>CM023953.1:24749704-24910127 GCA_013407115.1 Glycine latifolia
TTACTTATATGATGCTCAACTTTTCTATTTCTATCCGATGTGGGACTTTAACTCACATTTGTACTCCAACACGTGCTTCGTCAACCAATGCTCCCCGAGGATGAACCCTAGGTTTGAGTTGCGGACCTTTACGACGATGTATTGCATGTTATTCGCCAGAAACAAGTAAGAGCGTGCAACCTCCTTGTAGAGTTCAGCTTTTCCGTCGAGTTTGCAGAGGAGCACTGATATCAACCACGCCATCCGTTCAGCTATCTCTGATGAACGATTCATTCCCTCGCGATCCGGACTGCAGTAATAAGCCTCCGGCAACCAAATTTGAGGCCAATCGACGAGGAATACGATGTAGTTCATTACGTAGCGCGTGAGCGGGTGGATCCCGCCGCCAGGCACCGGAATCTTGGAATATTCCTTGTGAATCGCGGCTTCGAAGTCAATTAACATTGTCTGCACCGCCTCGCCGAGCCTCGCATGAGAAACATCTACCTGAGATCTGATGGAGGAAGTGGATTCCGACGAGAAGATGGACTCGATTTGTTGCCGGTTGTCGGAGATCGCTTCGTACAAGTCGAGCGTCCTGAACATCTGCACTTGGCCACTTTTTCCGGGAATGCGAACAGCGACTCCGCACCTTCTCTGCAAACCTAGGCGAAACAGAACTCGGCGATCTTCCTCTCCGGCGAACCGAAGACGTAATCGCAAAGCGTTCTCTCGCCGTGAAACAAAGTGCGGATGGCGAACTTGACAGCGTTGAGCCAAGACTTAATCTTGGACTCGAGCACCTTCCAGTCCATCTTCTGAAACTGAGAGAAACTGAGCCTCTCCACTCCGAAATGTTTCAGTGCCTCATCCACCATGGACTTTCTCATTAAGATGTAAATCTTGATGCACTCTTTGCTGTAGCCGGCGGAAACCATACACTCCGCAATGGCTTTCAGGTCCGCCATGGCGACCGTGGAGACAGAGTCGCCGGCGAAGCGGAATTCGTTGTCGGAGAAATCGGTGCCGTCATCGGAGACGCTGCTGCTCTGGTGATCGGTGAAGGCGACGGATTGAGGATGGAGATTGTCCCTGTTTTGGGCTAATATTCGATAGAACTCAGTCTTGGAGTCTCTTCATGGCGGGTTGCATAAGGAAGTGGGCTTGGACGAGGGTGTCGGAGGAGTAATCCAGTGCGACGAGGTGTTGCATAGTGGACTGCAGGCTCATGACAGCGTTAATGTACCGTTTGGCTTCTTGGCGTGTGTTGCTGAATAGAGGGGCGGTTTGGTCCAAAGGGGAAATAAGTTCCCATTTGGAAATGATGGCGCAAGCGGTTTCAATGTTTTGGTCCATAATTGAGTTGGAGAAGGTTCTTGTGGGAGGAGAGGAAGGTGGCGATGGTGTTGGTGATGTTTTGAAGAAGAACAAGTTTTTGAGTCCCATTCTCGGCATTTTAGTTTGAGTCGAGGAAATAAACTAAACTGCCACTGGAACGGAACGAATTAATGAGTTTGAGTTTTGATTGCTTTTGGCGTTTCTGTTGTTTGTGTTGGTCGTCTTGGGTTCAGTTTGGCGGGTATTTATAGATGTAAATGAATAGCTAGAAGATTCCATTCCTTGACCCTCGTGAGTGGACGGAAGGGAGTAGAGATATGGCGACAGCGATAAGTAAACGCGGTAGGAGCTGAAATGTGCATAGTATATCCGAAAAATGAGTCTCTTTTTTTAATAAATTACTGTGATTAGTCATTTCAATTTCTCATAATAAATAAGTCTAGTTTTTATATTTTTTAGTACGAGACTTAATTTGGTGCATCTATATATGCGTGCGGAACGTTTTATTGGTTTGATTTTCAAGTTCGAACTTGAAACTCTGTCTCTGTCTTGATGTGAAGCAAGGAACTAGCACGAAAGAATTAGTCCTGCTTATTTAGTTTAAGTGCTGTCGGCTTTGTTTATTATAGTTGTAGTTGTCATTTTTCTATTAAAATGTTTACGACTGACTATTTCCCTTTTTTTCTTCTAATATATTCATAACAACTACATTTCAATAGGAAACAATGTACCATACATGTGAATAATGTTGTGAACAAGTCTGAACTTATCATTTGGCAGTCACAATCCTCCTTCTGTTTTAATACTTTATTTTGGTGGGATGGATGCGAAATATTAATTAGCTTTTATTATTATAATTAATATTCGAAAAACATGTCTAATTACTTTTGTAATACCTTTTCTTTCAATTATATTTTTATTCATCTACAAATTTAAAATGTTATTTAAAAATCAACAACACGATTTGTATAAAAATCTTGGGAGTAAGAATTGAGAGAAAGATATTTACAAACTTGCAAAAATTAGAGATAAGAAGAGTAAAAACCCCACCCAAGTTAGATGTATCAAGGATGAAAATAAAAAATTTTTGGTAAAGAATGAAGATGTAAGTGAAAGATAGCTAAACTAATTTAACAAACTTTTTAATGGGAATGACGACAAGAGTGATGAAGATTTGTGCGTAGAATTAATGCACATAAAGTTAAGGAGACTTTAAAGATGATGAAGAATAATAAAGCTTTTAGACCTGATGACGTCCCTATTGAAGTGTGAAGAGGCTTAAGAGATGTGACAATAAAATGGTTGACCAATATTTTTAATAGGATTTTTCAAATAAATAAGATGTCTGATGCTTGGAGGAAAAGTATATTTGTGTCTATTTACAAAAACAATGGCGATATCTAGAATTGTTTAAACTATAGAGGCATCAAACTCATGAGTCATACTACGAAGTTGTGGGAGATAGTTATCGAATATCGCCTAAGGAGAAAAACCAAGGTTTTCATAAATCAATTTGGATTTATGCCAGAAAGATGCACCATGGAAGCTATTTTTTTGATGAGACAATTAATAGAAAGGTATAGGGAAAAGAAAAAAGATTTACATATGGTGTTCATAGATCTTGATAAAGCATATGATAGAATCTCAAGAGAAATCTTATGGTGGACTCTTAAGAAGAATAGGAGATAGCATTAAAGTATGTTAATACAATTAAAAATATGTATGATATGACTACAATATATGTGAAAACTTGTAATGGAAAATCAAGATATTTCCCTATCACGATAGGTGTTCACAAATGTTCAGCTCTTAGTCCTTATCTCTTTACCTTAGTGATGAATGAACTAACAAAAGATATTTAAGAGAAAGTGTCGTGGTGTATGCTTTTTGCAAATGATATTGTATTTATTGATGAGACCAAAGATGGTGTTAATAGGAAATTGGAATTGTAAAGAATCACTTTGGAGTCTAAAGAATTCACGATAAGCAAAAGCAAGACGGAGTATATGAAGTGTGAGTTTTCGCGGGTAAGAGGTTGTGATCAAGACACAGTGCATCTACTTGGTCAAGAGGTACCCAAAAAAGATGTTTTTAGATACTTGGGATCAATGTTGCAAAAATGTGGTGAATTTGATGAGGATGTAAATCATAGAATTAGAGTAGGGTGAATGAAGTGACAGAGTGCATCAGGATTTTTGTGTGACCGCAAAATTTCTCTTAAGCTAAAAGAAAATTTTTATAGGACATTTGTAAGACCTTTACAATGCTATATGGAGCGGAATGCTGGCCAACACATAGACAACATGAACATAAAATAGGGGTAGTAGAAATGAGAATGTTAAGGTAGATGTGTGGATATACAAATATGGATAAGATAAGAAATGAGGATATTCGACGAAAGGTATCAGTGGTACCAATATTTGAAAAGATGAGGGAGCATAGATTGAGGTGGTTTGAGCACATTATGAGACGACTAATGTATGCTCCCATAAGAACAAGGATTTGTTATCAAGAGCTCGACACAAAGAGAGGTAGAGGTCGACCGAAACTTACTTGGGGAAAGGTAGTTAAACAAGACCTAATGGAATGAGATATAAATTGGTGGTCAGTATGTCTTAGGACGGAGTGAAGAAAAGTTATAAGTTTGGTGAAGGGTTAAACTCATTAATAGTTTTATGTTCAAAAAATGTGTTATTGATGTTGATTTAAAAATCAACAATAATTGATATAAGTTATAATAGTTTGTGTCTGTTAACTTAATGATTTATGTGTAATAAATAAATTATGTTAGAAGAGAAATATGTATTTTATGTGTACTCACTGGTGAATATTAATTAATACTTATAATAAAAATAAGAAAAACATTACTTAATAAAATTAAAACCTAGTTTCACTAGACACTAGGAAAAACAATTGAAAGTAATGCTTATATATAACAAACAAATTACTCTTACTACCAATCTATTTGCAGAAAAGCCCTTTTATCTTTTAGATCTACACAAAATTATTCTTATTTTATAAATGTACTATTATAGATTCTCACTAAATACAATAGAATTTCTTCAATTCTTAAACGTTATATATTCTATTTTGTATTATATATACATTATAATTAAATATTTTGTAATAGTAAAAAATTGAAATTATTACTAATATTTAAATCACAATTTTTTAAGATATATAACTTAAAAAGTTAATATTAATAAAATATAAACTAAATATTACTAATAATAAAAGTAAAAGATTATTAATGACGAACGTATATATAGTATTAATGATTATTTCAAAATTATTGCAACAAAAAATTTAATAAATACTTAATCATGTGAATCAGTAATATATAATTAAATCAATTAAATGTGATTTCATGTTTTTCTAATTTATCTAAAAATATTTTGGAAAAACATTAGTTTATTCCCTCTTATTAATAATTTATGTTGTTAAGTTCTTATTAGATTTCTTATCACAAAAATTTAAATAATATTTTTTTATTTTAAATATGAAATGATTCTTTATTTCATCATTATCCCTTTATGTTATTTTAATTAGTTTTCATTAAGAATTTAAGAATTTTATTTTTTTACTGCAATAGAGAGATTTAATTATAATTTTTATAAATGGAAAGATATTTTTGTAATATTTGAAAAACTATAAAAAATATTTTTTATAAAAATATAAAATTATAAAAAGGATCTAATTCTAAAATTTATATAAAATAAATATTTTTATTTAAATGTAAAATATCTATAAAATAAAAGAGATTTTATGTAAAATTTTAAATTATAGAGAGTTGTGTGTAAGAAATGTAAAAGAAAAGGTGACCAGAATAATTTATTCTATTGAATAATTAGTGTCAACTCATGACTATTATTATTATTACTATAATCTGAACGATTTGAGTCAACTAGATTGGGTTGTAATTAATGGTGATAAGGGGTTAAGTTCTATTCAATATGAACTGTATTGGAACTGTATACTTGTTTATGCTATAAGAAAAGTGAAGAGTGAAAAAACCACCCAAAACTTTGAATTTGGGGCATGCGTGTTTCGAATTTTTTAAAATTATTTTCTATTTGGGATAATTAAAAAAATTATATGATAAAATTAATTTTAAAATTTTGTTTTTGAAAATTATACTTCTTTTTTACTTCAAAAAACTAAAAATTGAGAAAATCTTTAAGTTATTTTGATTTTATAATTTTTAATTCCTGCTATTTATGTTTTTCCTTATACCATTTCATCTTCTTCTCTTATTTATACTATCTAAGAATTTTGTACCCAAAAGAAATACTATCTAAAAATTAATTCTCCCTTTTATATCTAAAAAATATTTTTTTGAAACTTTTTTGTAAAATAGTAGTTTTTAGAAACTGAAGAGAGAGAAAAATCAAACACTCAGAAGTCAGAATAGTTGACTGGAACTTTAAATTTTGGCAGTAGATAGGATCACACTCTTATAATACATGCACAATACATAACTTCAAATTTGCCAGTAAAACATGTTACCTTTCGAGTTAATTGAATTGGACCATTCCCCTCGTTTAATGAATTTTGTTCGTTGGTCGTCCTCATTTGGTATCTATTTGGAGTTACTTACTTACTTGGTCAGCTATTTGTGCTTCATTAGAGATTTCATATTATTTCATAATATGCATTATGTACATAGTTTTGAAATAGCAAGTTCCTTTTATATTATGTATATAAAGGTTCCGGTACGTATAGTAATCCATCTGTTGACTTTAAAAAAACAAACTATTTCAGAGCCAGTAAAAAACAATCAAATCAGTCTAAAATCAGACCAAATCAATACAAAACTTGTACAAAAATTGAATTATAACATTTGAAATTGAATATTACATGCTGATATATGTTTAATAAAAAAATTCAAGTCAACGTACATGCAAGTTGTTATTATTTTTTTTATTGATATACAAGTTGTTAATAATGGGAGAGAAATTGTGAATAAGAAAGTTCAATTTTTTCCCATCCCTTTATTGCTTTTGTCCCCCTCGTTCATATGATCTGTAACTCTCTTTTTATAAAATAAAGTTAATGATGATATTATGTGTGAATAACTTCTATCAGTCCTATGCATAAATACCCGGGTCTCTTATCTGTCTTTATGTTATGTTAATGAACTTATGGTACACATTCTATAAAATAAATAAAAAACTTAGTATGCACATCTATATAATAAATATTTTATCTAATAGTTGATAGATATTTTAACTGGCGACATAGAACAATTTTTTTTTATAAAACTATTTAATTATATAAATTAAAATTCCTATTATTATATTTATAATAAATTAATTACATTAAAAGTATAAAAACATCAATACTTAAATGGATTTAAATTTAAATATAAGAATATGCTTGTAAGAATAGTATTTTTAAGATAATAGATTTTTTTTGTATTTAAAGTGAATTTAAAAATAATAGCAATATCCAATACAAATTAAATTTAAAATAATAATTATAAGTTTAATATAAATTAAATTATAATTTAAAAATAAATTAAAAATTACATACTTTCTTATAATAACATTTTTTAAAAATATATTAAAAAGTTATAAAACTAATCTCACTCTTATGAATTGTGTTTGGAGACCATTATGTAATGAGGAAAAAGAAAAAAATAAATAAAAAGTGAGTTAAATAAATTTAAAATAATAACATACTCATGATTATAACAATTTAAATTTGAAAGCATATTATAAAAGTTGATCATTATATAAAGAGAGAAATGAGAAAATATAAAAAGGGGGTTAATTGAGAGAATGAAAATCTCATTCTCTAAAACAAGTACAATTTTTAATTTTATAATATAAACATGAAGGTCCTCGTTTCACATTTTGTTTAACACACTCTTAATTTCTAATATACTATATTAGTTAAAATTCATTTGAAATTGTAAGATCTTAAATAAGACTTCTTAAATATAAAAAAAAACCTTGTAAATTTTAATCAATAAAAAAACGTAATGCTAACTTTTTTCAATATATAGAAGAATAAAGCATCAAGCTGAAATATAAAAGGTGTAGGAAACACTAATTTTGTAAAATAGTTTTATATTATCATGTAATTATAAATTATTATTTAAATTACTTTAAGATAATATATTATTTTAAAAACAAATGAAATTGCCGTACATAATGGAATGGACTGTGATAGGATAATTATATAAAAGAAATTACATTATCAATTATAACCCTTTTTTTCTTATATATATATATATATATATAATGATTTTTGGATACTTATTAAATACAAAGTTACAAACATCCTAATAACACTTTTTTTTTTAATTTCTCTTTTTGTTATATCACATCACTAAACAAATTTTTCTTCTTAGCCGAGGATTATTCAAGAATTATTTTTATTTTTTATTTTGTAACAAAATTATTTATCTTGTTTCGGATAAAAAGGAAATTGAAGAGAAACTGGTGTGTCGTGCAAGTGAACTCCGAGGCAATTAAGAGCACAGTCAACCAAAGCAACCAAGCCCTTTTATTCTCTTTCTTTTAAACGTGTGTTTACTGTTTAATTACCTCACCGTTTACAATGCTTTTTGAATGATTTTGGTTTTATAAAACTATTTTTGATAAGAATAAGTTTGAAGTGAAATAGTTACATTTAAATCTATTCCAAATAAAATTGAGATAAATTTTAATATAATTATTTTTATTTCTACTCAAATGTCTTATGATGTTTTTGATGAATAGTGATGATCTGTACGTAGAGCTACTGTGTGATCAGATTTGCTTGCTGCTGCTATTCTTTAGTTTCGGGTGTTAATTCTGTTCTAGTGCTGCTATTCTTTCCTTTGTATCTCGTTTAATCTTGTTGTTGGGCCATTTCTTCTGTTATTAATAGAAATTCGATTTGCCTACAAAAATAATGGGTGAATCGCTTCAACCTCATTTTTATCCTGCATTGATTATTGTACTAAACTTTGTCTATTAATTTAGAATATTTTCTAAAACTTGTACAAAACTTCTCGTGGTTTACAAATATAATACACTTATATATACTATTTTGTAAAGCGTTTTATGAAGTTTTACGATTAGAATAAATGAAAAAATATATACTTATTAGTTCCATTAGTTTTGCTTCATTGTACAAAATGTTATCCATTTCTTAAACCTTACATACACCCTCGTACTTAATAAATACATGATAATTATAAACTTTTGAAAATTGAAATATGCAGACTACAAAATATATAAATTTAAAATACTATTATAGAGTAACATGAGTATGAATATATATTTCAAAAATAAGAAAATTTCATTACGGTATATTTGATGCTATCTTATTGTATTTACCGGGTGTATCATATATTAATCATGCGCATATAATTAACTTTAGCTGCATCAAAAACTTAAGAAAAGGGAAGCGAACTGAGTAAAAAATTCAGCTGCTGCTTCTCCGTCAAACACGAGCATAAAGAGTATAAAGTTAGAGCAAAATAAGAGCTACATCCAGAGAGTGAAGAGAAGAAAGCACTTAAACGCATCCTTCAAGATGCTGGTGGGGCAGGCAATGCTTGTGGCTAGAGCTTGCATTGCAGCTGCTTAACGTTGAAAACCGTTTTCTTCCCACGCGCTCGTACTTGGAAGCATACTCTTTCACCTTCAACTCGTGCTTCGTCAACCAATCCTCCCCAAGGATGAATCCTAGGTTTGTGTTGCGGACCTTTATGACGACGTATTGCACGTTATTCGCCAGGAACAGATAAGAGAGTGCAACCTCTTTGTAGAGTTCAGCTTTTCTGTCGAGCTTACAAAGGAGCACTAATATCAGCCACGCCATCCGTTCAGCTATCTCTGATGAGCAATTCTTTCCCTCGCGATCCGGACTTCGGTAGTAAGACTCCGGCAAGGAATTTTGAGGCCAATCGGCGACTATCTCCGCCAGCGCGTCTCCGTAATCGGCGAGGAACGCGATGTAGTTCATGACGTAACGCGTGAGCGGGTGGATCTCGCCGCCAGGCGTGGGAATCTTGGAGGATTCCTTTTGAATCGCGGATTCGAAGTTGTTTAGCATCGTCCGAACGGCCTCGCCGAGCCTAGCCTGAGAAGCAAGTACCTGCGATCTGATGGAGAAGGTTGATTCTGACGAGAAGAGGGATTCAATTTGTTGACGGTTATCAGAGATCGCTTCGTACAAGTCGAGCGTCCTGAACATTTTCTCCGGCGTTTTCTTGCTGCACTTGGCAACTTTTTCCGGGAATCCGAATAACGACGTAGCGCCTTCGCTGCAAATCGCGGCGAAACAGGACTCCGCGGTCGTCCTCTCCGGCGAACTGAAGACGTAGTCGCAGAGCGTTCTCTCGCCGTGAAACAGAGTGCCGACGGCGATCTTGACAACGTTGAGCCAGGACTTAATCTTGGACTCGAGCGCCTCCCAGTCCATCTTCTGAATCTGAGAGGAGCTCAGTCTCTCCACTCCTAAGTGATACAGTGACTCATCCACGATTGATTTTCTCATTAAGATGTAAATCTTGACGCACTCTTTGCTGTAGCCAGCGGAAACCATACACTCCGCAATGGCTTTCAGGTCCGCCATGGCGACCGTGGAGACAGAGTCGCCGGCGAAGCGGAACTCGTCGTCGGAGAAATCGGTGCCGTCATCGGAGACGCTGCTGCTCCGGTGATCGGTGGAGGCGACGGATTCAGGATGGAGATTGTCTCTGTTTTGGGCTAGTATTTGATAGAACTCAGTCTGGAGTCTCTTCATGGCGAGTTGCATAAGGAAGTGGGCTCGGACGAGGGTGTCGGAGGAGGAATCCAGTGCGACAAGGTGCTGCATAGTGGACTGCAGGCCCATGACAGCGTTAAGGTACTGTTTGGCTTCTTGGCGTGTGTTGCTGAATAGAGGGGCGGTTTGATCCGAAGGGGAAATAAGTTCCCATTTGGAAATGATGGCGCGAGCGGTTTCAATGTTTGGGTCCATAATTGAGTTGGAGAAGGTTCTTGTGGGAGGAGAGGAAGGTGGCGATGGTGTTGGTGATGTTTTGAAGAAGAACAAGTTTTTGAGTCCCATTTTCGGCATTTTAGTTTGAGTTGAGGAAATAAACTAAACTGCCACTGGAACTGGAATGGAACGAATTAATGAGTTTGAGTATTTGATTCCTTTTGGCTGCGTTGGTCATTTGAGTGGGTTCAGTTTGAGACGTATTTATAGATGTGAAGAATGGCTTGAAGTGGAAGATTCCATTCCTTGACCCTCGTGTGAGACTGGACTGAGGGAAGTAACGATATGAGTGATAGCGATATGCAACGGCAGCGGAATGAGTGACCTGGGAGAGAGGGAAGACGCATTTGTTTAAAGCACAATTCACAACTTGCTTCAAATTAGTATCTTCTAAAGCGTGTCATCAATTAGAAAACATAGGATTTTTATTCGTTGGTCATCGTATACAGTAATAGAGTAATAACACTAACTTTTTATTTTATCTTTCTAAAAAAATACTACCACTTTTCTTTTACTTTTAGTACAAGACTTAATTTCTTGAAGGAAAATATTTGGTGAGTATCGAATATGTTATTCAACTAGAGAGAGGAAAAAAAAAATATAAATATGATAGCATTTATAATATGATAGAAAAAAAACTGTTAATAACATATATAAAATTATCAATGATTTATGTATTATAAATTATGTTATTAATAATGTATTATTACTCTTTGGTGCATCTATATATATGTGCTGATCTAGTCTTACTGGTTTGGTTTCGAAGTTGGAACTTGAACTCTGACTCTATCCTGATGTGAAGCAAGGAACTAGCACGATAGAATTAGTCCTGTCTCCCGCTAATTAGGTTTCAGTGCCGTCGGGTTTATTTTTATTATAGTTGTAGTTATCATTTTTCTATTTAAATATTTACGACTATTTCCCCACTCCTTGTTTTTCTAATCGTATGGGGGTGTCTACTGTCTACAATGCATGCAGTTAATTAATTAATACTATAGTATTAATGAAAACAACATAACATATACATGTGAATAATGTTTTGAACCAGTCAGAATGGAATTTATCATTTGGAAGTTACGATCCTCCTTTGGTTTTAATAAATTATCACTCTTTTGGATGCTTACTTAGAGGTATTTGTGGGAGATATTGTTTTGTCCATAACATCTTTCAAATTGTTATGAGCAAACAAAGAAAATGGGTAACTGTTTGATTATTAATTACATGCGATATATGACTTGTATCTCCTGGTCTTTCTATCCTAGGTGGCACCAAATGAAGTGTATGTCATTTTGATTTTCTACTTTAATTTTTGTTTGTTTATATTTTCCTATGATAGCTATTTCATATTATTCTCTTACATATATACTATCTAACAATTAATTCTCCCTTTTTCCTCTATCTAAAATTTAACTTTTAAATTCTGTTTTGTAGATCATAATACATGCACAATACATAAGTTCCAAATCAAACATTTGGAATAATTGACTTGGAACTTTAATTTTGGGCAGTAGATAGTATCACAGTCTTATACATAATACGTGCACAAGCACAATACACATAAGTTCCAAATCCTGGTAAAACATGTGTTAATTGAATTGGACCATTTCCCTCCTATAATGAATGTTGTTCCTAGCTCGTCCTCATTTGGTAGCTATTTGGAGCTACGTTGGTCAGCTCTTTGTGCTTCATCGGAGATTCATAATATGCGTTAAATGCGTACATTATTGATTAGTCAACCCCAAATGCAATCCATAAATTATTAAGTAATATAGGATTATCATGTTATTCATAATATATCGATAAATAATTATGTGACATTTATAAATAATTTCATATTTTAAATTGGTTAAGATTCATTAAATTAAGGGATAATATAGTTAATTATTATTAGATAATTATTGAATATATATTTAATTTAGTAACTATATTTTTGATTGTCCACTTGTCACATAGTTATTGATTGAGATCATGAATAACGTGACGATCCTGGATTACTTAATAATTTCTCATAAGAGTGTTCTACTAATTTAATGATTCAAATCAAATTAATTAATTTGGTTCAAATTTATTCCTAGTTCGGGTCCAACCCGAACCAAACCAATTACAATTGATAACAATTGGTTCGAGTATCGAATTGATAATTTTCAAATCCAAACCATCCCAAATATATATTATTAATTTTTATTATTTAAGTGTTGAAGTTATTTATATTTTTTTGTATGTTTTTGTTGTGTTTTGTGACTATTACATACTCACATAAACTTACTTTGACACTTTCTTTTTCCTTTTTCACAAAACCTTAGAAAGGTATCATACACAAACATTCACATGGCCTTCTCCATCCTTCGTTTTGCCTCCTCACAACGATCGTTGACACCGTCAAGCCTTCTTTAGACCTCCACCCAGTCAACATTAACAATAAAATTTTGATCTTCGAACCTCCTTATGATAAATTTGAATAATTTGATGTATACTACAAGATTATTTATTTATTTTGGAATAATCTATTATTGTTTAAATTTTTTGAAACATTTTTTTTATTTTTTTTATCGGATATATGATTATTCGAACCAAACTAACCCATTCAACATCGATTCAGTTTGGATTGGATTTGACAAAAAAAATCTAAAACATGTACCAATTAAAATCAATTTATTCTAATTTCATTTTTTCCCAAATTCGAACCAACCCCACCCAATAACACTCCTAAATTTTCTCACCCCAATCCCCTTTCCAAATTTTCTTCTATTTCATTTACGCCACTATTTATCACATGATTATCATTTTTCTACCTAATTATATAAATAGTGATGAAAAAGAGTATAGAAATGATTTTTCCGTGGAATTATATTATTTTTATACAATTTTTTGTATTACCTTTTCACAATTCATTTTTAAATTATTAAAAATTTGGAGAAAATACTATTTCAATTAAAGATAAAATATATCCTTAATTAATGAATTTTGAACGAATGAAATAAGAGGGTCAGCTAGCTAGCCAGCAAAATTTCATAATTAAATATTGTTATTGTATAACTAGATTTTGTTGTAAAAAAATCTACTTACTAAACTAAATATTGGATGGGTAGAGTCAAACAGTGTGAACTGTTCAAGTTAACAATAACATTAGTTAAATTAATATAAAATGAAAAGAAAAAAAGGTTAAGTTCTGTCTAAATTCTTCCAAATCTTATTAAGTATCTTTTTTCATCAAATATATTTTCTTCATAAAAAAATCCATACTCCTTCAAATATTATGATAATTTATATATCATTAAAATTGATTAAACCGTGTAATAACCAATATAGATTTTATTATGCACAGGAGATATATACAAATTAAAATTGATCAATTTTAAGTCAACTTATAGATTTTTTTTACTTGCTGCTGATGCTTAATAAATAATTTCAAGTCAACTATTATAGTTGTTAACAGAGGGAGAGAAATTCTAAATATGCAAGTTCAATTTCTTATCCTGTCTATCTCTTCTGGTTTCTTTTTATAAACAAAGTTCTTTTGTTAACATTAATTGTGCTGTGAAAAACTTCTATGCGTAAATATCTAGTTCTCTTATCTGTCTCTATTGTTATGTTTAACGAGCCTAATGTACATATCTCAATAATAAATATTTCATCTAATAATTGATTAATATTTTAACATAAATGTGGAATAAATATTTTTATATAAATTATTTAAGTATATAAATTAAAATTACCATATTATATAATTTTTGACAAATTCAATTAATATAAAAATATTAAAAATCATTTAAATTTGAAGATAATAATCTAATTATAATATTAATATATAAAAGATAATAAATTTTGTTATAACTTAAAATAAAATTTACATGAATTTGAAAATAATAACATGATTATAATAGCAATAATTAATATAATTATTTTAAATTCAAAATAACAGCAATTAATATAATTTAATTTTAATTTAAAGCTATTACGTATTCATAATAATAATAATAATAATAATTTTGAAAATCAGCTAGGGACACTATCACTACCAGAAAACAAATATCATGAGGGTAAAAAAATTTATATTTTCAAGTCAACTTCTTCCTTTTAAGACAGAAGATACATACAAATTAAAATTTATATTTTCAAGTCAACTTCTTTTTTACTTGCTGCTGATCTTTAATAAAAACTTCAAGTCAACTTATACGGATGTTAAACAGTAGGAGAGAAATTATAATGATCAAAGTTCAATTTCTTATATTTCTCATCCTTTTATATCTTGTGTCCCTCTTATTTATATAAGTCTCTTTGTATAAACAGAGTTCTTTTGTTAATGTTGTAATGTGAAAAACTACTATGCGCAAAATATCTTGGTCTCTTACCTGTTTTTAAATCTTTTTTCGGATAAAAGGGAAATTGAAGACCAATGGCCAATAGGTGTGCCGTGCAAATGAACTCCGAGGCAATTAAAATCACAGTCAACCAAAGCAACCCCTTTTCTCTGTTCTCTTGTTCATTTAAACGTTATTTTTAGGTCTTAAACGTGTGTTTACTTTTTACCTCGTCGTTTGTAAAAAAAAATTATTGAAAGATTTTGATTTTATAAAATTGATTTTAAATAAAAACAAGTTTGAAGTGAGGTATATATATATATATATATAGTCTTCACAAAATTGATATAAATATAATATGATGATTCTTACTCAGCGTAAAATTTTGTTTATTTTTTTTAATTCCAGTCAAATTTGTTTGTAAGGTCAATTTTTCTATTCCAAATTATCCATTATTTACTTTTATTCAGAAATGGCGTTAAAAGCCCCCACAATGTACTCATGTTTAGGGGGCTACTTCCGCCTATCTAATTAAAGCTATAAACCTTTAAGTAAGCAGTCAAGTTTGTTCGCCTTGGACGGTTAACAGCAGGCCACAACTTTATTATTACAGTTTCAATTGCTAGCTACGCCACATTTATTAGGAAGGCCAAGACATTTTCGGAAATATATTAGTTGATGATATTTTTTTAAAGCTGATATTAGATGATGAATTAATTGTTATTCTTGTATCTTTAATAGTTCCTATATCTCTAATGTCAAAATTCAAATAAAATGATTAAAAAAGTAACCTGTTATCGAAGATCAATATTAAATTTTATAACTAAAAACCAGCATTTATAAAATATTGAGACGAACCATATTTTATCCTTACAAAGTATAGATAATTAGGGCAGTTCCCTGAATTGATTTGAGTAATCGAGACATGTCAAGCCTAGAGATTGCCCCAACTACTATATCTTGGCCGGGCGAAATTGAGCTCTCACACACCATATAGCTTGGAGCCCCACTCCCCCTCCCACCCCCCCCTCCTCCCGTTAAATGGGGCTACAAAAAGATATGATACTCAATTACCCTATGACATTTACAGTTTTCTTATGGAGAAACAAGTTGCACAATAATTCATTGAACCATTGAAAATAGTCAAATACCATTACTTAGATAGTTTCAGATTAACGTCCTAGCAAAGAGTCATTTTGTCAAAACTATGGGACAATTTGGTATGCAGAAAAATTCGACAACGAGCCTTCAATACAACATTATTAATAAAACTGATCTACGAACTTTATTAATAACTGGTGAATCACAAAAGAATATAGATTAGCCTGTGCATGCAAAAATTGAAATTTTTCATAAAAGACAAAAAAACAAAGCGAGAGTGTAACCAGCTAACATTTAATAAAAGTTTCATGATGATTAAAAGAAAACTAGGACAAAACGGCATCAAAACTGATCGGCCAGAAAAAAATGGTATGTCAAATACCAAACAGAAAGTGACGCCATAATTATCATCCGTATTTGGATCTAACATTACACTTTAATTGCATATTTTCGCAGTGGAAAATACAATTCCTTCTTCTTCTCACGCTCTGTCTTTAATGAAGCCTGTAAGAAAAACAGCAAGTTTATTCATCCACGTTAAATAAGAACCCTATATGGCCAGAAATATCTATCTCATTCAGAAACTCGAGATAGGAAAACAATCTACAGCAAACATAAAAACGAATGGTATACTGATTACAACGAACTCCACAAATCTTACAAAGAGCTTCAGAAATCAGAAGATTCAAAACTAGTAAAGGAATAAAAAATAGTGTGTTCATCTTCCATTAGATCAAACCAACCAAGATAAAACATTACATGAATCAGAACATGTGTTAACTATAAAAACATCAGCTAATAATTTTCACGTTACGTGACCAAAACAATAAAAATTGTATCGTATATTGCTCCCATAAGGATAACTTATAATCGTAATTGCAGTCGAACTTCCAACCATGTTCCTTAGTTGAGTGTTCACAATGGTAGTCACGATATTTATAACAAAAAAAAGAAGAAAAAAATAGCCATTAGATGAGATGATATCATGACTATCTGGTTGATTTTCTAAAGCCTAGATTATTAGATGATATTTCCAAAGACAATTCGATATTCAGAAAAGTTGAAAGCTGTGACCAAATTTGAGTATTTCAGCTCTACTCACTGATCTATGACACGTTTGGAAACAGCAAAAGTAAAAGGAGGAATTGAAAATTGAAAACATGTTCAACCATACATCATTTCTAGACACAAATTTTGAAGCTAATCCCGTGATTCTTTTATTTATTTTTTCTTACCAACGAAACAATTATGAACTAGGCAATTATTCCAACACTGAATAAAGTAGAACAAGTAAGTTGAGGACACAACACAATCATATAGCATAATAAACAGAAAATGCAAAAATTGGAAGAGTAAGGAATGAAAGGTACCTGGTGCTTAGTTAAGCGCCTTCTGATGGCTCTGGTCTTCTTGGGACGCAGATCCAAAGGAAGGTATTTCTTCTTCTTGTAAGCTTCTCTAAGCGCTGCTTTTTGCTTCTGGGAAATCACCGTCAGCACCTGCGCTATCGAAAGCCTAACCACTTTGCTACATTCACACAACAAACGCATTCAAATTCGTAAGCATTTCAATCCAATTAGGGATTAGGGACTTGATATGGAAGAGAGGGGGAAGGTACATTTTGGAAAGCTTGTTCGGGGCTCCGCCGGTGACCTTAGCGACGCGGAGGAGAGCGAGTTCTGCTTTGAGATCCTTCAGTTGGTTCATCAGCTCTGCTTTCGTCTTGTTCCTCAGCTCGTACACCTTGATTCTCGCTTTTGCATTTCAACAAAACAAAATTGAAAAAATAAATGAATGAATGAAATCGTAATGCAATTGAAGGAAATGAAAACGTAGTAGAAGTTTAATCATACCCATTGCGAATGTGAAGCTACTGTGGCTCTGCGAAGAGGATGAAAAGAATGATAAACCCTACCTACCTGGTTACTCTTTCTTTCTGCTACTTTGTGTTCCTAAAACCCTAATCTGGGACAAAACATAACACTGGTTAACGTATCAAGTGGATTTGGGCCTTTCTTTTTGGGTCAAAGCTGAAATTAGATCCCGGCCTTAACACAAGGTCTTCTACCCAACGGACTGACGTGGTGAACTCTTTGTCTACAGGGGTTTGTTTTCTACATCATCGGCCAAATTTTTAATACATTTAATATAAATAGTAAAATATCGATTTTGTCTAACTTATAATCTGTATGGGTGAAAAAAAATTAAAATATGAGACTTTCATATTACTAGCATAATCCTCTAAATAACAATTAATGTCATTATATGTAACATTAAAATTTTTAATGTATATTTAATACACATATAAATTTACATAATAAATTTTATAACAATTAATTTTTATCTAATAATATATTTTCTACACATATAAATTTTTAATGTATATAAATATATGATTTTTATTCAAATTCATGATTTTTTATTTAAATCATGATTTTTATTTAAAATTTACATATGTAAAAAATACATTATTAGATAAAATTAATTATTATAAAATTTATTATGTAAATTTATATGTATTAGAAATTTTAATGTTATATATAACGATATTAATTATTATTTAACATAAATGACTTATTAATTCAGTTGATTAGAACGTTATGCTAGTAATACAAAACCCCTTGTATCTACTTGTTTTTTTTTTAGGGCCGAATTCTTTTATTTTTTTAATAAAAGAATCCATTTTCTTAGTTTTATTTAAATTGTTTCAACTTTTTTAAATAATGAAAATAATCTAAAGTAGGATTGCAATTTAAATTTATAGTAAATAAAATCTCAAATAAGTTTTTAAAGTGATTTTTATGATTATAAACAAACATAATTAACTTCTTTTTTATAAAAAAAACCAAAAATTGTTTTAGTACATTGTTTTATATTAGAATTTTTTTAAAATATTTAGAAAATGAACCTAAATATTGGATTTTTACGTACGACTTATTTTACATTTAGATTTTTTTAAGTTATACTACCATGTCGATATATTCAATGACACATTATACTAAATGGATGTACACTACAAAAGTAAATTTTATTTATATAAATTATTTGTATATTATTAACTAATGGAGGCTTTCGTTTATTGGATGAGAACGAAAAATGTTATATATATATATATATATATATATATATATCCTAAAAATGGGTTGTGCAGGTGACAAAAGAGAGATATAAAAAAACAAGAAAAAAATAGACATAACAAATTATATAATAAGAATTAAAATATAAGATTAAAAAAATTGAAATAAAGTGAATGTGCGTAATAAGTAATAGAAGAGTAAAATAATAAACCTCAATGATCTTGACAAATGAAGTCTGGGTGGTGTAGTTGGTTATCACGCTAGTCTCACACACTAGAGGTCCCCGGTTCGAACCCGGGCTCAGACATTTTTAAATTAAGAAAATTTTCAATTTTGATACAAAATTTTAATTTGGAGGTTTAAGTCTTAATTAATAGGTTGACCAAAACTTTCCGGTTAATCAAAGTATGGGGATCGAAAACAATGTTTCACATTTTTTTTCTTTTATGGAAAAAGAAAAAAAATGATCATTCCAAGAATCCACTTTGATGCTGTAAATGGTGGCATCAATGATTAATTAATTAATACTTACTATATCACATCTTATATTTTACGTTTTAACTTTCATGTAACATGAAAATTTTAAAAATCCTCAAGAGAATACCTTAATACTGAAAATTGTGAATTGTGTAACTAAGCGATTTGACATATTCCCTGTGTTCACGAGCTTAACAAACTTATAATAAGTAGATAGATAGATAGACCGACCAAAGAGAAATAAAGAGACTTAGAGAGTAAAGAAATATAGGAACAATTAGGAATTTGAAGGACTCACTCACATCTTTAAACGCGTGATTATATTTAAAACTCACTATCTGAACCAATGTATTTAAATAAGGATCGGATAAGGACCTTAAAACAATCTAAGCTGATAAAGAACGAGCGCAACCAGACAGGGTACGTTTCTTTTTTTGCATCCACGCAGAAATTAACGAGAATCCATGTGCACTAGTACGTTATCCGCATTACTTTTGCGTATTTATTCTATTTTTGTTTAAATAAATGAAGAATCTTGTTTTAAAAGAATCAAGACAGGCTTGCAGGATTAGTTTGATTTCTTTGGAACAATAAAAATTACTGATGCACCAGCCTGACGAGACCAGACTAAATTTAAATAAAGATCAATTGCAGGGAACAGATGTGAATTGTGATAGTAGATTGGGCAACACAGAGTGAGGATCAGGAACCAGCTGAAAAAACACGTTATCATTGATCTATAAATGCGCCATGCATGCGCTTTTTTGACTGACAAAAGATGCAACTTCTCTGTAATGATTTATTATACAATGGTGTAGTTTAAACGTGAAAAGTGATGAATTAAGACAAGGGTTGGTAATGATCGAGGTGATATGCAACAATTTAACAGCCTCATTCCTTTAAAATGCCTAATGGTAATGCTCAAAATTCAAGAATTGAATGTAAAGACCAGCAATCTTCAAAATTTCGACGAGTGATAATTTATTTAATGTAAGTTTTTATGGAAAAGTACCCGAACAAACAGAGCCCTATGTGTAACAATGATATGTCCATAATGTAGCTAGTTGTCCCTTGAAAAAAAGAGAAATTATTAGATGATACTAATCTTTATGCTAAATACTATTAATTCTTTATAATAAACTAACTACAGACTACCTAATAATATTTCTCCTATTAAAGAAGGCTTGTTAACTCCACAAGTTTAGGTAGTAATCATGTCACCGCAAATTCGACGAGCCCCGACACTTGGAAAAAAAATAATGAGGAAAAGCCGAAAGATAAAATACAGTGTTGAAGATGGGGATTAATCACACACATCTAAAAGGAACTGGCCCAGTACTTTGCAGTGGGACGTGCGTAATGGTATTTTTTTCCCTTTTCCCTCCCCTCCTCCTTCAACTTCAAAATTAAAAGCAATTAGTATACTAGTTAATTGGTCACATTAGGAAGGGCCTTGCCTCTTGTGTTAACACTTACCACCCTCTTCAAACTCTTCTTCATTCATCCACTGCATGCATAACAAACCATTATTGCTCCCTACTCATGAAAGAAATGAATCTGTTCTGCTCTTCCATTTCTTCCACAGCAGTAACGGATCATCATTCCAAGGCACGTAAAAGCACCAAAAGGCACGCCAGTATTCCAAGGAAAAGCCAACTTCGTGTCCCTTGTTCATCCAGATTATTGCCTATCAATCCTAAGCCTCAAAATGGTGAAGTTCGCAGAAAAGGCTCCAATATTCAAGTTAACAACCTATATGGTACTTCATCATCCACTAGATATCTCCTCAGTGATTGGGTTTCCGAGTCTGATAAAATCCCTTCACAGTCACACAAGCCCACACGGCAGAACCAGGTTGTGGTTTTGAGGGTCTCGTTGCACTGCAAGGCCTGTGCAGGAAAAGTTACAAAACACATTTCAAAAATGGAAGGTCAGTTACACATCCACCTTAATTAGTTTCTAGAAAGAAAGAAAAAATAAAATGAAAAAAGTTGTTATGAAAGATAAAGTGTACAAGTTCAATTCATTTCTTTTTTCCTAAGTGCTTGAGAAGAAATTTATTTAAAGATGGTCATCATAGTAATAATTTTCCCATTCTCCATTAGATATAAATCTTATTATCAAGGAGTTATATCTCAATTGATTAAATATGATGTATGAGTATTATAAATCTCTTAATATTATCTTTAATTTTTACTGATAAAAAAAAAGATAAATCTTGTTACATATTTATCCACACAATAATGTATTATAATTATTAACGCATTGTTGACTTGTGGGCTTTATGCATGGTTTCTTCACTACTTTATAGATATATGTTGATGAATCTAATTTATATAATTGACTATTTGTATAGGAGTAACATCATTCAGTATAGACATGGAGGCAAAGAAAGTAACAATAATTGGACACGTGACACCATTCGGGGTTCTGGCAAGTGTGTCCAAGGTGAAGAATGCACAGCTATGGCCATCTTCAACATCACCTTTGTCAATGCCGAGGTAAGTCTAAATGCTCAACGTGAGTTAAATAAAAATTAACATGTAGCGCCACCCCTTTTTATCTCTGTTGTTTGTAATAGTTTGTACTGGGTACAAAGTTTGATGACATGTCAAGCCTAATTATAATGTTTGTTGTCTAGTTAGATTGATGCGTGAATGAAGTGCAGCTTTTTCTTGGTTGTTAGTGTTTATTACTGATTGGTAATTGCTCAAGTTGAAGTGTTTTTCAGTAAGTCTTGTGTCTCCACAATATTAATGTTTCTTTACTTCATATATAAAAGACGCACATTAATTCTAATTAAGGCTTTGGCTGCCATTGCATCTTTTTTTCTCCTTAACTCCAGCCCATATTAAAAAGGTCTGCTTCAAGGCAAAACTATTCTAGTGAAGAAGAAAAAACTTGAATGCAGATCCTTTACGTGCTTTTAGTGTCGTTGAATCAGAATTGATATTTCATCAATTCTAATATTGAAATTTATCTTAATGAAACTTTGATTAGAGTACAGCACTAAAAGCACTCAAAGAAGAAGTACATCTAAGTTTTATCCTTACCAAAATATTAAAAAAAATGCTTATTCATACTATTCAGCATTTCTCTTATTAATACAAATGCACGTGATTATAGGTCAGTGTCGTTTAATGTGCTCCTGATTGTGGTAACAAATTATCAACTTTATGAACTTTTGACCTCAAATCTGTTTCGAAGAAAATTTTGAAATTCAAACCAAGAGCACCAAAGAAAAGCTGCTCTCCAGAAGGTGTTCTTTTCAATACATTGGTGCTGAGCACTAATTAATGGGTCTCTCCATCTCTTCCATAACCATAAAAGTGAAAACCTTGTGCACCTGTCCTACATTACACACTACTCTTTTCCCCACTAGCTAAGCTTTTTAGATAACAACCTATTGGAGACAACGTAATGCATTCGAGTCAGTGGTAGCCGGCAGCACTCAAGGCCAGGCTGGTTTGGGACACACTCTTCACCAAACTCTCTGTTTTCTTATTCTTTTTTCATCTAATGATTTATGTTTGTCAATGCCGATGGGTCATGACCACTTCACATGTGGATCACATGACTTGAGCTTTGGTAAGTAGTTGCCTTAAATATTCATAGAAAACTTTGACACTTTCAGTTATCCTATCTGGCTCTCGTCCAACAATACTATTTATTGTGAAAAATATATTCAATTTCAAAAAAAAAAAAAGTCACAATTCAGAATCCAATTAACCTGCCTACCCTTAGTTAATTTCCATTTACATCGCTGTTAATATAAATGCCACCTTTGTTTATATAACTTTAAATGAATAAATAAATATCATAATCTATTTGTTTGTTGGATTGTAGCATCAATTGTACCGTGACGGTAGAGGCCTATGTGGGTCAAGTCATAGTTAACTCGTGACACTTAGACAGTTACACTCTTAAGTAGAAAAAGTTACACCCTGACTATCAGTTATAACTTTTGGTCCAATGGTAAACATTCGATCCAACAATTGGTATCATAACAAAACATATAAAAATTAAACATCATTTTTACAAGAGATCATGTTCAAAATGGTGCAATGAATTTACAGTTTGTACCCACTGATGAATAACTTGCTGATATTTTTACAAAATCATTAATTGAAGAAATGTTGATTATGTTAAGGAGTCAACTTGGAATGATATATGTTAATAATTGATTTAAAATCCATATGTCGTCCACTAATGCATCCAAGGATATGTCATCCATTGGTCATTACCACACTCATAATGTTCATTATATGGACGATATGTCATGCATTATTTTTAATATATGAAACACAATGTTTTCTTTTGCAAAACGTTGTAACGCTTCATGCTGAGTAGATTTTGGGAAGCGAACCTAAAGATTGTTTTTGAAAAGGCCCAAAAGTCCACTATAAAAAATCGCTACGTTATAGCTTTTGGCCTAATAGTAAGCGCTCAATCCAACAATTGATATCAGAGCCAAGTCATGAGTTCGATTCCTAGCAGGACAATTATTGAGGGAAAGATTGTTTGCCAGATTGTGACATCAATTATCCCGTGGCAGAAGTTCAAGTGGGTCAAGTCACAATCAACTCGTGATGTTTGGGTTATTAGGCTCTTAAGTAGAAATACTCACACTCTGACTATCAGCTATAACTTTTGGCATGGTGATAAACGCTTGATATAATACTATTAATAAAAATGGCATGTGAGTCTAACTAGCTCTCATAAAGAACAATTATTGTAAGAGATCCTACGATTAATGCAATTCAGTCAGAAGGTTCTTGAGTATCAATCAGTGGCTTCAAATTTGCTTTTTAGTGTCGATGTTGTACCTCTCCACCCACCAATGCGACAGTAATAAGTAGAGTACACTTTATGATTGCATGGTCGAGAGCATATTTGTGGTGGTGGGGCTAACATTTCACGCCTCATGTTTAATATTTTTTGCTTTAATCTGAATCAATCTAACCAAAAGACAGGCAAAAAAATTAAAATATAGCAATTTTAATAAAAAAATTACGAAAATATTGCAGTTTTAATAGTATTTACGCATCTATAGCAACCAGTCGCGCCCCTCCTGGGCGTGACTCATTCCGTCTCTAATTCCGTCGCTAATTCCGTCACTAACACTTTTTGCGACTGAATATTGGACGTGACCAAAATATTCAATCACAAAAAGTATTAGCGACTGAAATAAAGACCAAAATTAGTGTACACCTTTAAAATCAATTTTTTTATTTACAGTATAATTTTTTTCAATTTTTGAAATTAGTGTTGCGACCACAATATTGTAATTTTTTAATTTTTTAAACCGAAATCATTAAAAAAATTGCAATATAATTTTTTTTAAACGTACGACTTTAAAATCATTTTTTTTTACAACTTTAAGTTTTTATTATTATTAATATACGACTTCAAAGTTGGTCTAAAAGTCAATGATGAAGATCAGTCTAAAAATACTTTAAAATTAGATAAAAATAACAATTAATAATATTATTACAAACTACAATAAATTCGTAATTAATTCGAATGAATATTGGTAATATCTAAATTTTTTTCTAATTCTGGTCTCTATTTTAGTCGCTAATACTTTTTGCGACTGAATATTGTGGTCACGTCCAATATTTCGTCGAAAAAAATGTTAGTGACGGAATTAGAGACAAAATTAACGGCGGAATGAGTCACACCTAGGAGGGACGCGACTGGTTGCTATAAATGCGTAAATACTTTTAAAACTGCAATATTTTCGTAATTTTTTTATTAAAATTGCTATATTTTAAATTTGTTGCCCCAAAAGACATGATATGGAAGAGAACAGAGTTCTATCTAACTCGTAATTTGTCGAATAACTTTCCTCAGTGCAACCCGTTTGGTTGCTTTTATTTCCTTGACTAATCATGGACACTTGGACAGCAGGAAAAGGAAAATGCCAGAACAAGTTGAAAATAAACACCTGGTGCTAAGACCTATGCATAAACGGATTAATTACTGGCATCAAATGATTAACCTCACCTCATGATAAACAAATGATAAAATTTGTTAAAAGCTCACTATTATATGCTTAAAAAGTTTGTGCCTTTGTGGAAGTGTAAAATGAGGATGGAAGTGAATATTGAATGGAAAGAGAGATATAAACTTTTCCTCATTCTTATTGCATGGATAATCATTTTAATCTCGCTTGATGCTACAAGAGGGACCAATTTTATTTTTTTTACTGAATGGACCAATTTTCTTTTGTAAAATTAGGATATAATTAAATTGCACTTCACATTCCGATCCTCACATGCTCTTGAGTCTTGACAGATCGTGTTTGAAGTTATTTTCACGTTAGAAATAGGAGTGTGTGAAAAGAAAAGACCACGAAAATTATAATCGCCAATGATTTATTTATTTATAACAGAATCGACATGATATATAAACAACGAAAGAAATAGCCTTTCCATTTTTTATATTATTTCTCTCCAAGAAATCTGATGGTTTGTCGGTGTTGTTTTTCCCTTTTTTTTTCTTATAAATGAATAATTAAATTATTTTATAATTTTAGTTTATATCTTGTACACGATAAATATTTATTTTTATATAATTAAAATGTATTTTAATATATAATTTCAAATTCTCAAAATATTATTATATGTTGATCACAATTATATTTTAAAATAATAATATTTTTTAACAATCTTAAAATAATATTATGATAACCAAATAATATCACAAATTTATATTTTTGACAATAATCACTTAAGGGTATTCATGAACAGATCCAAACCAATCCAAAATAGAATAAACCAATTCAAAAAACTGAAATCAAATAAATCAAAAATTGAATCAAATTGATCAAAACTAAAAAAAATCAAATGTTTTTATTGTATTGGATTGATTTTGAAATCCAATCCAAACTGAACTTATATATACATATAGTTAAGATTGAAAATCGATCCAATTAATCAAAACCATTAAATTGAAATGGTTTGAATCAGACTTAAAATTTTAATCAAATCGATTAGTTGAATGAGTAATTAAGAAAATTGAAGTAATTGGATTGGATTATTTTTCTCCTCAATGTTAATCTAATTCAATCCCGAACACGGCTAACAATCACAATCTATATTAATCATGATTATTTATTAGATTTTTTATTTGAAGGAATCATATTAGATTTATATGGGAATCATATTAGATTTTTATGATATATATATATATATATATATATATTCATTTGATTTGCTAAAATTTATGATACTGAAAAAGATTAAACTATTTTAATTTTTAATTAGTTTTAATCATTTGTAGCTTTTTATGTATAAAATATCCAAAAAAATAATAAAAATAAAATAAAGTTATTATATATCATTAATAAAAAGATAAAATCAAGAAAATAGTAGAGAAAGGATCCTATGTGAAAAAAGGAAAAATTAATAAAATCTCACCTTAAAAATATCTTTAAAAAAAATCTTACCATATAAATGGAAAACATAAAAAGAAAAAATAAATAAAATCTTATCTTAAATAGAAAAAAAATGATAAAAAGTTAAAAATTTAGTGTTTAAATAACACTCGTGTTCAAAAACTACTAAAAACAACTTAGGTTCCAAGTGGTTTTTAATTTTGAGTTTCTAAATTTTTAAAAATAACCATGAGATTTTTGGTTTAGTTTTAAAAAAAATGAAACTTGATTTTTAAAATATGATCAAATAAACTTATTTTGAAAGTTTCGTATTATATTAAAATTAGTTTAAGTATGTTTTTGTGTGGTGGTCATAACAATAATGATGATGTTAGCAGCAAGGACAATGATAGAAATATTAGTTATGATCACACTGGTGGTGAAGGTGACATTGCTGGTGGGGGCAATGCGGATGTAGTGATAGTGACAATGGGGTGGTGATGGCAGTAACATTGATGGTGGTAGCAACGTTAGTGATGTTGGAGGCGATGATGGTGACAATGATGATAAAGGTAATAATAGTGTTGATGGTGGACCTTGCTCAGTCTTAGTCATGGACTGAAATATTATCCATGTGAGACCAAAATAAAATAACGCAAGTAGTAATTTTAAGTTTAAGGTCAAAAAGGTTTTCTCAATCCTGATCCCTTAGGTGCAACTTTCAACATAACATGACTCGTCATTTTTGGCATACGAAGGTCATTCTAAAATTGTCTACTGAAAAAAGTTAAACCATATGTATCAACATTTGGATGTTTAGCAAAATTGAGCTAATGGGTTTCTTAAACAATAGTCTGTTTATCTTACACCAAACCAAGAAACTTCAAACCCTTACTACCTAAAATATAGTAATTACAAAACACACCAAAAATAATTAGATTTCTAATTAAGAAAAATCAAATTGTCCATTCAAAAAATGTAACATGACCAAACAAAACACAAATTATATATATATGTTTCGTTTATCATATTGTAGTATAGTGGTCCAAGTCCGTATTTTTATATGAAAAAAATCATAAAAATAAGAGAAATGAAGTACCATAAAAGAAAGAGGTTAATTAAACAAAGTGAAAATATACTAAGACACTTCCTTTCTTCTTCCATTCTTCCTTTCCAAAAAAAGCTTGCAAAGTGAACAAATATAGATATTAAGTACAAAAAAATCAGACACATTTTAAATGACAATATATTTTGAACGTAGCGTGATAGTGAGTATGCACTTATAAACATCCATGTAAAAACAAATCAAGAAAATTATCATGTTAGCTCTGGAAGCTAGATATCTGGTTGCATGTATTCACCCATTTTTTCAAGTACATTGCGACTTTGAAATGTTAGTCAATGCTCTAATTTGGGTATTGAGTTGATAAATATTTTTCTAATGTTACATCTCAAATGAAGCTAAAGTGTTTGTTCTTAATGCTGACATGGTCTTTGAACCACACTTACAAATATAAAGAAATCAATAATTTACAATTTTAATTTTTTCTTCAGTATAAAAAAGATATGTACTTAAAAATACTATGAAAATGCATACCCTTATCAAGAAAGTAATAATAAGAACTTGCTTACACCAATCTTCTAGTTTTGCTAATTTCTCTAACTATTTTGCCTTTATATCTTGCTCTGCAATTTTTCTGTCATGGGACAGTTAAAAAAAATTAATCCAAACTTCTACAACCTCTTAAATAACATGTATTCTGTCAAAAAAAAAATAATCTAAACTTCTACAACCTCTTAAATAACATGTATTCTTAAAAGGTTAATTTGTAGAATTACTAATACTATGTCCATTGCTTATAAAGAATAGAGGGTCTTGCTGCATCCTGCATTCTTCGTCTTCTTTCTTTGAGTTCCCACGTGCAAACAACTCTCTATTATACTTATGCAAGATATAACAAGTTAACAAAGAATACAATATATAGAAAACTTTACCTTGCAGGATTCCTTTACTTAATTTGGAAACTTTAGCTCCCCTTATCTCTCTTTTTGGTCTTTTTTATTTCTTATTAAAAAAAATAACATAACTAACAATCAAGATGTCAACATTCCTTTTTTTATGTGTCTTGCTTTCTATTTTCCTTTCATTCTCTATTTTTCTATTTAAACAGACCCTAGTGCAGTGTCAAAAATAATGTCATCTTCTAATTAGCCCAATGTGATCTTCTAATTAGCTCAATTAATAAGATAAGACTAATAAAATAACAAAAGAAAAGGAATTTCATGTTTGAAAAACCGAACATATATTATCAACACCCATGTCAACATAAAAGAGATCGCTTAAAGTAGAAAAACCCAAAGGTTGAGGAAGGCGGCAGTAGTGGTGCGGTGAAAAAGAATGAGGAAGATAAGAGAAAAAAGAAAAAGAGAGGAGAAGATGGAGGAAGAGAAAGAGAAAGATGGTGAGGAGTGTATTTCGAATTCTCGAAGACTCGTGTATTGAGCTATCTTTCGTGCTTGTGGGAAGTTTTTTTGCAAAAAGCTGAGTTTTGAATTTCAAATTTTGAAAGAAGAAAGAATTAGTGAAAGAAGAGGAGTCTGTTGAAGCTGAGGGAGAATGTGGGAGTGAGACCTCAGAAAAATGAGCCGAGGAGAGCTGTGGAGCTTATACCTGACCTAACTGGTATTCTTTTATTATAGATAGGAGAGGATTGTTACAATGTGCATGCATATAATACAGAATAGTTGTTCACTAATTGAGTTTTCATTTTCCAACCAAAGAAAGATTCCTTGCAAGTATATTAGGATCAGCAATTTTCAATTTATGAATTATGATGGGTGCTCTGTGTCAGTTAAAATTTAAAAGGTTCCTAACACGAAGATAGACAAAAAAATCCAATCTCCATTGCCTCCGTAAACTTTCTTGGGCAACTGAGAAGAAAGTTCAATCTCCATCTTCTTCTTTTCGCTTATCTTGTGGACCCAGAAAACAAGCTATTCACTGCGTAGAAACACTGCGGGTGGGGGTGGGTATATAACTTTATATAAAGGTAAGTGTAACAGAAAAGGAGGAGTGGAGTGTTCAGAGTCCACGGGCCCATTCCTAGTCCTTATCCTAATCTGTTAAATCCAATGCATGCCCATTAAATAATAACTTTTAAGTTTTAATAATAAAACAAAAATTAAATATGATGAGTTTCATATAAAAAATTTTATTACTTATTTTTAATTTATTAATTTCTGTTTTAATTAGACAATTTTATTTCAAACTAACTAAATTTGTATAAAATCAAACACAAATCAAAATATTCTATTCATTAATATATGTATTGTGCTAGGAGAATTTTTTTATTTAAAAAATGGTTATTTAATACTATATGTAAATGAATTTGTGTATGTGTAAACTACGTGTAAATTTAGTCAATTTTTTTATTACAGTTATTATTCATAGGAAATAATGTAATTATTTTTCATAGTATTTATTTATAAGTATGACAATAAAAATCAAATATGTGGATATTTGTCTTATACTCCTCTCGACTTTGACATGGAGAATTCACTTTGTGTAGGGTCGAAATCGAGGTAAGATTTTCCTTAATTTACGAAAGTAGGCAAGATCATTGAGTTAGTATGTCCATTTGTATCCCTACTCGGTATATTTATATTTATAATTACAGGTAATATAATCATAGATTTATATATAATTCTTATAAACCTAACAAGGTTATTAGGTTTCATTTTTTCATCCCACCTTTTCTAAATCTGAATCCAAAGTTGTCTCGTCGTCATTTCTATTAATTACCACTCACATGAAACATTCAACAATATTAAAAATTTTAATTCTAACAATACATATTAATTTTAAAATAAAAATCCTATAGTCATTTTTAAGACGCGGAAAACTAGATGAAATATTTGTAGAGAAAAAAACAATAGTTTTTTTTTTTATAAATGAAATCACAATTCAACAATCATTAAAGAAATATATAGAGAAGCAACTTATTGACAACAAATTTTTAAAAATAAATTTTAAATCATTTCAACATATGCTACTAATAATTTGTCTTTACTGTTTAGAAAGAAACAAAACTTACTTAGAAAGATGTAAGGAAGGTGTCAATATATATTGAATTTTATTTATTTATTTTTATTTGATTTTGTTTACCTTTTTGAATAATAATATTTTTCATAAACACTCATAGGAGGAAAAAAATAAAGAAAAAAAAATTCTCCACGATCAAATTTATAAAAGCTCTCTCATATTAGCTTCTAAAAAATATTAACTTGTCCAAAAATTTAGTTTAAATTATACAGTTAATTTTAATTTAAAATAGAAGTTGTTTTTGTTTAATATTTTCCCCTTATTTTTGTTTATTAGATCATATTTAACTGATATATCCCATAAAAGGGAGATTGCAGGATGACCTAGCTGAATGTTATTGATGGCCAATTACAAGTTTTGTCTAGTATACGAAAAGTCTAATTGATCTGGGTACTAAATATTATCTCTTTGGCGATTTGCTCAAATTTGTAATAAAATTACATAAATGGAGACATGTAAAAAGTTTCTCGAATAAATGCTAAATATCTTGAGAACATATTAATGATTGCTGTTCTTTCCTTGAAGGTTTTGTAATGGTTTCACATAAATGTGTCTTTAAATCTCTTCACTACACGTATTTTTCACTTATATGAAATATTGTAAGAAAATGATTATTTTTTAAAGCTATAAGAGGTGATGTTTTAATGATTTTGGGTCTCTGTGGACTGTGGTTGTAGTTATAGATTTCAGACCTAGATATAGGACCCCCCTATGTTTTGCTGGGATCATGAACTGCAAACTGCATTTTGGCATTGAAGATATGTATCAATAACGTACACATGATGATAATGGATTAAGAGTTCTTGAGTTCTATTGATTTATTTGGATTACCACTTTAGAGGCTCCTTGCCTTGATATTGATATTTTACTTGTAGTGTGTTATAGAGGCTCCTTGCATTTTACAGACTCCTTGCCTTGATATATTTTCAGAGTGCAGTGTGTGTTATTTAGTTGCTTTGGTGCCAACATAGTTGGGATGGAAGCAACTATTTTAATTAAAAAAAAAGGTTACTTGTAAAAAATGAAAGAGTGAATACCAAATAAGCAAGCATTTTCTTCTAGAGCAGTTAAAACTTTGAAGGTGAATTTGTGATGCTAAATTTGTTTTTTCGGTGAATAGTGTTTCACGCTCCGTAACTTTGCAGACTGAAGCTCAATCTCATATTCAAGTGTGTTTGGATGACTAACCAAGATGCAACAATAAAAAATAGTTAAATTCTTGTGCTTCATCAACACATTTTTTCTTATAAAATACTAGCTTGTTCTAGGTGCAACAAATGTCTGCCATCAGCCGATGGCTCTTCCGATTTTTGTTGACTCGAATTGGCAACTTCTACTCCAAAATGTAAAATTAGCAATTATCTTAGGGTTACAAGTCATGCACATGCATACTAATTACTTGAGCTATGTATGTGTCTCTTGTTTCTATTGCATCTCAATAATGACATAATGTTTATTTCTACAGTCAACTAATGATCAATTAAATATAACTTGGATCCATGAAACTCTCCTACCCTCCATTATCCTTCTCAATGGCTGGAGTATGAATGTTTTTTTATTTACTTGAACAGGCAATAAGCTTGATATCAGCAGTGAAGGAATTGCAAGGACTTACTGCTCTGGATCTTAATAAATTATTGAGGGACTCTGAAAATTTCACTATTCATTACCTTACTGAAAAAGGATCATTGCTGAAGGTTGTCTGATGCTCAGCATCATAATGCTATTTGATATGTTGTTTTATCAGATTGTAATTTCTTATTGTAGTGTCAGATTGATATGGAAAAGCTTGCGGGATCTCTTCCTTTGCACCTCAATAACACACACGATGATTTATTTGTAGAGAAAGAAACAACAATTTTTTTTTTTTATAAATGAAATCACAATTTAACAATCATTAAAAAAATATATAGAGAAACAACTTATTGACAACAAAATTTTAAAAACAAAATTTAAATCCTTTCAACTTATGCTACTAATAATTTGTTTTTAGTGCTTAGAAAGAAACAAGACTTATTTAGAAATATGTAAGGAAGGTGTCAACATGAATTTTGTTTATTTATTTATTTGATTTTGTTTACCTTTTTTTGAACAATAATATTTTTCATAAATACTCGTAGGAGAAAAAAAAAAGAAATTCTTCATGAACAAATTTATAAAAGCTCTCTCATATTAACTTGTCCAAAAATTTAGTTTAAATTATATATAAATTAATTTTAATTTAAAATATAATTTTTTTTTAATATTTTTCCCTAAAAATATTTATAGAGAAATTTATCTTTCATGTATTATCTATATAATTTGTTTCAATACAGTATTATCTTTCACTGAGTCTTATTGAACATTCTTTTACAATTTTATTTATTTACTATATATTATTCTCAACAAATATTTATACTTTTTGACTAGTTTATATTTTATAAGACTAGTTTATAATAATTATATTTTGTTATCAATTAATTATCTTTCCTAAACGAATTTTGCTGATGCTTTAGCTTAGCTTAGCGGGCTTAGAAATAAAAACAAAACACAATCCATCCTCATTCGCCGGCACGCCTTAGCTTTTACACCCTCCCATCACCCATTCACATCAACTTTAGTCAACCACACTTTTTAATTCAACATAACACCCTCTCCTTTTCACCTTTTTTTTTAATAATAAATTATTAATTATTAATTATTATTCTAAATTCTATTATTACCCCCCTCCGACCACCGTCGCCACCATCATCCCCCGCCAATATTTCCAGGTTCCCTCTCTTTCCTCTTTAGTTACTTCTCACAATGCTCAAGCAATTTCACTATTAGCGCATGCCAATTTTAGCAATCTCTTTTTTTTTTTTTTTTAGCTTCGTTTTGATTTATTAGTTGCTGATTTGCTAAATCAACTCATGCCTTCTTTTCGTGCTAGCGTTACTAGGTTGGCAGAGTTTCCTTCTACACTCGCTTATTCCAGGTTTGTTCTTAAAAATGCTTCTTACGCATTCTTCTTCAAGTAAATGCATTTGCATTGAGGTTATTCAATTATGTATTTGCTTTACTTTGATCTGTAGTGTTGTTCTTTTCTCTGTTCGTCATTCTGTGTTTGCTTTGGGATTAGGAACCTCGCTTCTTGTTTCTTAGTGAGATTGAGCAACGAATTTCAATCCCTAACAATACTACCTATTTTATTAGCCTTTGTATACTTTGTTCCCAGTGTTTCCAACCTAAGCCTTTTCGCAGCTGCCATAATCGAACAAAGGCATGCGTTGGCCATTCTTATCATTTGCTATTTTAGAAAGGATTTCTTTAGGATGACATGTGTGAGCTTAGCATGAAGTTGTTATTGGTGGTTTTGGGATATTATTTTTAAACAAGAAATTGAACTGGATTTCAATGATTTTAAATTGCATTCTAGAAACCCTAGGATTTAATTAAATTTTGTGAACTTTAAGATTTGTTCCAAGTGAGAGAGCATTCTTTGGTGCTAGGATATAAAGCATTAGATTAGGGGAGCCCATTTCAAGGTTAGGACAAACAACCAATCTCAACAAGGAATTTGTAGATGAATTTTAAATCACCTGCCTATGAGAAACCCTTTATTCGAACTCAAGTTATGCAGTTGTCGAGGATGGATGGATGAAAGGTCAGCAAGGTGGCTCGAAAGTGTTCATTAAATAATGTAGTTAATTGAGTTTAAGAGAATCGAATCAATTTCCTTATGGATTTGCTTCCAAAGATGGTTTATAAGTGGCCAATACAATGATAGCACTTGAAAAAGACGAGGAAGAGATAGAGTGCGACAGTGAACCATTGCAATATTTGGAGCCAGAAAGAAGTAAAGATTCAATGTTCAAGAACCAGACTTTTTGTGGTGGAGAAGAAAAGGAAAACTATGAAGCAAAAGCAATGAAAGAAAGTAAGAAACAAACACTGAAACAATTATAAAGAAGAAGAAGTTGATCCACCAATGGAAAGGGAAAAACACAAGGAAAATAGAGTGGAGAATTTGGGTTATGAAGATCATTTTCAGGGTAACCAAGTAGAGGTGTAGATTTTGAGGGTCTCCCATGGATAGCATTATGATGGAGGTCCTTGTGGATAGTATAACACAATGATGAAGCAAATGAGGAAAGAGCTGGCAACAGTCATGGAGATTTAGTTTTCAAAAGCTTAGTCGATCCACGACCACTAGAACCACTGGATTGGATTAACCCATGGAGGCTAATGGGTCATCAAGAATGAGATTACCTCTGGGTTTTGCTATGTTGTCCAATCTTCATCTACCAGAATTGCTAGACTCAACTCTTTGTAAAGTTGTTGATGGAGTGTTTGCAAACAAAGGGGGTAATGAATCTAATGATAGATGCTAAAACCAGATGCATGGAAAGTGAGAAGATAAGAGGGAACAATTGGAATTACACTAATTGAGTTCATTTTTTGACTTGTTGGGCCAAGCTTAGACCATTAGAGAGAAGCTCTGAGATTTTGTAAAAGGAGAACATCTTTTAGGTTTAATGGGCCAATCCTATGTAGTATGTAGTATGTGGACCAGCCCAACTTGGTATAAGCCTGTGATCAAATGGGTCAATCCACGAAACAACTTGCATAACTAGGATCCTTTGATCCCTAAGCTTCTCTCCATATCTTGAGTTTAGAATTTATTTCTTTTCTTGATTCATCAACTAGGACCATAGCCATCCACAAAAGGCTTGTATTAAGGCATTGGGCCAATAGTAAATATTTTTTATGCTTTTCTAGAGGTAATTATGCATGGATATACAAGGAGAAGTCTATAATTCCTTTGGCTTTCAATGGTAAATAATTTTTTTGATAGCCTATCTTTGGTAGATATGGAAGCGTTCTGGTCTTGGTGTTCTCTTTTTATATAGATTCTTTTTTGTATTATTTCCAACTTTATCAGTTCTATAAAGGAGGATGCCATGCTTCCTTTGCTTTGTTATTTATCTTTCTTTCTAATAAAATTTCTTTATTTACAAAAAAACAAAAATATTGAGAAAACTATATGCTATGAATACTTGGCATTGATTAAAGAGCTAAAATTCTTATGTTTTTAAAAAGCACAAGGGATACGTACAAGTTGTCATAGACTTTAAACTTTCATAGGTGAGATGATATGTAAATACCTAAGGGTCAGGAGGAGGCGTACAAAGTCCTTTGGAAGTTACGCATCCCATGCAAAGCCACTTGTTTCGCTTGGAGGTTAATGAGAGATCAATTGCCAACTAAGAGGAATCTGGTTCATAGAAATATTAATATTGGTGACCATAGCTGTCCTTTCTGCTGTAACTCTGTTGAGGATGTATCACACATGTTCTTTAGCTGCCACAAGATTATGCCGCTTTGGTTGGAATCCATGGGCTGGATCAATGTGGTGGGGGCATCCCCAGTTAACCCTATTGAGCATTTCCTTTAACACAGTTACTGCAATCTTACTGGCCTTAAAGTTCAGAGGTGGTTTATTTGGTGGATAGCCTTGACATGGAGCATTTGGTTTTATCGCAACAGGATTGTTTTCCATAATGAAAGCTTTAATGGGTCTAAGCTGATGGAGGATGCTTTATTCTTTTGCTAGTCCTAGTTAGCGAATTTGGAGAAAGGATTTAATATTCCTTTCTACCATTGGTCTAGTCATATTAGAGATGGTTTCTGTCAGTAGGGGAGGTTCTATTTTTTTTTTTTTGGTCTCCTATAGTTTTCTTTTGGCCAACTTGGTGAGCTTAATCTTAGGTTGACCTTTGGCACCTTAATTCGGGGTTTTACCATGTATTAGGTTGCCAAAGCTCTGTTAGGCTTACTGCTGGCCTTTTTCTCTTTTCAGTACTTCTTGTACTCCTTTATCATATATATTATATTATCTTTGCTGATAAAAAAAAAATGTAAATACCTAAATTCTATATATATAATATATCATGAGATTTAATATTGATATAGATATATAGTTTAAAAATAGACATATGACATGTTTGTGCATTGGAGACACCAAAGATACCAACGAATTCCTTTAATATAGATATATAGTAATTTCACGTGCAACATAAAATTCTAAACTACAAGAATGTTATGTTAATTAGGTATACCATTGCATAGGAGAATAGTAAAGGAAATGGATAATTATATATATATATATATATATATATATATATATATATATATATATATATATTCTAGAAGACTCGATAAGACTTTTCCATTGAATAAACCTATTGGAATAATCATAGTTATAAAAATTGGATCGATCTGACTGGGACCTAGCGTCTTAGGCGGTTTGGTAAGGTGCAGGACCAGAAATGTAAGTGATTTGGTTTGACCCGACTAGGTTTGGTGAAATTGGGCGACCCAGATTGGGTTGATTTGGTTGAGAAGTTTTTTTTTATTATATTTTTTATCACAGCTCCTATAACATGTTAAATAACTAATTATTGAATAATATATAATATGTTCCTATAATATTATTTTTTATCTTGATAACACCAAATATATAATAACTAATTATTATCATATTAATCATGGTATGATTTAATATTTATGTGTTTTATACATCTTTACCAAACTTAGTTATGGTCATCTGGTAATTTTTGTATTTAGTATTGAAAAATAATAGTCTCCTTTGTTATTTATTGATAATACCTGCAAAATAATTTATAGTAATAAATGATTATATAATATTTATAGTTTGATTATAACAATAAATTTAATTTTGAAGTCTAAAAATATGAATTGGTCATATTTTGTTAGGTATTTTATATATATATTTAATATATATATCGAATCAACCAAGTCAATAAGTGACCCACCAATTAGACCATTTACGCAAATGACCGGGACACCGGACTAATCCTTCATCCTCCCCGGCAGTGCTGCCACCCTTTTTCTGTCGGTGCCAAAAAACACTGGCAGATACTGCAAATAAACTAGATTTGACATACAGGTCAATATTCGACCTTTGTTAATTATCAATTTGCCCTTGTCACTATTTTTTCACGACCAAATTTGTGAAACTTCCCATGATTAGAATGTGACCTAGATTGCGGTTTTATTGAGGCTATCAAATTCGGAAACGCTGGTAAGAATTATGAATCTATTTCTTTTATTCTTTCTGTATCGTCTTCTTTTGAAAACAAAAGAAGAACATTTGCATAATCTGTTTGGTTAGGAAACTCTTGAGACGACATCAATGTCTTCTACAGATTGGTTAAGGGATTTAAATGCCCGATGCTGTATTTCTAATTGATTTTGTTTATGAGATCATATTTAACTGATATATCCCATAAGAGGGAGATTGCAGGATGACCTAGCTGAATGTTATTGATGACCAATTACAAGTTTTGTCTAGTATACAAAAAGTCTAATTGATCTGGGTACTTAAATATTATCTCTTTGGCGATTTGCTCAAATTTGTAATAAAATTACATAAATGGAGACATGTAAAAAGTTTCTCGAATAAATGCTAAATATCTTGAGAACATATTAATGATTGCTGTTCTTTCCTTGAAGGTTTTGTAATGGTTTCACATAAATGTGTCTTTAAATCTCTTCACTACATGTATTTTTCACTTATATGAAATATTGTAAGAAAATGATTATTTTTTAAAGCTATAAGAGGTGATGTTTTAATGATTTTGGGTCTCTGTGGACTGTGGTTGTAGTTATAGATTTCAGACCTAGATATAGGACCCCCCTATGTTTTGCTGGGATCATGAACGGCAAACTGCATTTTGGCATTGAAGATATGTATCAATAACACACATGATGATAATGGATTAAGAGTTCTTGAGTTCTATTGATTTATTTGGATTACCACTTTAGAGGCTCCTTGCCTTGATATTGATATTTTACTTGTAGTGTGTTATAGAGGCTCCTTGCATTTTACAGACTCCTTGCCTTGATATATTTTCAGAGTGCAGTGTGTGTTATTTAGTTGCTTTGGTGCCAACATAGTTGGGATGGAAGCAACTATTTTGATTAAAAAAAAAGTTACTGGTAAAAAATGAAAGAGTGAATACCAAATAAGCAAGTATTTTCTTCTACAGCAGTTAAAACTTTGAAGGTGAATTTGTGATGCTAAATTTATTTTTTCGGTGAATAGTGTTTCATGCTCTGTAACTTTGCAGACTGAAGCTCAATCTCATATTCAAAACTACTTGTGTGTTTGGATGACTAACCAAGATGCAACAATAAAAATTAGTTAAAATTCTTGTGCTTCATCAACTCATTTTTTCTTATGAAATACTAGCTTGTTCTAGGTGCAACAAATGTCTGCCATCAGCCGATGGCTCTTCCTAGTGTTGTTGACACGAACTGGCAACTTCTGTTTCAAAATGTAAAATTAGCAATTATCTAGGATTACAAGTCATGCACATGCATACTAATTACTTGAGCTATGTATGTGTCTCTTGTTTCTATTGCATCTCAATAATGACATAATGTTTATTTCTACAGTCTTACCGATTCTCTAGAATGACGATTGCTAAGGAAGAATCATCAAACAGTGCTGCACAGGCAAGTAATTATCAATTAAATATAACTTGGATCCATGAGACTCTCCTACCCTCCATTATCCTTCTCAATGGCTGGAGTATGAATGTTTTTTTATTTACTTGAACAGGCAATAAGCTTGATATCAGCAGTGAAGGAATTGCAAGGACTTACTGCTCTGGATCTTAATAAATTATTGAGGGACTCTGAAAATTTCACTATTCATTACCTTACTGAAAAAGGATCATTGCTGAAGGTTGTCTGATGCTCAGCATCATAATGCTATTTGATATGTTGTTTTATCAGATTGTAATTTCTTATTATAATGTATCAGATTGATATGGAAAAGCTTGCGGGATCTCTTCCTTTGCACCTTACTACACTGCTGATGTCAGCTGTTAGAGATGAAGCCCTGTTCAGATACTTATTACGTGGCATTCGATTATTGCATTCCTTGTGTGAATTAGCCTCCCGAAATTCTAAATTCGAGCAGGTTAATATTATAATGCGCATTAGCATTTATCATATGCTGCTCATCATGTAGCTTTTTATGTTTTCCTTGTGTGGTAAAGACACATTATCAAAATGTTGAAGAAGGATATTTATTAAAATTCCTGAGTTTAAACAGCCTTCGTCATGCACTAAATAATGCTTCACTGTCTAAAAATTAAGGGTTGAAGGAGGTAGCAATTTTTTTTCCTGGATGGAATATTTATTTTTTTATTCCATTAATTTCCTTACAGTTCACATCAATATGGGGTCATATTTTGGCAAAAAAATATAAGCATTGTAGAGTTTTTCTGGAATTGTATTCACAATCCTATGCACTTTGTTTGTTCATAGTGTATGTGTGTATTGCTGTTTTGAAAATGACGCTATGATTCTGTATTGGAATATGATTACAGATTTTGCTAGATGATGTGAAAATGATGGAACAGCTGACTGACTTGGTTTTCTACATGCTAATTGTTCTTGGTGGTTACAGACAGGTTTTTCATAGTTTGGTTCTTTACAGTTTGATCTTCTGTGTTGTGTACCTATATTGAGATTTACATCCATGTTGCAGGAATACCGTGATTTTAGTTATATGCACCTTATGCATTCAACTCTTGTAGCATGCAATTTACATCTTTTAACAGCGTTTATTTCAACACAATGGCAAGATATAGTTCACGTATTGCTTGCGCACCCCAAGGTACAACTTCACATGTTTTAGATGCTTGATTCAGAAACAGTATTATGTTAGTGTCCATTTGGCAAATTTGATAAAACCAAGCCTTTTATATTGTCACAACTATTTTAAATCCTTTTTCTTAAATTTCACATGTCTATCTGAAATTTATATTTTTTTCAAACTTTAAAAAGGAATTTTTCTTGTCAAAAAAGGATTTTTACTGTAAAAAGGACAGACAGTACAACTTTTAAGTAGGCATTTCTTTCAATCCAGTTGTTGCATACATTTATAATTTCTATCTGGTCAGCTAATTTCCTTTTTATGTATAACCTCTGCTTTGAACCAATTCTCCCCAAAAGATTAAGCTGTTGGGTGAAAGCATATGAATTGTTTTATTACATCCAACAAATACGTCTATTAACAATATTATTTTACATATTTTCTGATAATACTTGTTTGTGCTATGGCTAATCATGAATTATATGACAGGTTGACATATTTATGGATGCAGCTTTTGGATCAGTTCGCATGGTTGTTAGTTTTCTTGAGAATACACTGGTAGCATATCATGAAGATATTTCTGTGGAATCAAATCTTACAGCAGAACAAATGGTTTATTATCTCTGTCAGCAGTGTGAAGCTTCTCTGCAGTTTCTTCAGTCGTTATGCCAACAAAATGTTTTTAAGGAGCGCCTGCTTAAGAATAAGGTTCCCAAACCAATCTTACATTCTTACTTCATAAATTTGGAGAGGGGACTGTGTCCCTAAATCTATATATGAAGAAATTCTTCTGATGTCTGATTGCAGATGAGAGCTGTATGGAATGAAAACCTGGTTGCATCCTTTGTCTCTCTCAGTCATTATATCAACATCAACATCAACAACATCTTTAACCCAAGTTAATTGGAGTCGGTGGTAGATGAGCTCAATGATAGATCGAAAATAAGACAAAGAAAGAGAAAGGGAGATGGGAAGAAAAAGTGGAAATAAGACAAAAGAGAGGAAAAATAAGTTAAAATAAAAGAGGGGTGAAAGGAGGAGGGGAGAAATGAAGAGGAAAAAACTAAAAAAATAGGGAACGACTAGAACATAAAAATATTAATATGGGTTTAACCCTCCATCAAACTTATAACTTTTCTCCACTCCGTCCTAAGACCCCGTCCGCCAATCTATATCCCACTCCATTAGGTCTTGTTTAACTACCTTTTCCAAGGTAAGTTTTGGTCGACATCTACCTCTCTTTATGTCAAGCTCTTGATAACAAACTCTTGTTCTCACAGGAGCATCCAGTGACCGTCTCATAACATGTCCAAACCACCTCAATCTATACTTCCTCATCTTTTCACACACCGGTACTACTACTACCTTTCGTCGAATATCCTCATTTCTTATCTTATTCATCTTCGTATAACCACCCATCCACCTTAACATCCTCATTTCTGCTACCCCTATTTTATGCTCATGTTGTCTATGTGCTGGCCTGTATTCCGCTCCATATAACATTGTCGGTTTTATAGCTCTTCTATAAAATTTTCCTTTTAGCTTAAGGGGAATTTTGCAGTCACACAAAAATCCCGATGCACTCTATCATTTCATCCACCCTGCTCTGATTTTATAATTTACATCCTCATCAATCTCACCACCTTTTTGCAAAATTGATTCCAAGTATCTAAAAATAACTTTCTTAGGTACCTCTTGATCAAATAGATGCACTGTGTCTTGATCACCATCTCTTACCTGCGAAAACTCACACTTCATATACTCCGTCTTGCTCTTGCTTATCGTGAATCCTTTAGACTTCAAAGTATTTCTCCACAATTCCAGTTTCCTATTAAAATCATATTTGGTCTCATCAATAAGCACGATATCATCTGCAAAAAACATATACCACGGTACTTCCTCTTGAATATCTTTCGTTAGTTCATCAATTACTAAGGCAAAGAGATGGGGACTAAGAGCTGAACCTTGGTGAACACCTACCGTGATAGGGAAATACCTTGATGTTCCATTATAAGCTTTCACGCATGTAGTAGCCCCATCATACATATCTTTGATTCCATTAAGATACTTTAATGCTACATTTTTCTTCTCAAGAGTCCACCATAAAACTTTTTTTGGGACATTATCATATGCTTTTTCAAGATCTATGAACACCATATGTAAGTGTTTCTTCTTTTCCCTATATCTTTTCATTAATTGTTGCATCAAGAAAATAACTTTCATGGTACATCTTCCTGGCATAAATACAAATTGATTTACGGACACCTTGGTCTCCCACCTTAGACGATGTTCTATAACTATTTCCCACAACTTCATGGTATGGCTCATGAGCTTGTTGTCTCTATAGTTAGAACAATTCTGGATATCTCCCTTGTTTTTGTAAATAGGCACAAACATATATTTTCTCCAAGTATCATACATCCTATTTGTTTGAAGAATCTTATTGAAAAGATTGGTCAACCATTTTATTGCCACATCTCCCAAGCTTCTCCACACTTCAATAGGAACGTCATCGGGTCCCAAAGTTTTATTATTCTTCATCCTCTTTAAAGCCTCATTAACTTCATGTGTATTAATTCTGCACACAAATCTTCTATTCAGATCATCAAAAACGTCCTCCAACTCTACCTCATTCTTGTTGCCATTCCCATTAAAAAGTTTGTTAAAATAGTTTAGCCATCTTTCACTTACATTTTCATCCCTTATCAAAAGTTTTTTATTTTCATCCTTGATACATTTAACTTGGGTGAGGTCTTTACTCTTCTTATCCCTCATTTTTGCAAGTTTATAAATACCTTTTTCACCATCCTTGCTTCCAAGATTTTTATACAAATCATCAAAAACTTTGTCTCCAGCTTCTCGCATTGCTTTCTTTGTATTTTTTCTCGCTACTCTAAACTTTTGCAAATTCTCATCATTGGGACATTTATGCAAAGATCTAAAACATTCATTCTTCTGTTTAATAGCTTCTTGTACCTCTCCATTCCACCACCATGTTTCTTTTGTAATAACTTTGTTTCCTTTGCTTTCACCTAGCATCCTCCTTCTCACATTTTGAACACATATAACCATCTTATTCCATATTTCATTAGTTTCTCCAATAAACTCCCACGATTCTTTACGCAACATGTTTTCCTTATATTTAAATCACGTTGCCACATGTTTCAGAAATAACTTCAGTCATTATATAACTTATTAAATTTGGATAGCTCCATAAATAAATCACGTCAAATTCCTTCACGTATAGATTATGTAAATATACTTTGTTTCAGAAAAGGAAAACGTCACCACATGTTTACATTCTTTTACTCTCCTTCAAAACTACCCTTTTCTCTCCCCTTTAATTGTCAAACAACCAAAAATGGAGCAGCGTACTCGATTTTGGGCATTTTGACTCTTGGTGCTTGGCTGGCACATGTTGAAGAGTCTCTATGTTATATTTACATGGTGCTTGGCACATCATTTTGTTTATTGGGTTGGTTGTTGGTTTTTCCTATTAATTTTCTAAGGAGGACTCCTTAGCCTTTTTTTCTTCTTTTCTTTCTGTGTGTGTCACTTCTTTCCTTCTATTTTTTTTTTCCCACTTCACCAAACAAAGTATTGTTAGATCTTCTCTACTGTTTGAGCACTGAGCAGCTTTACCTTTCTCTAGCATCACTACTAAATTATTTTTTAGTTTTAAATATAAATGCTTAACCATGATTTTTTACTGTTTGATGGTATAAACCCTTGACACCTCTTTTGATAATATTAGATGGGTTTCTAAAAGGGAACAGTGGCGGCCTACCTCTATTTACTTCTTTTTTATGGGCTTATTTGTGAATATATTTTATATAATATTATTCATTTTTTTTTTTTGTCAAACATCATTGTTACGCATGTGACTTCCTTCACCTATTTAATTAAATTGAATAGAAATTGAGGGTTCTATGGACAAGAAGCTTTCTAAGAAAGGTCAAAAATGAGGTTTATGGTTAAATATTTCTGTTTTAGAAGTTCTAATGCAAACAATAATGTTCTTATTTCTATATGTTATTCTCTTTTAAAGTCGGCTAACCTACCAACTCCAAGTTAATGTGTTGCACCATTAAAGGTAGCCATCGTTAGAGGGAGAGTCAGAGTTTTAGGTGTTAAAAATTCCATTTGACAAACTGGATACTTTCAACGTAGTCACTTTTTTTTAAAGGCTTGCAACGTAGTCACTGGCAAAGATGCTTTAAATTATTGGAATTAACATACATACATATAACTGCATGCACTATGTGGTTGATGCTTCAAGTCATTGTGTTTTTCATTTACTTACAGGAATTATGTGAAAAGGGAAGCATTCTTTTTCTTGCTCAATCCATCTTGAAGTTACACATTCAGCCATCTTTTCCATCCAGGATCATGGCAGCTATTTCTAGGCTAAAGGCTAAAATACTATCTATTGTGAGTTCAATGACAAAATTTGCTGTAAATCCCTGCATTTTACTTTAATGCAGAGAAAAATCTCAATTTGATCACGTCATCACATTAGTCCTCCCTGTTTTTTTTACATCAAATTTGTCTATCAAAGATTCTTTTTTGTTTCCATTTTAGTCCTCTCAAGATTTTGATGCCAACTTAGTTTCTAAAGATTTAATTTGTCACCAAATTGGTCGCTCAGATTCTTTTTTTCACCACTTTAGTCCTTAAGAAGGACAAATATGATGACATTGTAGATTTTTTAGACTACTAATTTAGTGATAGGTTAAACCATTGAGGGATTAATAGGGTGACAAAATATTTGGAGGACTAATATGGTGATGATTTAAATCTGAAGAATTAATTTGGTGACAAAAATTTAAAGGACTAACTTGGTGACGCATCTAACTTTGGAGGATCAAATAGAGGATTTTTTTCTTTTTTAATTTGCTTTATAATTTATGCATATTATTAACAATACTATGACTGCTTTCTTTACTCAGCTGCTGAGTTTGTGTGAAGCGGAAAGCATTTCTTATCTTGACGAAGTAGCCAGCTCAGCACGAAGTTTAGATTTGGCTAAATCTGTTGCATTAGAGGTTAGTTTTCTGCTGTTGCTTTGTAATGCAAACTGTTGAAGACAAAGGGTTGCTATTTTAGTGAGATTTTTCTAATAACTGGTGAAAATTATTGCCTGTAAATTGCTGTCAATTTTTCCTGCCACTTCTATCGTTTCATTATAAACTGGGATTACATTTCTGAGTACTAAACATATGATATGGATTATTGAGTAAAGTACAAGTTCTTCAGGAAATCTTTAAATTAATATTGTTCTGTGGTGGCCTGCAGAATGCATCAATTCCATTAAGCACATCAATGTCTTTATTACATGCTATCAATGATGTAGGTTTTTGACTTGTTGAAGAAAGCTTTTGGAAGAGATCCTGGGCATCTCACTGCTGACAGAAGTGTCCCAATGGGGTTTGTACAGCTCAATGCAATGCGTCTAGCTGACATCTTCTCCGATGATTCAAACTTTCGATCTTACATGATACTTTGTTTTGTAAGTCTATCCTTTTTATATTATAGAATTAACTTGTTTTAGTGTCATTGACGACACGACACATCCAATGTGCTGTAAAAATAGTGTTAGGTGGTATAAGCATCATTCTGTTTTGTTTGTAAAACTACTCTAAATTTAATTCAATACAAATGCTAAGATATTATGCACCTCTTGTTTTATCTTTCGTTTGTAACCAATGCTTTATGCTTTATAATACTTTCTTTGATTTGTTAGATGTACATTCAGCAACCAGGAATTTGATTGTTACCTTTGCATGTGATTCCAGACTAAAGTTCTGACAGCAATAATTTCGCTCTCCCATGGAGATTTTTTATCCTGCTGGTGTTCATCTAATCTCTCCAAGACGGAGGAGGATGCAAGTCTTGAATATGATATATTTGCTGCAGTTGGATGGATTTTGGATAATACTTCACCGGATGTAAGAAATGCTACAAATTTGGAATTCAACCTAATCCCTAACAGCATGCCTAAGGCTTCTTATGCACATCATAGCACATCATTATTTGTCAAGTTCTTTGCAAATCTTCATTGTTTTGTTCCCAACATATGCGAAGGTTGGTTCTTTGCCTATATTCCCAAAATTTCTAGGCCAAATTTGATTGTTTTACAGGTATATGTATTTTCCACATTTCATTTATCCTTTTTTTCTCGTAATTTTAATCCCCAGAGCAGGAGAGGAACCTTTTTGTTCTCAAGGTCATGGAGTGCTTGCAAATGGATTTATCTAACTTGCTGCCTGGGTTTTCTTTTGCTTCTGATGCTCCTAAAGCTGCCATTGCTAGCAAGAACCTCCGTAATGATTATTCTCAAATAGTTTTTTGTTGTTGAATTATGAGCAATATAGGGTTACTTTCTTACAAGTAACTTTCTTTTGTAGGCTCATTGTTAAGTCATGCAGAATCTCTGATTCCTAACTTCTTAAATGTGGAGGATGTGCAACTTTTAAGGTTATATCACCTTTTAAGTTTGGTTGTAGCATTAGACACTTTGACTTTAGCATGACTGATTTAAACTGTTGATTGTGGTTACTCATGTATTGGGCATAAGTGTGTGTGTGTGATACATGAGCATTATGGCATTAGTGGCAGCTCCTTATGCCACTTGATTAAACTGAAAAGAGATTTGTAAAGCTAACTGAGGAATAGTGCCTTCTTGGTTTTATTTTAAAGAAATATTTTTAAGGATTATGTTGAATTGAACTGTTTATTTTTGTTTTCTTTCCCAAAACCGAGAGCTTGCCGTCTACACAAGATGGAGTTAATAGACATTCTCTTCTGATTTTGGTGCATGTACCATTTTTATACATGTTATTTATTAGCTTCAGTCCAGTTTAGGATACTTCAACCTACCCTTTTTAAATTTACATAATAAAAAATATTTTAAATTTTTAAATAATTACATTTCTATCTTCCCAATTTATTTAGAGATAAGAGAAACAAGAAATAATAGAATAACTATCATGCTGATGATAACTTTTGATCTTCAAGAAACAAACCAGAATTTTAATAAATTCAGTTTTATACTGTTCACAATAAATGTTTTTTGAAATTGAGTTTTATTGTAATTTTTTTGTCTTTTTCTGTTGACTTTGTTCTCTCTCATCTTCCATTTCCCCCTTCCCCCGCCTCACTTCAACTCCCAGGTTAAGCATACATGGCATTGATTTTTCTGTAAATCATTTAGCTCCTAAGGTCATTATACTATCGTAAAGGTCACATTTAAGTTTAACAAATAACTTTGATTTGTGAATTGCTTGCAGAGTGTTTTTTGGTGAATTACAATCACTATTTACGTCTACTGGATTTGGGGAAAATCAAGTCCAAGTAAATCCTTGGCCTTTAGTTTGAATTGTTAATATTTTTTCCCCTGATTATTTCTTTTTCTCTTTTACTCATAGCATTTCATATTTTGTGCATAAATGTGCCCATATCATTCTGCTGGGTAAAACTCAGGATAGCAAATTTGAGGAGTCATTATCTTGGGATAAGCTTTCTAAATTCAACATGAATGAACATTATCAGGTATTTTTCAAGTCTTTTTTTTACCAACACATTCAATGATCAATATTTAACTTGGGTTAAAGGTGTTGTTGATGTTGATGTTGATGATAAAACAATTCTCAAATTGGATTATTTGGTTACCATGTAGCTTGTCCCCAACACAATAACTTGAGAAAAGTTTGATTTCCTGTAGGAGGCACAGAGTGCAGGGAGATGCCCGTCATCTTTAACTGGAAAAGAACATGCCGATCTTAATAAGGGTGGCAACTTCAAGGAAGGAATGTCTGAGAATTCTGCATTTCCAGACATGGACCAACATAATACCAGAGCTGAAGACACAAATCAAGGCAAGGGCCTAAATAGGCAAAATCAGGTAGATGATAAAGGCATACCTGGTAAAACTGCATCCGGAGGAGCTAGAGAAATGGACAAGGATGCTCAGAATGTTGAAACAAGTGGTTCAGATAGTAGTTCGGCAAAAGGAAAGAATGTTGTTGATAATATGGATCATGGAGAGCTTTCAAAATCAAATGAGCGTCTTAAAAGAACTGCAGTTGAGGAAAATCCAGAGGATGAAAAGATTGAACTTTCACAAAGGAGAAAACGAAAACGAACAATAATGAATGATAAGCAGGTGATGCTGATTGAGAGGGCACTCAAAGATGAGCCTGATATGCAGCGAAATGCAGCTTCACTTCAATCATGGGCTGATAAATTAAGTGGGCATGTATGTTAAATGCAAATAAACTTTTTGAGTAATATTTAATGGACATATTTCCCTGATACTCTTGCATAATGTTTTCCAGGGTTCTGAGGTTACATCTTCACAGCTGAAAAATTGGTATGCCTCTATATGTAGCTTATCATATAGTTTGTTAAGTTGTTGCTTGCTTCTCTTGTGATACATATCAGATGATATAGTCGAACATCTAGTATGAAGTCATATATCATGGTTTCTTTACCAAATTATATTGAACCTTAAATATATTAAGCAATTGGTTGGTTGTGAAACCTTAAATATATTAAGCAATTGGCTGCATATATACATCATGCTAGGTCAATTTATTTTTATCTGGTTTGATTTGTAATTGAATTTCATGTATGTTGTATTAGGTTGAACAATCGAAAAGCTAGGCTAGCTCGCACAGCTAGGGATGTTAAAGCAGCAGCAGGTGATGACAATCCTGTCCCAGACAAGCAAAGAGGGCCAATACCTGGGTCCTATGACTCACCTGGCAGTCCAGGTGATGTATCACATGTTGCGAGAATAGCTTCAGGTGATAATATTGGTTCTCCAGAATTTGGTCATTGCAATGCAGGTCAATATGTTGTGCTTGTTGGTGTACGAGGAGACGAAATTGGCAGAGGAAAAGTGTTTCAGGTGCATGGTAAGTGGTATGGGAAGAGCTTGGAGGAATTATCCGCCCGTGTTGTGGATATTAGTGAGCTCAAAGCTGATAAAGGCATGCGGCTACCCTATCCATCAGAAGCCACTGGCAACACATTTGCAGAGGCTGAAACTAAGTTAGGAGTCATGAGGGTGTTATGGGGTTCAAACAGAGTTTTTGCATTGCAACCTGAATGAATTTAATCATGCTTCATTAGCGGCAATCTGTTGTCAATCTTCCTTGTGGTTCCCTGTATGAGCATTTTTTTTTTTCTTTCCATAAACATTAGCTGAAAGGATAACAGACGGGTTAGCTATGAAGAACAATGCCGAATAGTAAAGTGTCTAGTTTGTTAGCCAAGGATGGGTAGAAAGTAGAAGAGGACAATTATGGAGAAAACAAGGTTGATTCAGCAATGAAAGATAGTTTAGTTTAGGATATAAACAAGGGCTGTAGTCGGCAGCAAAAATGTTGGTAGGGTCTTGTACAAAACTTGTTTCGCATAATTTTCCTGCAGCATGGCAATTGACAATATGTGGAACTATGGTAACGAGTGATGAGATCTGAATTTAACTAAGAAGGAAAACTCTGAACGTAAATTCTGTTTAGATTAAAATTTGCGAGTCTTTCTCATTTCATGCCAAGAGTAATAATTTCAGAAGAAAAGTATTAGATTATTTTGTTTGGAGTCGTGAAAATGAAATCAAAACAAATTGTGTAAAATTGATTTTCATGAAAAATCTGTCTGGATATGCTAATTTGCTTTTTGTCCAATTATTTTAGGTTTTATAAAAAAGTTTATTTTATGTATGAAATTACCAAAGAGATGTATCATGTACTTATTAAAAAAAAAGTTTTCGATGTTCATGATATAAAATAATCAAACATTTGTTTTTATTGAAAAATAAATAATTTTTTATGCTTCAATCTGAAAACGTGTGCATTTGGAGAAAAAAAAGAGCTTAAATTCAGCAAAAAAAAAAAAACCAAAATGAAGAAAAACAACCATGCTCGTGAATGTGATTGAAGATGTTTTTTTTGGGTCGGAGAGAATAATTAGTCACAAGCAATGGTCCACTCAATGCACCTCCATACTTTCTTGCTCCTCAACTCAATCATCTTATTTTACCTGGCATCGCATTTAAAAATGAGGCTTTAAGTTATAAATTCTTGCAATGGTATTAATCTCTGATCAAGAAATATCTTGTAGCCCGAAGATAATTATTGGGGGAAATAAATGAATGATCTGAATGTATGAATCTGGCAGATTGACAGAAATTGTGCCATTTAAATTAATGTAGATCTCTCAATGATCGTTCCTGCATAATGTAGATCTCAATCTTTTTGAACATTTCATATCTGGTTGCAGTGGGGCATCCAACAATTTCGCTTGAAAGCAACACCATTTAAATGATAGGGAAAGGAGGAAAAAGAATATGACCAATGCAAATACTGCCAAAGGCCGTGTATTCTGTCAGAACCATGGATCAAACACAGCAATTCACTCAATGCTTGGCATGTCTGTTGAAGTGGAGTGCTACCAATAGTCTTTACACGAGCAGCTTCCATCCTCAAAACAATGAAACCTATTTGAATCTCTCACTATTATCTTTCTTTGAACAATCTTTGATATATATTTGATGGCAGTGTGACAGTCTACACAAGTTCTTAAATTTTTAAAAACCTTGATTGGAGTTCCTGGGGGGAGTTGAAATTATTCCAAAAGCAACGGCAAGCTTCTCACTGTGGTAAACAAGATTTTGCTCTTTCTGCTCCTCCTCCACATCATGTAGCACAAAGTTCGTGTCAGGAACATAGCCTTCTTCCTTTATTTTCTTTGAGAGTTCTCCCAGGAATTCATGTATATCACTTGTTTTTGGATGGGATGTATCTCCTACTAAGAACACATGCACTTGTCTTTTAATTTCAATCCAGCTCTTACCTGGCTTCTTCACTATCCCCATATTGTCCATATCCTTTCTAACTTTGGCTACCTCGCTCCATAGACCAGCATTAGCATAAATATTAGCCAGAGTGATATAGGTAGCTGGATTCTCGGGCTCTATCTCATATAATGCTTTTGCTGCTCTTTTAGCCAGTTCAAGGTTCCCATGTATTCTACATCCTCCAAGTAAGGATGCCCAAAGGAATTTATCAGGCTTTCCAGGCATGTAATCAATGATATTCTCCGCCTCTCTGAATCGGCCAGATCTTGCCAATAAATCAATAACACATGCATAATGATCTGCAGTATGCATCAATCCATGTTTCTCCTTTATTGAATGGAAATATTCTAACCCTTTATCCACTAATCCAGCATGAGTACAAGCTGAAAGGACACCAACGAAGGTTATTTGATCAGGCTTGGTACCTGATTGGAGTAGTGATTCAAAGAAATGAAGTGCTTCATCTGGTTGACCATTCTGAGCATACCCAACAATTAGAGAAGTCCATGATACCAAATCTGGCTGATGCATCTCGTTGAACACCCTTGTCGCAACTCTAGTGTTCCCACACTTTGAGTACATATGAACAAGGGCACTTATAGCAAATGAACAGGGGTCATACCCTGCGCGCATCATGTACCCATGAACCTCCTTTCCCAGGTGTTCAGCAGCATGGTCGGCACATGCATTTAGAACTCCGGCAAACGTATACTCATTTGGTCTAACACCTGACTGCATCAAGTCTCTAAATAAAAAAAACCCCTCTTCTCTTCTTCCATCTTCAAAGCATCTATGAATCATGGTAGTCCATGAAACAACATCTCTGTCCTTTATCTGGTCAAAAATACCCCTAGCTTCATCTAAACTCCCACACTTGCCATACAAATCCAACAGAGCACTCCAAACGACTTCATCCAAGTTCAACTCAGTTCTTATTAAGTAGCCGTGAATTTCCTTCCCAAGACGTAAGCAAGGAATGGCAGCAGAAGCAGCCAAGACACTGGACAAGGTAAACTTATTTGAACTCGATCTCTCATGCCTCTGCATCACTCTAAACAACTCCAGAGCCTCCCGAGGCCGATTATGGGTGACGTAACCAGATATTGCAGCATTCCAAGAAAAGTTATCTCTCTGGGGCATTTCATCAAACAGTTTCCTAGCTTGTTCAAGGCGACCAAGTTTGGCATAACCAGCTATCATGGTATTCCAAGAACACAAATCCCTGTGAACCATTTCATCAAACAGCATCTGGGCATCCACGAGGCTCCCACATTTGGCATACATATCAAGCAAACGATTAGAAATGAAAACCCCTGGAACAAAGTTAGAAGCTTTAGTGTGGGCATGGACCCTCCTACCCAGTTCAAGAGCGCGGTGACGAACGCAAGCGGCAATGAGGGTGGAGTACACGCGCGCGGAGGGTCGATGTTCAGTACGATGGAGCAATTCAACCGCTTCATTGACGCGCTTTTGCTGACATAAAACATTAATGGCTTCTTCAAATTTGTTATCCTCGCTGACAGGGTCTTTGGGGTTCAGATGATTCCGTTTATCATTGCGAAGTTGAAAGTGACGAGAATGAGAATGAGAGGAAGAGGAACAGGAAAAGCTTCTCCGCAATGAAGATAAGTACTCAATGCATCGAAACTCCCTAGCCTTTGTTATAGGCTTCATAGTTCACATGAAAAGCAATTACTACGTTCGAATTACCATCGTAAAGTGCTCCAGATGCGGCGTGAGCAGATCGTGGTTGGGGTTGGGGACTAGAAGTTGAGACAAGTTTTTTTGGTTTGCATTTTTAAAAGTTCAAAATCAATTTTAAGTTTAAAAATAGTTCTAAACCCATTTTAGACCCCAAAATCATTCTTTGGTTTTTGTTTATCATTAATTTATGGTTTAAAACATAATTATTGAACTTGAGCCTAGAACTAAAAGACACAGGGAACTATTATTCCCACTGCCACAATTGGTATTTAAACTACATGTGTGTTTCCTATTTATTTCCAAAATTGCCCTTTCCAAGAAATTATGTTATAGCAAAATCATGCTTTTATTGTATAATTTTTTTACCCTCATATTATACAAAAGAATCATGATTATGTTGGTTGTTTAACAATAAAATCATGTTTTCATTATGTACTTTTGTACACGATGTTTTAGTTCATTTTAATTCTAATTTATCTTTTTAAAAACAATAAAATTAATTGTGACAAAATTTACAATTTTTAATAGTAATTGATATATATTTTAATTAAAATTAAATTAATTAGATAAAATTTATCATTTATAAATGTAATCAAATTGATTATTATATGAATTATCTTTATTAACCGTAATTAATTTATGATATTAATTTGTATCATAATTAATTTATTATAATTGAAAATGGAGGGGGGGGAAGGGGTTATGAGAGAGAAAGGGAAATGATGGGGTTGTCATGATGGATAAGTGAAAGAGGAAATGAGAGAATGGTTAAGGGTGTTGAAAAACTAAGAAAGATAAAATAGTCATTTGTTGGACTTGATACTGACAATAACAACATAAATGCCCAAAGAAATATTAATGAGGTAAGCATTTTTACCTCGAGACTCACACAAGGCACAATGCCCTAAAGAGAATGAGAAAAAAAAAATCACACAAGTGATAAGAGCATCTCTAGTTATCACTTGTTAAGTAGGTTTCTTAAGTTATTTTTTGTGGTACCTATAGTATTATGTTATTGTAAAAAAATTATAGACAATTTTGCTTCAATAGTAAGAAAATATAGGAAACTTTAAGAAACTCACACTTTTATATTTTTTTATTTATTTTCACTTAATTATGGTGTAATTATGTTAGATAAATATTATTTTTAAGAAACTCTCCTTACCACATAGATTTGCTCCAATGGGAAATAAATTGTAAATTAAGAAACCCTTCAAGAAATCCCTATTGGAGATGCTCTAGCCATTTTAACATAGGGAAAATTCTCATTATGAGGAATAAGATTTTATAAATTTTGGGTACATAACTAATTTCATTCCTAAAAGTGTGAGATGCTGGCAAGTTGATCATTGAAAGATGAAATTTTCAAATTTAGTCCTTGAATGTACAAAAAGTATGACAAATTCATTCGGTAGACAAATTAATGACATATTGGTACCTAAACTTTGTCACTTAATCTCAAATTGATTTTAAAAAATACTACTTATTATCAAATTGGTCATTGAGTATTATAACTTAAAGACAAAATAATCTCACAAATTTAAGAGCATAACTAATTTGTCATACTTTTGCAGACTAAATTTGTATTTTCATCCTTCAAGGACTAATTTGTTACTATCTATTTATCCTATAATTTTTATAATGTTTGATTATTATTCAACGTTTTCAGAAATAATATGTATAGATCAATTCTAAGGAACCTCATGTATAAAGGTGGAAAAGGCTTAGTTCATCTTCAATGTAGGTTTATTTTGAGTTCCTTAAAATGACGAAACTGTTTTTTAAAAAATTTCTCTCGTTGGAGAGAATTTACTTGTCACACTTAATTCCTTCATCATAAGATATGTTTCTTATATAAGAAACAATATCTTCATATTAAAAAATTAATTTCTTGAATAGGGTGCATGCTATGATAAGAGTGCATAATGCATTTTGATTTTTTGTTATATATAACTTAAGCTATCACATGGACAAATATAGGCACCTATTGCTGCAACATGCACATTTTTCATGGTCATGTCTTTTTTTTCAATTTTCAATGCCATTGTGTTTAACTATCTATTATTATATAAAATGTATCTTTATATTTCTTTTTAATGTTATGTAATGTTTTTTAATTGAATAATATTATGTAGGCAAAATGACCTATTTGGTCATTAATCTTATTTTTTAGTTCATTCTAGTCTTTTATCTTTTAGAAAGTTCATTTTGGTTCTTTAAATTTTAAAAAATGACCAAAATAGTCTTTCTGTCAATGCAAATTTAATACCATTAAGGAAACTAAGATAGTGAAGGCTAAAAATCGTCATAAAATGTAATTTTTTCTCCCTTCCTCCTCCATCATCTTCTGTCATCTTCATCTCCAACTCAACATACAACAAAAATCTTCAACTCCAAAATATCAATCACACCCACAATCCAAAAAAAGAGAATGAATGATCTCAAAATGGTGGGAAACTAATTCAAAACAAACCTCTCAATTTCCTCAATTAAGGTTCAATCTAATCCTGACCTCCTCCTCCACCATGACCAGCACATTGTCAACGAGATCCAGTTCTCATTGCAGCACTACATCCTTGTGCTCCTTGACGTTTATAAGGAGTTCCTCAAGTGCGTGATCTCGCATACAAGTTCGTCATTGCGACAACCTTCACAACATGGCAGTGATCTCAAGCACACATTCGATGAAGCTTTACGATTTTGTTGGTGCAGATATACCTCGCTTCCCAACCAAAGCCACTCATCGACATGGCCACGAGTACAATTTTGTGTCGTCGCTCTAGATCTGAACTTGTTGCAATGAGTGTGCTTCAACGACATCAATGAACCACTGCCAAGCCAAGTTACACAACTTGTAAGATCTGTCCTTATGAGATCTGATTGTGTTATTGAAAGGCATGGATGGGCAGGAGGATAGTTGTGAATGCGAGTTTTTTTTCATTCAAATTTGTAAATGTTTAATAGTTAGTGGCTCAAAATCGTCACTATCTTAGTTTTCCAAATGGTGTTAAGTGTGCACTGATGGAAGGACCATTTTGATCCTTTTTTTAAACATAGAGGACTAAAATAAACTTTTTAAAAGACAAAGAACAAAATGAATAAAAAAAATAAAGATTAAGGACTAAATAGGTATTTGGCCTATTATGTATTATGAATTTTTCATTATTTTTACTTATTATAATAATAATAATAATAATCAATTTTTAATATTTAATATTCTTATACGTAACAATTAAAAAAATGAATTAATTATTTTATTTGAATCATAATTAAGGTAAAATAACAAAAAAATAAAAAAGTAAGTTTCTTGAAATTTTTTACTTTGAAGCAAAATTGTGTATAAGTATCTTAGGAATGACATGGTATTGTAACAACTACAAAAATAACTTTACATGTATTAAGAAACCCACTTAAGAAACTTGCATTAGAGATGCCCTAAGATTGCTTTTTCTTCACCAACACAAAAAAGAAAGTATGAAGATTGAAATGTTTTACTGAATGCTAGTGAGTTGTTTGTAACACTCCTCAATACACTCTCCGTGATTGTTGAAATTTATTGAAAATCATCAATTTTTGTGAGTCATACTTTTTATTTAATGGTTCCCTCTCCTAATTTAGTAATAAGACTCATCAAAATTGATAATTTCCAATAAATTTCAATCAATCACGAAGAGAATGTTAAGAAGAGTTTCAAAACAGTCCTCATTTTATTGAATGCTAACGACACTCTCTTCCATATTCTCTCTGTAATTGATTGAAATTTATTGAAAGTCATCAATTTTGGTGAATCACACTCTTTACACAATGTTTCTTGATTATTCTCTCTGTTAAAAGCTTGTGTAAAATTTTCAGTAATGTGTAGAACATTTTTTTTGGTCGGCAGTAATGTGTAGGCTTTGTCTTTCTAAGAATGAATAAAATGTTTTTTCGACCAGATAGAGAGATTGGATGAAGTGTTTAATACTTGCAGACATAATAGATACGAAAATAACAATTGTGTTACTTCATGTTAAACGAGGATGACTTATCCACACCATAATGCAATGAACATCCAGGTAATGGATTAGAAATGACAGCAACATATTTTTTTATACAGTTCATGTTTTTCAGGCAAATTGCTATATGTACAAATAGGTGCGTGTTTGGTAATGCATTATCTACCACGTTTAACCTTATTTTCACGTCAATATTAAAATAGAACACAGAAGCTATATTGTATTGCTTTCAGGTTAAACACATCAAATCTTGCAGGACGCTTACCAATTGGTTTGGAAGTCCTTTGTTTCCCCAATTGCTTTTGGAAGGGACAGTTCCCGAAAATATTTCCTTTTCTAAAGCTTTTTGATCATCCTGATCTTCTTCAGCCGTTTGGGGTCAACAATTTTCTTGAATAGTTTTACTTCTCTGATCACCAGGTAATAAAGCCAATATGGAAAATTTCTTGGGACTCACTATTTCCAAGTTAGTTAATTAGCATTTTCCTGCCATAAAAACAACTTGGTGCATGCAGAATGAACTTGGGAATCAAGGTTCCCTGATGTTAGTACAATCTATGTCTGTTATAATTTTGCACAGTATGCTTATAGATAATAACATCATAAAATTTTGCATGGGAAATTACCACAAAGAAATCTCTCTCCACTACACGTTTCTGAAAAACATAAGTAACAACTTTGCTTGAGCAAATGCATTGTACATATTTCAATCTATAAGCATCTTTTGGCCCTAGTCAGTCTATAATTGATCTCCCCGACTGAAAAATATGTGGTTACAATCCTTTTAAGTTCTCTATTGTTATGACTGTGATACCAAAATCTGCGAATCTAGCAGCAGCTGATGCTTTCTGTATTTTAAGTCAAACCAATTCTGTATAATGAAATTATCCATGATCTTAAATATTGAATGTCCAACTCTGAACTTAAAGCTGAAGTCACATCACCACTGCAGACATTAGCAGGTGTCAGTTCAGGAAAATTTACCTCCATCTCAGTTACAGATTGTCCTTCAAATTATTTGGATCCCCATTTTGAACAAGTGCTACAGAGGGGGTTGTCTTCTGAGGCGTTTTCCTCGAGAAGCTTTTTCCATAAAGGGAGCCAAAGACAATGACCTGATAGTGTACTGCTATTACAATGCTTAATTGCTTATCATAAAATTCATTGAGGAAATAATTGGATCACACATCTAATGTGTGTGTAAGCTTTGATCCATCTACACATGGTTCAAAATAGGTGCATGTAGGGATAAAGAAAAGTGTGATCTTAGAGTGCAAGTGCAATATGACTCAATTCATTATAATGTTACGTAAAGGCAAAAAGTGAGTCTTACAGCTCCTATCGACTGTTCCCAGCTAAGAGGATGGGCAAACCACACACGTGACAGCATAATGCTCACCAACTGCAACAATTAGAATAAAAAAAACATTGAAAAAAAATACACAATTGTCTGGAAAATGAATTTTATCTACGCAACTTCCCTGTCTTGTGGTCATTATGGTTGCAAATGTCAGAGCACCGAAGGTGCGAATTGTGTATGAAATAAAAAATTGACTAATTGTGGCAACCTGTGAAACCAAATAGTTAAAAAGTTTCTCCAGTGAAATAGAAGATGAAGATAATGAGAAATATTTTTGGTTTTGCTTTTGAAGCCAAAGGAAAAAATAATTGCAAAAAGATTATAGACCTAGGGATTGGTATCTATTTAAAAAATATCTCAAGACAAATAGAAAGGGAGAATGCTTTATAAAATTCAAAACAGATGGGTGAAGTTTACTTACAGTCGAAAGCAATGCTATGTCAAAGAAACAATCATGATGGTGATAAACGAATTCTATAGCTGGCATTAAATGTCCTTGTAAGATAAGACCTAAATAAAAATATCAAATGTTAAGAACGGATTTCTAACTATGAAGCTAGAAAAGAAACAAAGATGAAGTAAAAATAATCCTAAAATGGAAAAATATAAGAGAACATTTCAGAAAAACAAAAAAACTACATTCCAAACAAGTCTAGAGAAAGGTCAGATTAACTCAGAAAATTGTCAGTGAAGATAGTTTATACTTGCTTTGAAATTGGTAGTCATTGGTGAACTGCTAGCTAGTAGAAAATGAGAAAGGAAGGCCAAATAGCAGAAGAACCAATCCTAAGCTTGCCATTTTAAATGCTTGAGGGAAAAAAATTATTGAATTGAATAAGTTCATCCTTGAACAGTTGAGCTCTTCAACTACAAGTTATATATTCTCCAAACCATCCAAGACTTGTAGAAATTTTCATCTATTATAAAGCTTTGTCCTCAACAACCCCAGCAAACAAATCTTCATATGACATTACTGGGCAAGAATTATGACAGTGTAAGCCATAAGGTTCAACAAAAAAATTTAAACCAACCTGTCAGGCTAAGAATACAAGAGCACAATGTTGTGTAAAATATCTGATTATGTATCTCCATGTCATAACCTCTAAACAACTTATCTTGGAATGTGCTTGTAAATCCATCAAACCTAATACATGAAAGATTAGAATATGATTCCATGACTAACTAGCATGTGAAACACTTTTGTAGATATATTCTTAAAGTAAGTTGGTATAAGCATGCATTCAAGAGTCTGAAAGTAAAAAAATGCAAATTATTTCAAAATGATTTTAGCTATATAAAGTGATTCAAATCACCAGTACAGCTCAAACCAACAAAAAAAAAGTTCACAGTGATTATGTAGTTGCCCATAATATCTCTGAACATTGTAAGCAGGGAAAATAAAAATTATATGCAGGAAATTATTCAAACCGATAGGTGCGCAAGGTAATTTTATTATTTTTTTTCCCAGCATTGAGAAAAGTTGGACAGCTAAAATACCTTCCATGTCAAATGAGTGGAGGTAGAATTGATTTTTGGAGCCTTCCCCTTTAACATATAAAATCACATATCACTGAAAGATATATTAAGTTCTGTAGCATATCCAAGATAGCCAACCATTAGGAGAATGCCCCAAACTGTATTTTCCCTTCCTCTACTGTAAGGACTCATGTCTGTTCCTGCCTACAATAAAAAAAAAACATTGGCTATATTATGCTTGCCAAATGGAACATGAGCAAAAAAATAAACCATTTATCAACAAATACTATCTATCAATTGTTATAATTATATGCATATAATCTGGTCAGGTTTGCGAGTAAAAAAAAAAAATCAACCCTTCAGTTTATAACCCAATCGTTCAAAAGTGCGTATTCTATCTAAACTGACTCTCTCCCTATGGATCAATGCTATCAATTGGGTGAGTATGTGCATGAGTTGTTGTAATCCCTTGGTACCTGAGTTCAATTCCTATGAATAAAAAAAAGCACCATGTTTTATTTGCATTGGTTATTTAAGTAGATAACAATGTCAAATTTTTTATTAGTTTAGAACTTCCAGCTCTTTGGGACAAAATAGTGCATATAGCTTCTTAGGAGTGTTTCTATAATGATTATGGACAATGCAAAAGCCATGTTATTTCTTTGGGTTCTGTGCAATGCTGTGTTTGGTTGAGATGATGGAAATAGAAGAGAGATATTTGAATTGAAGGATAATAATATCCTCACTCACGGAACATTCTTACCATGTCTTCAACAAAAGTCCTCTTTATTACCAAAAGAAATAACAGTACCGCCAAAATGCAACATCAAATCACTGAAGAATGCTAAATGCTAATATGGTATCATATGGGTATTCATTGCCAGTTCTTCAATAGAAAATGATTGCATAAACCATAAAGACAGATGATAAATTGATAATAAAGCGGCAGGAAAAAAAATTGGGCCAGTAATTACCGGATATAGGATAAATGCTGAGCAGCCAAGGGTAACTAAAAAAGCCAACAAATAGTCAGGTCCCTGGTATCTCTTCTGCATAATGAGGGCACCCCAGACCTGTATGACACATAAAAGGATAAAGACAATGGGAAAGAGAGAAAATTGGGCTTAAGTATTTGACCAATTTGAACCAATTTTTTTAAGATAATGGAATGATTGCAAAATTGTGAGTTCAAACAATAAAATTCAACTATCAACTTTACATTTTTCAGTCTTTGTGGATTTGTCCCAATCTGAGCAAAGTAAGTGGCCACTACTAGTACTAGCATTCACACACCATTATGGACACACACACACACACAGCATAATTTTTTTTACATAAATAACACAAAGCAATCACTGCTATTCTTTATTAATAAAAGAAACAGTAACAGAGAAGGTGAAAAATAAGAGGTGCAAATCAATGGTACAAGACAAATGCCAGCGATGTAATATAATGAATATAGAAATTAGCCACTCATCACCATAAATGAAATTTATATAATTAGGTACAGTATTAAAGTTTGACCTACCATAACTGGTATCATTTTTGCACATTTTGCATGGGTCTGAACAGGAAAACTAACATATTTGAGGGCCTGTATAAGAAAATATGATTAAAAAAACTATTCCAGAAAATATGGTTACTAACTTATAACCATTAAGATTAGCAACTTTTTATGAGCTTACAGGCCAACAGAAAGTATGACACTTACCTCATACTGGCAAGTTGTAGTTAGTATATTTGAAACCGAGATAAGGCAGTACTTATAAATGGGAGCTACCAGGTCCAATGCTTTTTTACTTGCCAAGTAAGAAACATTGAAAATTATGAAGAACAAATATAGTCACAGGAAAGGTTCACCATAATTGAAACACTGCAAAATGTATCAAACCTACACATGCATTGTGACAGTAAATTTGCACACACGTACCAGCAAAGAATCAGCAGAAACAGCAGATGTTGTGACTCGGTTGCAAAAAACAAGAAACAGTGAATGCCTGAAATACTCCTTTTCTGTCCCATACGGCACTCTCATGATCTTTTCCTGCAAGAAATAAATATCTAATGAAAATTCCTGGATAATTGTTGGATTCTGACATAACTTTGATACTATTATCCATTCAAAAGAAAGAAATCCTGGTCTGATTTGTATGAACCCACTCATACCTTGTATGTAAAATATACTGCAAAATAAGCATCAAATTACCAAGTAAGACTACTCCAACCAAGAGTATTAGCAACCCGATCATGTTTGTTGCTTGTACAACAACAGAAGCCTTATCCCACTAGGTGAAAGTTTGTTGTTAATTCTATTTATTTTTTCTCTGTTTTTATGTACAAAAATGGATTATCCATGGATGTTTTGTATTCACATTAACACTAGCAATTACATTTTAAATTACCAAACCAAGAGTATATTACTAAGTTAATTACAGCCACTGCTAAAAGCTCAAGATTTTTGACTCATTAAGAAGAGTTAGACAATTGATATGGTTAACTTTGATTGGACCCAGTGAAGGAAATGTGTAAAAACCATTAAAGTTCTTAGGTCACTAATTTCACTCGGTTTTGAGTTTGAACTACCACAGTTCCCCCCAGAATCTGCATTTCTACAATAATAACAATAATAACAACGAGATTGAAGAAAAAAATAAAGAGATCCTAGTACTGTTATGGAAAATGAAGAGATAGATGGCAAACAAGTAAATGTATGAAATAAAAAATGAAACCTGCAAAACACCATAGGTGACGAGAGTAACCATGATTCCGGCGACAGCAAATGACCCTTTCCAGAACTTATCATTGTCTCAGGGAATGGAATAAACTGAAACAGCAGAACTAGTGGATGATTCCGCCATATCCCAAATACATACAGCACAATACAAGAGGCTGTGGGACCCTCAGCTAGGGGATCGAACCCCCGACATCGAATTTTGAATGTTAAGAGTTAGAGAGGGTTGTGTGCGTGTGTCTTAACCTCGGAGACTCAGAAGAACTAACTGAGACATAAATAGTACTAGTTTTGTTTTGTTTTGTGTTCTGTTAGAGGAGAGAGATTCATAAGCATCGCTTTCTCCGGCATCATTTTCTGTGAGATTAATAGAACCAAGAAAACTGGTTTGCCACGTCACCATCAACAATACGGTATCGTACACGGATTTGTTTTGTTCTTTTGTTTGACTATTGCTGATGCGGTAATTGCAAATGAAAAAACCCCTTTCCATTTTGATCGTATCAACCTCTCCCACCTAACCCTGAATTCGATTTTGATCAATTTTACTTTCAGTTGATTGGGCTTCTTTGATTCACTAATTACATTTTTACTGTCCATTCTTTTTTAGGATTTGTTGTATTTGTGTGTGTTTTAATAATTAATTTTTATCCCTTACAAATAAAAAATATGTGAAAAGTTATATGTAATTTTTTTATTAGTCAGAATTAAAAATAATATGAAATTTATAATAATTCATGTGCTTAATTATAATTTACAGTAGTTAACAGATAAGCATATGAGATATGTGAGAGATTAGAAAATAAAATTAAAATAAAGCAATAGATGATTTATAGCCGTTAAAGGGTAAGGTATATATAAAAAAGTAAAAATCAAATCTGAATATCGTTTTTATTATAAGTATAAATGTATACACTTTTCATTTTTCACATGGCACTTTATTTTTCTGAATATTCATATATAGATAAAAAAAAATTTAATACATTTTTTAGTTGAATTTATATACACAATTTGTGTAAAATGTTCTTGCATTATCATAAAATAAGATTTAGTCATTTTAACGCATCATTCTATTTATTAATATAGTATGACAATAAATTAAATTTTATTGAATGTTTATATAAAAATATTTTTATTAACAACTTACATAAATAAAACTCACATTTTTAAAGGTGTTATCTTAATTTTTTAATAGCAAAGTCATATAATAAATAATTTTTTTTACAACACAATTAAGAATGGTTATTTAACGAATGAAAAATGTTCGATATATATTTCAATGGGCGGAAGGAACTAAGAGATAGAAAGAAAAATAAAAAATAAAAGAAACTAAGAGACATGACAATTGATATAATGAGAAATAAAAAAGAAAAAAGAGAGATGAAAACAAGATAGAAGAAAAACTAGATATAATAATAACTTTTAACCAAATGAGTGCAATTGTTGTTTAAGATGACAAAAGTACAAATCGCTAGGCAATAGTCATACATGAAAACAAAAGGTTGTGGTTCTTAGTCTTTGCTAAAGTACAGCTAGCTAGAAATATTGGACAGCGGTTCCTTGTGGAAACACATCCATAACAAGAGGTGGATTCTTTTTCCTACTTTCCTTGTATATTATTTTGCGTTACATGAAATAAGAACACAAATTTGTGTTTTTTTTTTTTTTCCAGTTTCTGAGAATAAATTTTGAAGTCCCAGCCTATGGACTCTGCTTCATTCCCTTATCCTTTGATTTCCCACGTCATCCCTAGCTCAAGGTATTTATACATTCCCTACGTACCACTGGTGTTCTTTAATTTCGCTAAATTCAAGTTAAAAATATTCTGATTTAATTATCCACAGCTTGCATCGCTCCTACGGTATTCATCACAGTGCAAGACTAGGCCTATGGAAGAACAAAGTGTGGAACTCAGCTTGTTGTGCTGTTGGGTCTTCTGGGGTTGGAATAGAAGACGTGTTTGATGATAGTAATTTGAAGAGAAATGAAAATGGATCCCTCTTAGGTGCCTTAAATAATAATAACGAGTCTTCTTCAGCTTCATTTGAAACGTTGTTAGACGCTGAAATAACACCAGAAACCACTAATTTCTTTGTCAGTGATGCCGAAGGTGATCCAGATTGTCCCTCTAAAGGCTACTCTTCCATTGAACAGGCGCTTAATGCATTAAGCCAAGGCAAGGTTGGTTGGTTCTGCGCAATTTCTCGGCCATTTTGTCTAGCAAATATGTTAGTGTTCTAGTTTTATTAGTGGTTTCTGAGTTCAAATCTTCAATACAACTACCGATAATATAGTGATTCTACTTGAACAAAATCGTCTCAAATGAAATATGGTTCATACCAAAGAACAGAGATAGTAAAATAAAATGAAATCTTATCCCACAAGGTAAAAGCTCGATCATCCAAAGTCCAAACATGTTTAGATTGTATAAATTATTTTTGGGAGTAAGTGTACTCTTATTTACGTGTACGTTTGATGAACAACCTAACAACTGGTGCAATTTTCTTTTTATAGTTTGTGATTGTGGTTGATGATGAAAACGGGGATGTTGAAGGAAATCTTATAATGACAGCATCTCTTACTAGTCCAAAGGATATCGCTTTTATGATTAAGCACGGATCAGGGATCGTATCTGTTGGCATGAAAGACGAGGATCTTCAAAGACTGAACCTCCCTCTTATGTCACTAGAGACTGGAGATGAGGATTCTTCTGCTCCCACCTTCACTATCACAGTGGTAAGTATTATCATATTCAAAGTTTTGAAGCCTATCAATAACAAGTTACTTAGATTGGTGCATAAATTTGAAGCTCAAGAAACTCTCTTGTTTTACCTCAGGATGTAAAATCTGGAACTTCAACTGGTGTATCAGCTGCTGATAGAGCGAAAACTGTTCTTGCTCTGTCATCTCCTGAGTCTAAGTCAGAAGATTTCAGAAAACCGGGTCATGTGTTTCCTCTTAAGTACAGAAATGGTGGGGTTCTTAAAAGGGCAGGTCACACTGAGGCTTCAGTGGATTTAGTTGCATTGGCTGGCTTTCCCCCAGTTTCTGTTCTTTCGGCTCTTGTTGATGAAAATGATGGCTCTATGCAATCTTTGCTCAATTTAAGAAAGATAGCATCGGAATACACCTTACCAATTGTCTCAATAACTGATTTGATAAGGTAAGTGAGTAAGAGTAATCAATCACCTTAATTTACCTTACCTTCACTTTTGAGAAATTGTAAATTATATTTATTCCTTCTTGGTATTTCTAATTTCTGCCAGTTGCATTCAACAGTTGACTTTAATTGGTTTATAAGCTAATCAAATTCACTTAATGATGTGATCTTCTTGTGTCTTCTTCAAGGTATCGGAGAAAGAGAGAAAAATTAGTTGAAAGAACTTCAGTTTCTCGCCTGCCTACAAAATGGAGTGTATTTCAAGCATATTGCTACAGCTCAAAGTTGGATGGAACTGAACATGTGGCTGTTGTAAAGGTAAGAAAGCTATCTACAAAAGGGGTTCACACTTCCACCTAGTTTGTAGTATGAGTATCGCATTCACTTTCATGAATAAAGAGTCTGTATGGTGAAGCATAACTTTGTTAATTGATTTTCATGGAATATATGTACAAGAAAGAACTTAAAACAAACGGAATGATTTATTCTGAATTATAATCTCTTATCAGTTACTAGTTGTCTTGAAAATATACATAGGGAGACATAGGAGATGGACAAGATGTGCTAGTACGAGTACATTCAGAATGTTTAACTGGGGATATATTTGGATCAGCTCGGTGTGACTGTGGCAACCAGTTAGATTTGGCAATGCGGTTAATAGAAGAAGCAGGTAGAGGAGTAGTTGTGTATCTTCGAGGTCATGAAGGAAGAGGCATTGGACTTGGTCACAAACTTAAAGCATATAATTTGCAGGATCAAGGTCATGACACGGTCCAAGCAAACATAGAACTCGGCTTAGCTGTTGATGCTCGTGAATATGGGATTGGTGCACAGGTCAGATTTATCATTCATTCATTCTCGCTTATAATATGTGATTTAAATTAATCAATAATCAGTCAAGGTTTCAAAGTTGCCCTTTAAACCTCTCATGTCTAAGCCTAACCCACTCTTAAGTGACTTACAATATGTAATTTCAAGCAAGAAAGAGATATGTGATGGAGAAATTTAACCATCCCATCATATAATTTGCACAGTTCTAATTGATTGAAAGTGTAACAAACTTTTCATGTATGAAAAGTTAACTCTTTTAGTAATTTGATGGAAGAAAACATTCCAAACATTGGTGCTATAAATGAGAAAATTTGAGTTCTAAGCTAATCTTGTATCTTGATTGTTGGTGTTGATAATAAATAAACATGAATATGTGCAGATTTTGAGTGACATCGGAGTTCGAACAATGCGGCTTATGACTAACAACCCAGCAAAGTTTGTTGGTCTTAAAGGATATGGTTTGGCAGTGGTAGCGCGAGTTCCTGTGTTGACACCAATCACAGAGGAAAACAAGAGATACTTGGAAACAAAAAGGACCAAAATGGGTCATATTTATGGCTCTGATTTACAAGGATGATTACCTAGATTCAACGATTCTATTGTAAATAACGGAGACTCACCGGAGAACACATAGTCTACACAAAATATACGGCAAAAAAAAAATAGAAAAAAAATAATCTCATATAGTGTATAAAGTTATTTAGAGGATGAAATTCATTTGTGAAAATTGTATTAAGTTTTCTTTACCTATAGCTTGCTACTCAAAAGTTTCAAACTAGCTTATATTTCATTGCTTAATTTTATTTTTATATTGAAAACAAGTGCCTTAAAAAAATACTAGTTAAAAAAATATTAAATACACTTAATTAAGCATTTTTCTATTGTTTAAAAATATAAATATTGAATAGTTTTTGTTTTTGTTATATTTTTAACGTGCTAAATAATATTTAAGTATCATTAAATTAACATACAAAAATCTAATTAATTTTTTTGGAAAATATTCTCATTTATCACGATTTGTAAAGCTAATTTTATAGCTAATTAAAAAATTATATTCAATGAAATTTACATTAATGTATATATTTATCCTTGTTTATTCAAATTTAATATATAAAAAATAATAATATATTATTTTTTACATACAAAAATATATTATTATTATTTTTGAGATAAAAAATATATTATTAATGAAACATGCAAAAAATGAAATGAAATTCAACTAATATTCAAGTATTTTTAATAATCTTCACGGAATTGGGTTTGGTTGCTCACACTTGTTAATGGGTCTAGGCCCATGGGTCATGACCGAAACCATTTCATTGGTAGCCCGTATATAATATGGAACCAAACCCTAAACCTTGCCGGTGCTTCTGCTTCTCACACGCAGGTTGTGCTCTATTCCCCATTCTCTCTCCGTTTAGTTCACAAAATATTTCACCAGCCTTATCTTCATCTTCTTTTTCTTTTAGGGTTTCGAGAAGATTTAACAATTAGGGTTTCTTCTCCTTTGCCGACCCATGGCTCCCAAAGGTATTATTGTTTAATGTTTCGAAATCTGGCTTATGAAAATTGCAAACCATTGGTTAAATTTTCGAATTTAGTCTCTGTCTGAAAATGAAAATTAGGAGTTCCATGAATGTTATAGGGATTGGGATTTAGTAATTCTACTACATGTATTGTAAGGTTTATTCTTCCATTGTTATTGGAATGAAATTAGGCAATTATCTGCATTGTGATGAAGATTATGCTGTTTAAAAGGTAGTTACCTTTCGATTTATTTTTGTATGTAATGTGATGTGTGACTAGAGCAAGCTTTGATGCAGCTGATAGTTCAAAGAAGGCTGATCCAAAGGCACAGGCCTTGAAAACTGCCAAGGCAGTTAAGTCCGGTGCTAACTTTAAGAAGAAGACCAAGAAGATCCGGACATCTGTTACCTTCCATCGACCAAGGACTTTGAAAAAGGATAGGAACCCCAAATATCCACGCATTAGTGCTCCACCCAGGAACAAGCTTGATCACTATCAGATATTGAAGTTTCCTCTGACGACTGAGTCTGCAATGAAGAAGATTGAAGACAACAACACTTTGGTTTTCATTGTTGACTTGCGGGCCGACAAGAAGAAGATCAAGGATGCAGTCAAGAAGATGTATGATATTCAGGCCAAGAAAGTAAACACCTTGATCAGGTGAGCCTTTATGCAGTGATGCTTATAGAATTTGTTTGGTGATTCATTATTGCTATTTGCTAATGACAATGGTATGCTTGCAGTGGATTTGATATTGCAGTTTTCCTTCCAAACATTTATTATACTGAGACATACATGTTTTGTGCTTTTTGGTTTGTGGCATGCTGGTGTGAAAAAGGTTTCATGTTGTGCACAGGGCAACATTGAAATGTGACATGTATTGTATTGAATGTATTTGATTGAAAGTGTATAATATAATCCTAAGTAGGTATAACATTGCAAATGAAATAACAAATTTATGAAAAACTTGCATTCATACTTACAACAGATGCCATTTCTTCTGAATTTTAATTTTTCTGTTGCAGGCCTGATGGAACCAAGAAGGCCTATGTCAGGTTGACACCTGATTATGACGCCCTGGATGTGGCCAACAAGATTGGAATTATCTAAACTAATATATGGCCTCACGAAAGTAGATTTCTATTTAGATGGTGGTTTGTTTTGTGTTGAGGGGAGACATTTGAAGCAACGTTAAGTTCTAAATTTTGCAGTTTGTTATCTGGTGTATTTTAGTTCAATTGGAATTATATTTACTTTTGTTACAATTTTCAATTTGATGAGTCAATGGGCCGTTATTATTTTCCAATTATATACTGAATTTAATTTTGATGCACCATTAGTTTATACATAAGGCATTGAGTATAGATAATTTTTTTGGGATCAACATCTTTCGATAAAGTGGAAGAACATTAACCATTTTAAGGTTTTTTTAATCGAGTCATTAAGTATGTATTTGGAAAATTTTTCATTTTTCACTTATTCCATGTCCACAAATTCGTAGGTTTATATAGTCAGCCCTGTATTTTGCTTATATGTTGTGTAGGTTCCCATTTCCAACTTCTTCCGTGTGGTTAAGGTAACAAACTTTTGGGAGCTGTTTTCAATTTAGTGTCTCAAAGCATAATATACGTGTAGTATATTCTATTAACAAATTTTGTGTGAATTGGTCAATAGCACAGGAAGCCCAATATAAGTGTAGCATGTTTCTCAAAGCAGTGGGATACGGTCGGCATGTGGTACTAGCCTTTTGCTAACAATGTACTAGGCCAGACAGACGACGCTACATCATACACATAAGTAACATGAACATGATTACATTAGAAAGTAATCAAATATGGTACGGTAATTAAAAGCCGACTTACGTAGGGGTCCTATTGTACACCTCCGGCTCCCATTCAAAGTTCCCAACTGAACAAGTAAACAAAATTCCATGTAGGAATTATGACTCATAAAACTAAGTTGACACCTCTAATCATTGCAATTCAAACTATGTTAATTTTATCGCTCTCAAATTTTTTTTATCCCATTGCAAATCCTCTTTGGATTAAACTAAGTTTGCAGGAATAGGATCATTTTTAATTTAATTTCACAATCTACAATTCTGACGCACCGTGATTTTTATCTGTTGATTTTTTGATACGAAAAAGAATTCTTGATACCTGGAGTTTGAGTAATGTTGTGTGTTAAAAGTTAGAAGAATGCAAGCAATGGGATTCGATTTGTAAAGAATCAACTCTTGTCAGAAGTGAAGAATGTCAACACATGTTTAATCAGGACAGGAGTCATGTGTGATCTCCAAATTTTCAGGGATTTGAATGGATTGGAAATACGCAGTCGTTTCAGTGGAGAAGTCTTGGATCCTGGAAGTTTCTAGCAGCGTGTACAAAGAAACAGAACACTCTTCTGTGTCACCGTGACTAACATAAGCTCTGCAAAGAGGGCAATTAGAATGAGACCGAAACCACGTGTCAATGCAGGAAGCATGGAAGCCGTGGGTGCAACTAGGAAGAAGTTTGAGCCATTCCCCTTCTTCAAATTCTCCCAAACAAATGGCACAGTCCGCATTACCTGGCATATGTTCCCCCTCAACCTCATCTTTCTTAAACTGAGACACCGGAAGAGAGTTTATCACACATGACTCCAAGTTAACGCTTGGAAACTGAACAGAATACTCATTAGGAATTGTTTCCTCAACAAATTGGCCTTCAACCCTGTTTCTACCAGAGTTTGAACACAAAAAACGCACAAGTTTTTTCCACTCACTCACCATAATGAACAAGGTACATAATGCAAAAAATATACCAGCGTCTCTAGCCACCGAGCCTACAGATTCAGACATTTTAATCAGACTAATTAAACTGCGAGGTTGCATAGAGTTTGTAAGGGATTTCAATCAACTTTTTTGGCAGATTATATAGGATATTTGTGTCGCCAAAGAGACGTAGAAACCCAAGCTGAGCCAAATACAGACGCACTGTTGGAGATTATGTCAAGGATTTCGCATTGTATAATTTGCTATTTCGGTTATCTCTCTTTTCTTTAGATGACATCAATGTTAAAAAAAATATATTCATGTTTCGACTAGGGATTACTTGCACAAATTCTCAAATAATACATCATATAAATAATAAACCATTCACTATATATGAAGGTGGTTTTTCTGTTGGAAAAAGAAAATGCAGAAAGATCTAAGAATCGAACATGCACAAAACATCATAACTAGAAATTACTTTTATGACAACATCTCAATAATTATTATCATCTTAAATTTCCTGAAAAAATTCTAATCTTAAAATCCAACAGACAAAACATCCAAAATTCTAATATTCTTATCTTTATCTAAACAATATCTTAAAACTTTGAAATTAGTATTTTGATTTTTCTGTCAACAATTGCATTTTTCCTACATCGGTTACTAGAATGTTTGGTTAGTTAAAAAGAACCAGACAACGGTATTTTTAAGTTAATCAAAAGTGACAAGTAAAAAAAAAAAACAAATAAGGCAAGAAGGTAGTAAAAACAAATCACATGTAAAAGAAGAAAAAAAAAGGCAAGAAGGTAGTGGTAATCTCGATCAAATTTTGCAATAAATTGTCATGTTTGGAAAAAGGGACAACTCTTAAACTGGGACCAAAATATGTCAGCTTGACAATTGAATCAAAGCCAGGGTATGCCATTTACACCAATAAATTCTAACTCCATTTACAGAATAAAAAAACTTGGGAGAGGGGGGAACTAGTTTCGTAGAAGATGCTGATGGCTCTGTGGAATCCTCGATGGTGCAAGGTTTTTGCAATTAGCATTTGAAGCCAACTGGAATGAATTGTTGACAACAGAAACATTGAGCATGGTAGGCTGTGTAGAATAATGAGAGGGTGCAAGCATTGGCTTCCGAAGTGTATTCACATCATTATTATTGGAAGCAACAAAGTTTTGAACATTGAGAGGTGGAATCTTTATGTTCTGCAAAGGAGGGGGGATTTCGCCAAGTGGGAAGTGGCCCCGCAACATGGAGTGTCTGAAGCAAAGGACCCGCGTCCATCACAGCCTTAAGGAGATTACCCTTTTGAGGCAACACTTTTCCCCTAGCCATGTATTCAATCACTTGGTCCCCAGCATCATCGCACGTGCGCTTTTGAGAGACGACACTCATGTTCATGTTTTGAACCGAAGGTTGTTTCAAATAATAACCACCCAAGTTGTGGGACTCGACAATGATGTTGTTGTTCATGTTGGAGAATTCGTGAGGAGAAACTGCCTCGAGAAGGGAATCTACGGAGGAGGAAACGTGCGAGGTGCTGTTGGATTCGGTAATGCTCGAGTTTGCCTTGGTTGGTGCATGAATCATCATCATGGAAGGGACTTCGAACAAAGTGGAGGGTGTAAGTTTTGTAACGAGTTTTTGAAGCTCTTGTCTTGCTTCGTCTCTCTCTTGGTATGCCATCTTCAGCAGATTCAACAGTTCCCTCTTAACATTCTCCATGGTCTCCAGTTCCAGTGTGGTGGCCAAAAGCTTTTGCCTCAACTCATCACAACTCTGCAATTTGAAAAAAAATTGTGGTGAGAATAATGGACTGTTGATATCAATGAAAATTGTAACTACTTTTAACATTGAGTGATCGCGCATGTCTCATGCACACCGAGATTATTGACCAAGTGTGAAAGTGATTTTTTTTTAGCAAAGGCGAAAGAAAGAAAGAAAACGACAACTTTGGTGTGTCGTGTGTACACAAAAAGATCAACCCTTTGGCCCTTGAAAAGCGAGACTTGACACCGGCCTTGCTTTTGGATTATCATATATTCTAATTCGCGTGAGGTTAGGAAGAGAACTAAAAATTTTCAATAATCGCCTAAGGAAAATATATAATTCAAAGCTTTTTGTTAAAAAAAGAAAAAATCAACACAGAATAAGGTCTTAGAAACAGTGAAAATGTGGATATTTGATTATTTGCTGGTTTAATAATGGAAAGCAAATTACAGGAAAAGGGGGTCAAAGATAGATCTTTCCTTATAAAAGAAGAAAGAAAATATCTAAAACAAAAGTATGATTAATAAAGATATTTGTGCAAAATAAATCAAGAAAGAGAAAATTAAGATAAGGAATCAATCTTTAAAGATAAAATTGACATTGTTGGGCCCTGGAAATTATGCCCAAGAATTCGTCTCCACAATATTTCCGTGACATGTCTCATTATTTCAAGAGGTTCAACCGACGAATACGAAATACATTCTATCCAGAAGATGGGAGCAGTGAAAAAACTATACCTGAACTCATAATTCATATAAGGAAGGGGAAAAAACGGTATATATGATTCTTGATCTAGTAAAAACAATAAAAGACTTGTCTCATCGCTTGGTTGCCTCCGCCGTGAATCCACTTGAAAAGAAAAGAGAAGAATAAAGAAGGCAACGAATTATGAACCCTCTAACGTTAAACCAATCTTGAAACTGGAAAACTAATGAAACAAACCCAGAGAAGACATGTATGTATGCAATTAAGTGTCATAAAAGGAAAAGAGTCATTAATCATTAAGATGGTGTAGTGAAGGACGGTGTGGAGAGCAGATAATTAAAGAAGCAATGACCCACCTCGTGATAACTGAATATGGAATCCGAGTGATTTTCCATGTGTTATGTTGTGAAAGAACAGAAGTAGAGAAAATTGGAAAACCAAAGTCTTATTATTTTGCTATGGGGATTTTGAGGATAATACATTGAGGCTTATTTATAGAGAGAGAGGGCACGTAAGACAGAACAAAGGGATGGCATGGGAGATTAGAGTGGGGACTTTCTAACCAATATCCAGATAAACTTGACCGTATCAATGAAAATCAAGGAATGCCAAAACCTTCCTTATTTTTAAAAATAAAATCAGATTTCCACTTTCTAATATTTTCTATTAGATGAATTTCATTTGAAAATCCCAAAATACTCTTACTCTTTTAGGACCCCTCTAATGTTTTTCTACCCGTGATCATTTGGTTTAAGTTTTCTTTAATCCTTCTAATAATTATTTTTTATTTATTAGTAAAGGTTTTGTCGGTGTAAGTAAAAGTGAATTTTTTTTTAATTTTTAATTTTATTTTTCTAAACTTTATAGAAAGGATCTTACAAGAATCTAGTGGAAAAGATAAATGTTATCTCTTAATTTGATACTAATATATTATATAAGAGCAATGTTATTTTGCACGAAACACACGAATTCATATCTAGAAGATTATAACTTTTTGAAAATAAGTATTAATTGAAAAACTAACAAATATATTAAGTATCTTTTTATAGGAGGATATAACCTTCGTGCGGATATTACGAAATAGCTTTGTACATTTTAGCATTTCTGATTCCGATTATATAAACTTACAAAATCATCCCTAAAAGCGAGAGCATCAACTAATTAGAGAAATTAAAAACAATGGCATAATATTAAAGTATAAAATGCAATTATTTTTTAAAGTAACAAACTTATTTCATTTCGATAAAGAACTTTTTCGACAATACAATTAGATAAATCATGAAACGGGAACTAACATATGACACAGACTCTCTAATTAGTGTATGAACAACTAAATTAACTTGTCTTCTTACCAATCGAACTTGGTAGTTAGGTATTGAGCAAAGGAGGTCTTGACACTTTTTGATAATCTGACCAAACTTAGAACGATCCTCTTTCCTAGAATCCACACAGTCAATTATTATATACTGAATATTGTCCGTGCAATGCACGGTTTTTATCGAGGATGAAGTGATTATTTTTAAATATATAAAGTATGTTGACAAAGCTATTAATTTGTTATATTATTTAAAAAGGATCTAAACTAATTCACAATTCTACTATAAGAAATTTATTAATAAATAAAAATCATAAAAGATAATTATATGTGTTTATTTTATAATACAACTATTAAATTTAAATTTCACGATGCCACTTTCTTGAAGTTAAATATTTTCTATAGGTAAATTATTATTATATTAATTTTTATTATTGAAGACTTCATGATTACACATCACAAACCGCAAAAAAATATATTCTGTTTACATCAGAAAATAAATTATTGATGATGATTTGTATTTCAAAATCATGGAAAAATATTTTCATATTCATCATATTTTTAAATTTTAAAAAAGTGAGACTTTCTTTTATCTAAGAATGATACATAATCAACAAAAGTGTTTATATAATATATGATATGATATAGAATGATTGATTTTAAAGTGGTGTTCAATAAAATTTATTAATTTATTTTTAAATATTTAATTATATATTTTTATATTTAAATTATGTATAATTTTAGTTTCTCTAATATATTTTAGTTAATTGATTTTTTTAATATTTTAAAATTAATTAAAATTAATTCCTTATTCGATATACTAGTTTACTTGAAAATTTAAATTTATTATTTTTAGGTTAAATATTTCAAAATTTACAATGGAATTGAGATATATGAAACGATTTTAAAAGTTTAAAGGGTAAAAATTTAGTGAAATTTTTTTGAGAAAAAATGTTTTTGTTAGTTTTTCAAAAAAGATAGTTTAATATCAATTTGTGAAATTTTTAAGTAAAATTTGAAAATTATAATATTTGTAAGTTGAAAAAAATGATGAGAGACCAAATTCCTTAAGTTTTTTAAAAAAAATTAAAGTATAAAATCACATGTAATCTAAATTAAGAGAGTAAATAAAATTAAAACATTTTTTAATTAGAGTTATTTTTTTAAAAAAAAATAGAGTTCTTAAAACACATGTTTTAATAATAAAATTTTTACTAAGTTATACTATAATTAATGGATTTGATAACAAGTTGTCATCCCTGTCCATTTTAAATAAACTCCACCTATATGAATTTGTGATCAAAATTTTCATATGGAGTTCTTTTGATAAACAAAATTAAGCAAGCAACTCAAACTCAAGATACGAAAGTAAAGTTTGAAGCACAAAGAAAATAATTTTTGAAATTTTTTTATGGCCATAATATTTCTAAGAAATCAAAACTTGTTTTTGCTATTATTGGACACTTTTTTTTTGGGTGGACTTATTGAATACATAGGTTATATTGTTGCCGACCTATTTCGTGGTAATTAATTGACTCTAACTCAAGGTTTCAGAAATGCAACTTCATTTAAGTAGGAGAAATAATAAGGGTGACATGAGATTAATTAGAGAAAGTGAGAACTTTATCACCAAGATCCGTAGAAATTTGATCATATCAATACAAATTAAGAAATGTCAAAACTTTCCTTAAAAAAAAATTGATTAGATTATATTTGATAAGATATGTTAATTAGTTTTTAAATTTTTTATTGGTTGAAAAACTCATTTGACTTTTTGAATAAATAAGTTTTTTTGTTGTTTTTAACATTTTTTTTAACATTACTTAAAATAATATTTTTTTAAACATTAGTTTCTAACTTTTATACTTTCATTCACTTTTATCTATGATATATTTATTCATTTTTTGTTATCTTTATAAATAAATCATGAATTTTTTTTCATTTTACACTTTTTAGATACTTTAATAATAAATTTTACAAAACACTTTTAATTTAATTAACTAATTTTTCAGTTTTCAACTACTAACTAATTTTTCAATTTTCAATTAACTATTTAACTTTTAAATAAATTTTTTAACTAATTTTATTCAACATTGTCAGAGTTTTCATTTTCTACTTTCCAATACTTTCTATTGGAAGAATATGATTTGTGAATCTCCAAAACTTTCTCAATTTGAGAAAAATAAATACCAATGTCTTTTTTTCACATTTTTTATTAGCTTTTTTTTCATTTATTTGTAAAGGTTTTTTTTAGTGAATTATCAGTAAAAATTATGTTACCGGGATAAGTAAAAGTTTAAGATTATTTTGACAGTGTAATAGAATGGAATGGAATAGAATGAAATCTCTCTCTCTCTCTCTCTATATATATATATTTTGGATCACAAGGAAAAAACCTAACCAAGAAAAGTATCCGGCAAAGATATCCCTGTTAAGTTGTTTCAAAGAAGAGATAAAAGAAAAAATATCTGAATTAAAATAATATAATGAAGGTATGAGATTTACACATATTTTTAAAAAATAAAATAAAAATTCTTATTTTATTTTAAAAAAAAGTATTTTTATTAATTTTTTTTATAAAAAAAATCATCCCTATAATCATGAGACATACTTGTATGTCACATTTGTTTAATCATATTCGTATAAGGATATGGCTATAGCTAGATTGCGATGATACGCGATGCCAGAACTTTGAACTCAGCTATCTAAATAAAAATTGACTTAGTACATACTTAGCAAGATTTTCCGTCTAAAAATTAATCTGTTATGGACATGTTTAAATAATTTTTTTTGGAAGCACTTTTAGGAAATAAAAGTAAATAAAAAATTATTCATAAACTATAATTAACTTATATATAAATTATTTAATTTGTAGATTTTTTCATATTAACTTTTTAAAAAAGCTGATTTTTAATTTTATCATATTGTTTATTTTTTAATTTTTTTCTTCTAAAAGTAGAAATTTATTCAAAGAGACCCAACGTTTTTTTATTTTATTTTATGGAAGACTCAATATGCTAAGAGAACTGATCAAACCTATTTCCGCCATATTTTCAAATGGCCAAATATACCGGGAATTTCGTTGGCGGTTAATCGTTAGTTATATTTCTATCTCCAACACTTTTAATTCATTAAAAAAACACTGGCTCGCACTTAAAGATGAAATGCTAAAACCTTATTTTCAGAAATTAACGTTCATTTTTAACTTGTTGTTTCTCAGTTTTTTAAAGAAAAAAAAAACTCTCAAAATAAGCATTGTTTTAGAATTCGTTTGTGCAATTATCCAGCACTGTCGACAAAATTTTATTTACAGTACTATTTAATTTTTCTAATTTACAGGCAGTAACAAAACAACAAACATGAAAAAAACAACCTCGTTCCGAGTTATACCGATGGCAACGAACGTGGATGGAGAATTTTCTTCAAAAGCTCGAATTTTTTTATAGTTCCCGACAAACTGCGCACGGCAAACTACAATGTTTTGTCGCTTCCATTTAAACCAAACGCTGAAAATACTACTATATTGTTTCTAAATTCTAATCTAAGACGAAGAAACCTACTTCACCTATCATCGATAAATATTAATTAATTTAATTTTGTTCAAGAGAGTTGCAAATGAATAAATTAGGGGGCAAATGAACGAGTCTGTTATAAAGCTATGATTTTTTGTTGTTGAAAAATAGTTTATGAAAATGAGAGGAAATTTTTAAATAGAACCGAATTGAAAAAATGATCCCTTGTATTAATCTTTTTTTAGTGGATAACTCATGACAAGTCTAACTAGGAGATGGGAAATAGATATAGAAGAATTAAAGTCATACGCTTACACTTGAATTAATGTCTTATAAGTTATAACTCAATCTACTAAGCTAATTTGAAGAGACAATTCAAATACTACTATCAGTGAAAACATTTTCGTTGTTTCTGAAGTTTGGTTGAAGGGAAGAAAAGTCCAAAATCACACTATATCTATAGTTGCATACGACAAATTAAGCTGCTTAGTTAAAAGTCACATATTCTGAATACAATGTATCTACCTGCGGCTCATCACATGCATTGTACGTGATTACATGTGCAAGCAATCTATAAGACTTTCTTTTGTCAGTTGTACACCTCCAACGGTTTACCCTTCAGCAATTCTACAACATATAAAATATATTAGCGTAGCGATCAGATATAACAACTCACAAGTTAATAATGGAGTAATACGTCGTCGCATAAATGTACTCTGTTATAAAACTTTATTTCAGTCAATGAATCTAATGCTCAGGAAAACAGAGTACTATTTTCTTTTTATTTTGAGGGAGAGAGAAAGATTATATAAGTTATATATTATGCGGTTTTTTAAAATTAATTAATGTTCTATTTTTTTCTCTCTTCATAAGATAATGCCAAACTTTGTCTACTTAGATAAAATCGACGACCTTAAGTTGGGTTATATATATAAATTAATGTTCTGTATTTTTCTCTCTATAATTACAGCTCGTTTTCTGGAGTGCGAGTTATTTAACTCAGGTCATATATATAACTTGTGAATTGCATCTGTCAAAAAAATAAAAACTTGTGAATTGTAACGAAAAGTGATAATATTAGATTCATTCGTATCAAGTTTACTTTTTTGTTGTTGGGTAACTTGGTCAACTACTAAAGCTAGGGTACCAGGATTAATTAAACCATAACCTGCTCATCTCACTAAGGGTAACGACTCTACCTGTCGTATGTTATACAATACTTTTGTCGTATGTTACATTATCATTTTAGTACATTAAGAATGCGATTGATTTATATAAGATTTATATATATATATATATATATATATATATATATATATATATATTATTGTTGTTGTTCCTACTATGTTTATGTTTTGTATGCAACGTTGTCTTTATCATCACTGTAATATAAGGTGGATTGAGGACCAGAGCAGCGAGCGTATGAGATTATTCATGATATCTGGGAGAGTGCACATGGCAATAAGTAATAAGTCACGTGGGAGCCCCGAGGATAAGACACGTTTGGGGAAAACTGAGTCAGCAAAAGCAAAAACTTGCTCACTCACACATACGCATCGTATCGCAATGCCACTCTAGCTCGACGCTTGGGGTGTTCATTGGACCGCAAGACATGTGCAAAGGTACTATCTTATATGGCCATTGGCCATTGGTAGGTTGCACTTGCACGTGTCTCAGGCTGCCAGCAACTCCATGACTTCAAGGAAGGCTTAGGCAACCACTCTTTTCGTCCTTATATATGTACCTTGTTATTAACTTTATTACATTTTAATTAGTCACTGATCCGGAATAGGATTCGTCCCTAAGGATACATGTCTCATTCTCTAGATCATACAAGTGTATTCAGTCTCTATTCATGGGTGAGGTGCAAATTATATGGGATTTTCGAATTACGGTAAAATATAATCATATTTTATTTCCATAAATCATAAAGATAAGATATAATTTGAATAAGATATGATTGAATACACTTGATATATAATTAGTATATGATAAGATGTGGTGAGATACGATATGATTATAGACTTATAGTAATCGGCCTAAGGCCCATCAAACTAAATAAGATGGATCCATCGAACTCGGTCAATGATTTTATGTGTTGTGTTCGGCCAAATAGAGATCGAAGTATACAGTCACAAACGACACTCCTTAATTGTTAATTATCTTCATACTTGTTTTGGGGGGGTTGGGGCTTGTGTCTATGTAGCTTAATTTGGGCTAAGTTGTTTATATCGAACGTAACTATAAGAATTAAAATTGAATATTTTAAACTGTAAAAACTAAAAGAACAATTTGTTTTAACTCTAGAGATAAAAAAAAGTAATTAAACATTTTTTTTAAAAATTATCCTTGTTTGCTTTGTTAACTTTATGCGGATCCAAAACGTAGAAAATTAGAAGCTAATATATGTTGCTTCTACAAAGATGTGGGTATTGGATGTGATTATTAATTGGCGCAACACACTCCCAAACATGCTAATATATAGTTTTTTTTTTGTAGAAAGTATCTTTGTGTTTTGTACTTTCTGCCATTGGTAACTTGTAATGTGGATCCAAAACATAGTAAACCAGAAGCTAATATATATTGCTTCTATATGGACGTGGAGATCGAAATGAGAGAGAGCTACAACTATATATAGAAATCGCTATCATATGGGACATAAATATAAAACCACGCATGACTTGCACAGTGTGTCACACAATAAATGATCAATCAACTTGCAGTTGCGGTCTGCAGCCCTTAGTTATACTTGGTCTTAAGAAATGACAGAGACGTGGCAAAAAAAAAAAAGGCTTCACTTGAATTTATCTAAATGTAACACGTAACGTCTCCTTTAGTAAGGGAATTAAATTGAATTGTAATTAATTAATTCAAGATTTTTATTAATCTCCGCTACCTCTTTTTAGTTTTTACCATCCAATACTAGTAACATTTTTCTTTTGAGATTAGTCTACAAACACTTTATAGAATCTGCCTAGAGAAGAATATTTGTCTCCTAGAGTAGAACACGTACATTTCGTGAGTGCAACTTACCGGAGAAAGTTGATTAAGATGCCGAAAGCGGGTTGTTAAATGCTATAGATGTTATAATTCCACCAACCAATCAAGCCATTGTCTTTAACTAGGAGCATATCCCTATCATTTATCCGAAGCCATTACTTTAACATTGGATACTGAAAAGGTAATTGGTAACGGATTAAGAGTCAATATCTTTGCCAAAAGCAAACGTCCATTTTCAACATTTATTTGACCATATTTATACATACGAAAAAGGTGGTTGGAGTTTGGTTTGACTCAACCCCCCCAACAAAAAGGCTAAAAATATCAAAGCTTCATCAGGACTTGAGAGTCCAAAATTTGAACATCACACTCAAAGAATGATGAAAGTTTATGTTTTATCTTCTTGCGGAGTAGCAGAGAGGAGATTCGTATCGTATCATAGTCGAGGAGATGAACAAGTTGGTTGATGAGTAGGTGGGTGGCGGCAGAAAAAGAGCCGAGATTTTAATATGGTGTTGTTCCCTTCTGATCAAGTAACTCGGTATGAAAACGAATAGAGCCCTTTTCTGAAGAAAATTAAAGAAAATACTTTGGACTTATTGAATTAGTAGGCGATCACTGAAAAAGATATAGGGAAAACTTTTCAAATTGAAAAACTTTGCAAGCATTGAATTAGTAGGCTATCACTGAAAATGATATGAGGGAAACTTTTCAAATTAAAGAAGAAAGGAGATACTAATATATATGATGCTAATGAAAAATCGAGTCAAACGCTAGTCTTTATATATATTAATGAGAGAAGTCCTCGTTCGTATATATAAAAGAATGAATATATATATAGAATACACATGGTTGGTTGATAATAGCCAAGAGCCCAAGATTCATTCTATCGTAATAAAAGTCTTTATCTAATGTCACCTTTATGTATATATATGCAATTTATCTTGGTAGGTGAATGTAGCAAATAATTAAACTCGAACGAGAATGTATATATATGTATTATAATCACACGTATCTTTAAATATATATCAGGCCATGTGATGTTTGCAAATCTTTCAAGATATATTACAGGTGTTTCCCAACGTGATTCGAAGTATCAGAACATACAAGCTGTGAAATTTAGTACAGGTTAAATTAATAAATTTCAATATCTTAAAAATGTTACTATGTTTAATAAATTAGATCAGACTTGTACAAGCGAGTTCCTTTCCTTCGTCTCTCTCTCTCTATATAAAAATTAAGTCTTCAAAAAGGTGAAGAGAGCTTAGGGGAAGAATAATAAGCAGAAGTCAAATCATGTTCATTGTTCACCCAACGAGAGCAGAGTAATTTCAATTGCAATGATTTTGGGAACTTAATTAGTCAAGATCTACACTATTTAATACATATCATTTATTGACTGGACGAACTTGAACAAAAGCTCCACCAATAATCATTTCCACCGGTGGGCGCTTACATGGGGATGATTATTACCAAAGGGTTTGTAAAGGTGCAAATGGAATCAAGGGGGCAAAACCAAGGAAAGAAAGACAACAATAAACAAGCTGATGACATTCAACTATCACGAAAGAACTAGACACTTTTGGTTCCCCTTATTAATCATTGCTCAGCCTTTGAGTATTCTTTTGGAATTCGGGATAAATAATAGTATTTTGAACATAATGAAATATGATAATTAATAATGCTGACTATAAGATTTTAATTTACTTTATTTATAAAAAGTATCTTTAAGGAAAAATTATCTTATTCGAGTTGAATATAATGACAATAAAGATTATTTTTTTATATTGATCACAACTCTATACTCAAGATTTAAAATTATAACTATTAGTTAAGTATGATTAATCTTGCACAAACTCGTTCACGCTTGATTTTCTATAAGATATTTTTCACTGCTATGTATTATAAGCATAATGTCTTTATTGTATAGTAAATTAACTAATAATATTTTTAGATTATTTCATTTTTCTTATAGAAAATGAATTAATTTCCTTTATCATAATTATTGATTCGTTTCTAAGTAAAATAGCTATTTTTACAAGGAAAATAGGGATTATTAGGAGTCTAATATATTTATGTATACCATTGAATCACATTAGAATGTATCTAAAACATCATATCACATCTAGTTAATATCACCCATACTTGATACTTTGCTAAAAAGAAATAATTTTTCTGGTAACTTAAACTAACATATAATGGTGAATATAATTTTATCAAAGATAAAAAAAAAAACTGACTGAAAAATAATATTTGAGGATAAAAAAAAATCAAAAGCATAGATATATTAAGGGCATTACTGTAAGCTAATGGAAATTATTAAAAACAATTAGTCGTAGTTAAAATTGTTCTCAGATGAGATGTTTCTAACTGAAACACATATAGTCCAAATCAATAAGAGCAAATTATTTTTCAATAATGTGAGTATTGTTTAGGCTTGAAATAAGTTAGTGAGCTTAATCTCTAAAATATTTTGTTTTCTCTTGTAGATAGTAATTTAAGTGTTTCTTTTCCACTCATCTAACACCTTGTTATGTATAGGCCAGTAGAGCGGAATAAAAAATGGGTTGGGCCTAACATAGCCCATTGGGTTTAAGGGTGAGGGAATAGCGGAACGAACAGGAACAGCCTCAGGAATGGTACTAGCGTATTAGACCAAGGAAAGGAAAGGCAGAGAGGGTGAAAGGAAAAGAAAAAAAAATGAGACTGTTCGATCCATGGCCTGTTTTCTTCAAGCGAGAATGGAAGCGGAACTGGCCCTTCTTGGTTGGATTCGCCGTCACCGGAACTCTCATCACCAAACTTTCTCTTGGTCTCTCTGGTAACGTCCATCTCCTCCTCCTTCTTCGCCAAACTCCAAAATTGGATTTTTGTTCTGAGTCTGATTTCCCTTTTCGCAGAGGAGGAAGCCCAAAAGTCTAAATTCGTCCAGGCACACAATAGGTAGCTTTTTTCTCACGCATTTCCCCTTTCTTTTATGTTAATGTGCATCAATGTGCTTTTCGTCTGTCCGATTATTGAAATTTGAAATTTCAACTCGTTTCAGTTCAATGCGTGTATTTAATACAATGCCCGGTTCTTCGTGTGCCACAAATAGGACATTCTAGGTTTTTTAGGTATAATTTTTTATTTTATTTTATTTCTTCTGAGTAATCAGTGGGGTGGAACTATGCATGAGTTTTGGTATCAAAAGAGGATCAATAGTTGAAAATGCTGATAATCTGGTCCACGCGGTCATGATATTTGTTCAATTGACGTGGTTGATTTAATATAAAAAGAAAATGTTGTTATATCTTTCAATATTTCATTATTGACCTTGATAGCAATTTGAAGCCCTCCCAGTTCATTTTCCTTGTCTTTCTTAGCTCCATTTCTTATACGTCCCCTACCGTCTAATCTCATGTCTAATTTCATTGATGTGGCCTTGTGATATACTACAAGTGTGAGGGCTCTTAAACTTGATTGTCATTCAAATCTTATATTGTGGATGGGCAAGCAATTCTCGAGTTGATGGGTGCAAAATACTTAATGTGCGGTTAGCTTATTAAGTTGGTATTGGCTTTGATGTCATTCACATGAAGATTGAAGTATGATATTATTTTGGTTTCAGAAGTCATTAAGTGTTTTATGTTTTAACTCATCAGATGATGATCTCGGAATCAATTTACAATAATATTAATAATTTTGCATGATATGGCTTGCTTAATATATTTTTTTTTCACGTGTGAGGAACCGCTGAGTAACACTTATTATCTCTTCAAATGTTTTTCATCTTATTTTTTTGCTTATAGACTTTTGATATATGAACCTTAGTCTGAAACCTAAACAACTGTTTATCTAGTTATCCCTCGATCTTGTCCATGGGTACAAATTTCTAGATTCCATTAGGATGTTATGCTGTTTTTTTTATCAGCCAATGTTAGTTGATAGTTTTTGTTAGAATGTTAGTGGAGAAATTCAAACCCATGACCTCCTCTCCCCCCCTTCCTTCAACCTAAACCCCTATTCCCAACCACCTTGCCAACCTTGTATTGTATTAGATGTTATGCTGGTGATTTTGGAATGGAAGATTTGTGCTGCATTTGCACATTGTATTAGATGTGTTGAGAGAGCTTTGCTTGTTTTAGTTTTATAAATTGTAATAAGAAGAGAGATGTGCATACACTCTCTCCTTGTTCCTATTTCCATTTTGGTTGTTTACTTAAATGTGCTTAAGAAATTCATACCAAGCAGTTCGGAATTAATGGATTCACTTTATGACTACTTTAATGTGATATTTGTTGGAACTTGGTATTTGTTTTTGCATTGATGCTAAATTGTTAGGTGCTAACCTAAGGGAAAATAGTTGTGTTAATCATGTCTTTTTTTTGTTGGCTTTCTGGAGTTTGTTTCTCTTAGTAATATACTGTAGTTTGGCATAAGTTTACTTATCTTGGTAATATATCTGAATCCAATTTATGTTAACTGTCCATATGCTCAGCAGCATTCTGTTCTGAAATTTTCACTATGTCTTTGGCATGGAAGATTTATGCTGTTCCTATTTGTCCAGGTGACTTTTGAATGGAAGATTTGCAGTGGCTTTGCACATTGTATTAGATGTGTGAAGAGAGCTTTGCTTGTAATAAATGAAAAGAGATGTTGTATACACTCCATGTTCCTATTACCATTTTGGTTGTTTACTTTAATGTGATTGAGAAATTCATACTAAGCAGTTCTGAATCGATGGATTCACATTATGATTACTTAATCTGATAATTAATAGGGACTTAGGATTTTGTTTTTGCAATAATGCCAAATTGCTAACCTAATAAAATCGTTGTGTTAATCATGTCTTTTTTTTTTTTTTTTGGCTTATTGGAGTTTGATCATCTTTAGCCTTTGGTGTTCTAATTTATCCAAAACCAATTTATATCATGAGTGCATATGTTGAGCATTCTATTCTGAAATTTTCATATGTCTTCAAAACCAATTTGATCTTTTCACAACTTTTACAATTCGGAATGTAAAAATTACAATATGAATTGAGCTTTTCAAAATATGAAAAGAGAACTGGCTGATTTTTATGGAGAGCAGGAAAAAATGTCCTTAAAAAAAATTTTCGGACAAAAAACTACTAGGTCTATGGGGTTCACTAGCAAAATATATAATATGATGCAAATTTATAAATCCAATATTTTGTGTTATTAGCTATTATTTTAGATATTTTACTTTAGTAAACATATTTTTTTACCAAATTGTAAAGATAATGTTTATTTTATATTAATCACGATCAATGAATACTTTTGTAAACATATTTTGTTAAATTATAAAAATTAGGATAAAATTTGTCAAAAATTAAAAACTTGAGTGTAAAATTTAACAAAAAAAAATTTAGGAATAAAAAGTACAGTTACGTTATGAATAAAACCACATGATAAAATTCATAAATTTCTTAAAAATTGAAAATAGAGAATGTTAAAATTAATTTGTTGAAATAAAATTTCTTAAAGATAAAAAAATGCAATTAAACCTTTTAAGACAAAATTACTAACGTCCTTCACTTCACATCAATTCAATTATCCGTTGACTTATGAGTACTTTAAACATTTAAAAACATAAAAAATAACTTTATGTTAATTTAAAATACCTTAATTGAAATATTCTTTTATCTAATAATTAAAACAAATTGAAATAACCTTTAAATATTTAAAGACTTATTTGATAGACTTGTTTGATATCATAAATTTTCAATTAACTAATTTGATATCAAGTAATTTTTAATAAACTTAATCAATAATTTAATATTATTCTAAGTAAATTATAATAATATGTTTTCTTTAATATATGGTAATATCAACGAAAAAACCTATTTATAATAATTATTAGTAAATTGTGCGTGATTAATTATATAGAAATAAAACAGTACATATTTTTCAGACCGTGCATAATACAAGCACGAAATCTAGTTTAATCCTTAGAGAATAGAGAGAATGGGACTATGTGAAAAAGGATCACAGTAAAAAATATATTTAGCTACACTACACGTTAAGGATAAATAACTCTTCTCATAACTTCTTGGTCATCACTTCACTTCTGAAACTAACTTGCTGGCTGCCTCCTAGTGGTGACTTAATTTTGAATTAGTTTTCTTTAGTGGTATTCTTTGTATTGTAATTTTTTTTTTATAATCAGGAGGAGGTGTAATTCTCCTCCCACCAGATCAACCTATTTTTTCATAAAGTGGTATTTTTAGTTATCATTTTATTTTTAAATCAAAGATTAAAGCATAAATTTTAACTAAAAAACTCAAGTGTTGAAATATTTGTGTCAACAACTTTTGATTCAGTATTGCAATATTTGAACAAAAGAAAATGGAACCTTTTCTTAAAATTTTCGTCTTTTAAGCCGTCCATAATAAACAAAGAACGAAACAGATAAGCTTAAAAATTATGATAATTTAAATACTGTTCGGGTGGCAATGGGATTTGAAAATACTTGTGGCTCCTGACACATCATACTGGAAGACAAATACAGGCGAGTAGCAATTTGTAGATTATATTAGAGGCTCAGATTGAATTGATAGGCTTTGCCACTTATATTATTATTTTAAGCAAATCACTTGAGCAGTTTCATACATGATTAGTTGATTACGACCGATGACAGATGCTTAAGAATTCAAATCGAATCAACTGAAGCCCTCATTTTCACAACATTACCTGCTGAATTTTCTATTAACTCTACAAATCATTGAACATAGTCATAAAAAAAAAAAAAAAAAACTTAGGCTGTTTGTCTGATCTGTAGTCGGATCCATGAAGAAAACTAGTGAAACTTTTAGTATTAGGACTTAAGTAACAAATTTATTATCTTAATTGACGTCAAGTGGCCACTATCTATGGACACAGGGTGATTAATTTATCCATTCGTAACAACTAACAAAATAAACATGACAATGTTATAGGGCAGGGACTCTTTGAATAAAGCATTAATCTTCAACCATCAAATGATCGTATTCACGTTGACACCACTCCAAACAACATTGTTATCCCACAGCTTGGAATGAAGCTGGCACACCTCCAATATCACGACCAATAAGAGCCAATAATTTTGTGGGCCATCCTCACCTTTCCAATTCTGGAGCTGACTAGAAAGAAAAAAATACCATTATTTTGGGATCATTATTCATTAGACCTTTACTCTTATCATCTCCACGAAACACATGGTATTCTTTACGATTAATTTTTGGTAACAAAAGTTGGAAAAGATAAATTAATTAATCTTTGAATAATTTGGTATTGTCTGAAGAGGAGTGCTATCAGCATTGATTGAAGGAGATCAATGCACCTAAATAAATTTATTAACTGCATTTGAGACACTAGTAAAAGACTATAAAATCAACTTTGATCTTATGAAAAGTAAAAGAGTAAACTAATAGTTACAGGAATTAATAATGAAACTTTGTTTGCAAGACAAATTAGTTGACTAGCTCACTAGGGGGTGTGTGGTAATAACTAATAATAACTATGAATAATAATGAATCCAACATTATTGGGCCGGTCCACATCACCGTCCAGTAAAAGAATTCAAAGGGTAGGTTTGGTCCAAAAGGTGCACATTGATTGAAGGACCCACCACCCCACAGGCAATTGGTCGGTGACCAGTGATTAGTCCACATCATGTTGTACACGTGGCATCATAAGAGCGACCGGAAGGCCCGCCCCTCCGCCACCCTAAGCAATAGACAGGTGGCAAAGAGTTTGAATTTTCTTCCTTACCTTTGTCCCTCGTGTCTTAAACTCCGCTAGCTATGGTGTTGTGTAATACTATATAACACCCGTAACTATTACACAAAAGTTCCTAACAACGACTTAAGGCATTCTCTTCTATTCTATTCTAAATTCGAAACAATCTTAGAGAAAGAAGAAGAAGAAAATGCCGATTTCTAGAATTGCCATTGGAAATTCTTCGGAGTTGAACCAATCCGATGCACTTAAAGCTGCACTAGCTGAGTTCATCTCAATGCTCATCTTTGTTTTTGCTGGGGAAGGCTCTGGAATGGCTTATAGTAAAGTTCTTCCTATTTATTTATTCAACTTTATGTTGGTTGGAACATGCATGTAGTAATATTAATAGAGTAAATATGCATGAAGAGTTTTATACAAATCCAACTATAAGTTTACTGACAACTACAATAACAGATAACTACGTTAAAAGTTAAAAAGTCACGTGAACAATGATTTCTAATTTCTAATTATTAAACAATATTGCATAGAAGTTAAACTCGATCGTACTAATAACTTGTGTTATGCTTAATGGAACAGATAAGCTGACAAACAATGGTTCAGCAACACCAGCAGGGTTAGTGGCAGCATCACTGTCACATGCCTTTGCACTTTTTGTTGCGGTCTCTGTTGGAGCCAACATTTCTGGCGGTCATGTAAACCCTGCTGTCACTTTCGGTGCCTTTGTTGGTGGCCACATTACCCTCTTTAGAAGCATCTTGTACTGGATTGCTCAGTTACTCGGCTCTGTCGTTGCTTGCTTGCTCCTTAAATTTGCCACTGGTGGACTGGTACATAACATAACACAACACAACATCATTTTTAATCGCTCTCTAATTTCTAGTTTGTGTTGAGTCTTAAGTATGTATATATGTTTTATGTGTTAGGAAACATCTGCATTTGCACTGTCTCCTGGGGTGGAAGCAGGGAACGCTCTAGTGTTTGAGATTGTGATGACTTTTGGGTTGGTTTACACTGTGTACGCAACTGCAGTGGATCCAAAGAAGGGTGACCTTGGGATAATTGCTCCAATTGCAATTGGTTTCATCGTTGGTGCGAACATCTTGGCGGGGGGTGCATTTGACGGTGCATCCATGAACCCTGCAGTGTCTTTTGGGCCTGCTGTTGTCAGTTGGACTTGGTCTAACCACTGGGTTTATTGGGTCGGCCCATTTGCTGGTGCTGCCATTGCTGCTGTTGTCTACGAGATTTTCTTCATTAACCCAAACACTCATGAACAGCTCCCCGTCACAGATTATTAGAGCTTAACTTTCGCTTTCGTTTGTTGTCACTAGTCTGTGATTTTTTGCTTTGCATTTGCTTGTTTTCAAATGTTGGTTCTCTGAACTTTGTAACATGAACTTCTTTTTTTTTCATTATGAAATGTTCATTTCATCTAAACCAAAAATATTGTGTTAGGCAAGCTTCATTGCAAGTTAAATTTAATCATTCGTTAGAAGATAATTGCTAGAGTAGACAGAGGCATAAGCCTGTGTTAGGTTACCAAGGAACATCAAGCATCAATTGTTAAAAGGAAAAAAAAAAAAAAAAAAAACCTCTCACATAACAATGATGGTCAAATATAGGACATAACTCTTCATTTTGTATGAAATGGCAAAGAACGTTTTATGAACTTATTTTAAATTTTTATGTAAGGACTAAAATTTTGATTTAAAACAAAAACTATTTAATGAATACCCTTTATTTGGACGTGAAAAAATGAAATAAAAGCAAATAAAAAAAATAATACTTTATAAAAGCTAAAATTAATTTTGTGCCAGGAAGAACAGCGGCTACATGATTATTTGAAATTGATACTTCACTTGAATCATATTCACTTAGAAGAACTATCTCTTGGTAATTTAACATTAATGATCTTATGCATTATTTTTCACTAAAAATATATCTGAATCTGAAATTAACAATTTATTTGCATAATTTACATCTTACATCCTGTACAGTGTACACCCATTTGCATGATAATTGTACTATTTAGGGTTGGTGCTTATTTTGACAACATATATACTGTTTCGTGCACCGTAGATTTTTGTACAAAATTTTCTGTTACGTCTGAGTATTCGTCAAAGGGGTAATGTTATAAGTTATAACCAATAAGCATGGTCTGGATTTACCGGTTTATAACTGCACAAGCTCGGAATACTCTTGCTGATTCATCAATTGGGGCAGAGTAAGACATGCAAATCAATGACGTCTAACTCAGTTAAATACTGTCTGAGTTATAAATTTCATGATATATATTTTCGATTTTTACTAATTAAAAAAAAATAAAACATGCAACTTGTAGCTTGAATAGCATACCTCTTTGCTCTGATTATTATATTAATAACTAATTCCCGTTCCCATCTGTAGCTGCTCTAATTTCTCTTCAAAAAGAGTGTCTAAGAATCTTTTTTTTCTTTACTATTTAGGTTCTAACTTAGAATACAGAGACGTACAGTTCCTGGAATCTATATATATAATTTTACAATAGTAGTTTTTCTCAAAGAAGTAAAAGAAAAGCAAGATTGAAATTACTTTTTTTTAATATTTTTCGTTCATGATAAACGATCGAGAAGATGTTTTGTTTTGATTTTTTTTCCTATATAAGGTGTTTTTCGTGAAAAATCAGCCCCAGTAAATTATATTTCCACGATGTCCTTATCGCTTTGCGAGGCATGGCTTATTTTAAGAGTTGTTACCATGCCCTTACCTTTTTATATCCAACTTGGTAAATGCTTGTGTTGGCCACGCGACATCACAGTTTATCCAATATTGATTTGTATGGTGTGCATGACATCTGATTTTAATCGCATATAGCTGTATAGCGCGTATAGACTATTCATGCATTTGCTAGCTAATAGCTATTAATATAAAAGAATGAAAGGGCCATATAGGTCGAAGTGTAGATCAGATTAAAATTAAAATTAAAAACTCTTAGATGCAAACAAGTGCTTGATATTTTACATTCAGAACATACCAACTCGCTATCCTATTGGATGTTTTTCGAAAGTAAAACCACTGAAACAACGAACATAGACTACAGTTACGCCTGAAAATATTACAGCTGGGTCACACTAGCTAGGGGTGAACCCTTCCAAAAGCCTTAAAGTTGCAATGCTATACAGGTTAGACTTTATAAGGTGGCACACATGATGATATGCAATGAACAAAATATTGATCGGTAAAAAGAATTATAATAATAATATTAGCCGGTTAAAAAAACGGAGCCTTGTGCATAGGAGGAAAAATATGGTTCTTCATTCAAAGGGCAAAACAGACTTTCCTCATCCATCACCCATAGAGGGTCAGAAGAAGAATATTCCCATGATGATGGAGAAGGCACTTGTGGTGGGCAAGAGAAGTTGCAACCCTCTTCACTGTGCCCATCATACACTGACACTGGCTGAAGAGTAGTGTTGTTCTCTTCTGACATATTGTCAATATCCTTCCATATATCATCCATAGAGAACAACCCTTGTTGATCAACTTTTTGACCCTGATCTTGGGTTGAGGTTATCACACCATTATGACCTCCTGTGTCATAAAAGCTCTCTTCTCCTGCCTTCTTGGAAGCATGTGGATCCACTGCATGGTTGATTGAGGATATTGAGGAATGAACGCTAGAGGGTGTTGGTGATGATGATGCAGCTTCTCCTCGCTTTTTGTCCTGAGCCTTTTTCCTCATTAGAGTCCTCCAGTAATTCTTGATCTCATTGTCAGTGCGCCCTGGTAACTTGCGAGCAATTCTTGACCACCTGCATGTCTCAAAGTAAACATGATTAGATTTGACATTAATTGGATAAAGATTATGAAACGCAAACTTAGATGTAGTCAAGTGTTGATTTTTTTATCAGAATTTGAGTTTTACCTTGGTGATCTGCATAATAAAGATTTACATTAAAGATCGATCGACATAAGTTATATATAAAGGTGAAACTCCACTTCTAATTGAAAAAACAATACTGAAAATAAGTCAAGAACTGATATAATTTTTGTCTTATACAAAATAAGAAAAGGCATGACAATTGACAAACTAGCTAGGAATTTATAAAGTTGAGGTTAATTTTTTTTTTTTTTTTGCATATTATGAAATCAAACCTATTTCCCCATTTTGAGTGAAGTTCCAAGACAAGGCGTTCTTCCTGGGGGGTCATCTTTCCACGTTTGAGGCCAGGATGTAGGTAATTAACCCACCTTAATCTGCAACTCTTACCTGTTCTATTCAAACCTACAACAAAATGAGGTGGTTAAAGGCTTCTTCTTCCATAATCTATATTTTTTTGTAGCATGATGCCCAAATAAGCATTTGATTTTTTTTGTCTAATGCCTATTTTACTTTCTCCCGCCACCTTCAAACCTGATACCTTAGCTATAAAGTCCCATCTACGGTCTCCAAACAATCCAACAAAGGACACCAATTTGAAGTCTTCCTGTTCTGTCCAAGGACCTTTACGCATTTCCTGTTGAACCATTTTTTTCAAAACAAAAGAGAGCACTAGTCCTACTACTTCTGGAAATGGAATATTTTTTCTCTCAAGCTCTTGCGGGGACCTATGCAACTATCACCTACATTTATATACGCCTTTTCACACTCCCTGTTTATTTTATTATAAGCAATTTTGCATATCCACCGTTCATTTAGTCATTTTCTACGGATGACGTCACCGCTACGTGGAAATAATCAGAGTAATAGATCAATATGTTGATGTAAGTTTCAAGATTTTTTTTTCTTCCTGTACCCATGCACACTGCTTAATTAATTAATATTGGATTTATCGGACAGGTGTTGTTCTTCCCTAGTTCCACCTTCGCCTGCTTTATATTCCATGTAAAAAAAATTTAATTAGTTAATGATATCTTGAACTTCAAGAGATGAAGTTTTTTTTATAGGTCCTTCAAGTTAACACAAAGATAAGATTAAGCATACTTTACATTATAGATTTTGTTTAATCCTAAACATTTTTTATCATATATTAAAGACATGGGGGGGGCATGACCTTTCATTGGGGTGTTGGACTGTTGGCTAGTTAAAAACTTAAAATCTACCTGAAATAATAATTTCAGAATTCAAATGTATAAAGTGAATGAAAAGAACATGAAAGAAAAAATAAGAAGAAAATTAGCTTGATTTAATTTATTACATGTGTAAAGTATGGGTTATAGAATAGTTAATGAGTTCTGAGTGATTAGCTTCCAATTGTTTACTGTGTTGATAATAACAAAATTTAAAACTTGAATGAGTGAAGGAATTAAGTGAAGAAGCTGACATGTGCCTTCTTGCACAATTTGATGGATAGTGCGGCCCTTGACTTCTGCAAAGGCCAGGACAGAAAAGAAAAGAGAAAGTAGAAGAAGACAAAATTTTGAAGAATATAGGCAAAAATCGTTAAGATGTTTTCCAGGCAATCTTTTCTCTCAAATATAATATTGAAAATGGATAGAGATATTAGTGAGTGTACAAACTATTGTTACATAAATCTAGCATCCAAAGTTTGTGTGTGGTGCCCCCAGCAAAGAGTACGACACTATGTCGGGCCAGTTTAGGGAGTTAAATAATGAGATTTTTGTTTCCAACTTGATGGATGCGCCCAAAATGAAGTTATCAAAGGTTTTAAAAAATGGTATTATTTCAATTTTTAAATTAGAATGTGTTTGAATATAAAATTTTAATTGAGAAAAATAATTTATTAGAGAATTTGAAATTTTCTAATCTAAAACTCATTGTTTTGATATTTTTATATAAAGAATTTAAATTTTTGGAATTTTAAAATAGAATTTTAAATAATAAAAAATGTGAAATTCTAATTTCTTTCTAAAATGTAAAAATTTGAAATTATCTTATGCCGTTGACGTCCTCAACGCCACCACAAGGACCTAACGTTGCCACTGTCGCAGCAGGACACCAACTTGGTAGTGCTGCTTCCTCTGCCCCCATTAACAATTGCAACGGCGGTGCAATAGGTGATCCCGTTCTCGAAGCTTGAGAAGCTGAACCGCATCGGGAGCAGGAGTGACAGGACGGTGTACAAGGTGGTCCACTGCACTAGCGTGCGCGTGTATGCGCTGAAGGTGATACACGGTCACCAAGAGGACTTGGTGCAGCGAAAAATCCACCGAGAAATCCAGATCCTCTATAACATGGACAATCCGAAAATTATGAAGGGTCAGGAGATGTACGGTCAGAATAGCGAAATCTAGGTGTTGCGGGAGTTCATGTATGAAGGGTCGCTAGAGGAGAAACGCATCCCTCAAGAGCAACAGTTGGCAGATTTGTCTTAGCAGATTTTGCGGGGGGGCTGGATACGACACATCGTGTACAGGGACATCAAGTCTTCAAATATGCTGATAAATTCGCAAAAATATGTGAATATCAATGACTTTTGGGTGGATCAGATTCTGAATTAGACGAAATTTTGAAAATTAATAAATTTAATTTCTTTATCCAAATACAAAATTTTTAAAATGAAAGAATTCCAATTAAATCATTTGAAATTCTTAAAATTAAAATTTTTTTATGGCCTCGATCAAACATACTCTTAGGCATTCCTAGTCAAGATGTGTCCACTTGTTCATCTTTATGTTTGTAAAAAGTACAACTTTCGAGCACTTACTTTCGTCCAAATTATTACATGATACTGTCATTTATTTATTACTTTTCAAAATGGTTAAAACGGTATACAAAACAGTAAGATATTTATACCATCAAACCATGAATTTGGTAGGAGAGTTTATGAATATCCGTGTGCATAAATATCATCATTATCTTATGGATAAATAACATAAATTACACTTGAAATTCAAATAAAAACACATAAATTAAGAAATTGTTTGATTATTTTCTTACTTTTTTTAGTTTTAAAACTGTTTTTAAGATAATTTTTCACTATTCAACAGTCAAAATTTCATTCAAAATCTATTAAATTCTTAAAATTGTTTTAAAAAAATGTTTCAAAAATAAAAAACAGAAACAATTGGGAGATGTTTACTTATTGTTTTCTACTATTTTGGTCTTATTTAACCTCTCCCTCAATTTCATACTCTATTCTATGTCTTGTACTACCCTCCCTACTCATGTTGTGTGAACAATATTTATTTAATTACATTTTAAAAATAAAAATCAAATACACTAATTTTTGCAAACTTTTTTTTCACAAGTATCATCCTTTTTGGAGACAATCATATTCAGAACATTATTGGTCATTAAATATATGAGTATCTTTCCTAAAGAATATTCAAATCTTGGCTTAAGTCCCCTTTTAAGTACATGCAATAGATATGTTTGTATACATATTCAAAAACATGCATATCCTTAGATTTTCGCTTCAAAATTTTCAAAAGTCGAAGAAGTTACAGTTTTTAACTTCTTAACAAGCATATTATAAATAAATAATTCAGACATTCTAATAGAATATTACGACTTCAACTAATAAAATTAGTTGGAAAAAAAGAATCATTTTTTTAATTCGATCGAAGGTCTCACTCAAGTAAAAATAGAGCAATAAAAAGATTTACTTATGAAGATGGAAAGATTTCTTTTATTATAAGTTTTTTTAGACAATTTTATTTAAAACATTAATCAATAATTCGTTAATTTAAATAATACTAAACTTAAATTTAAGTCTTGTGAATAAAAATATGTGATTAAAAGAATATTTCTCTTCAAAATTCTCTGATGAACGTACATAATATATAACCCATTTTAATGGACTCGGTCTTGTTGATTAAGAACGAAAAAAAAGAGTGGAAATTATAATATGTTTGACTAATACAAAAGAATCAATTTCATCACAAAATTATAATGATGTCTTGAAAAAACACGTTACAATTTTTAACTTCTTAACAAGCATAGATTTTCTTCCTCAAACTCAGAACCATACAGACTATAAATAAATAATTCATATATTCTAATAGAATATTGCGACTTCAACTAAACTTAGTTGAAAAAAAAATCATTTTTTTAATTCGACCGAAGGTCTCACTCAAATAAAACTAGAGCAACAAAAAAGATTTACTCATGAAGGTCGAAAGATTTTTTTATTATAAGTTTTTTTGACAATTTTATTTATAACATTAATCAATAAGTCAGTTAATTTGAATAATATTAAACTCGATTTCATTAAAAAAAATTCAAATTTTTTGAATTTAAATTTTATGAATAAAAAAGTATGATTAAAAGAAAATCTCTCCAAAAGTGATCCTCAAGATTCTCCAACTAACATAATATATAACCCATTTTAATGGACTAATTCCTGTTGATTAAGAAAAAAAAATAGTGAAAATTATAATATGTTTCACTAATACATAAGAATCAATTTCATCACAAAATTACAATGATGACTTGGAAAAATACGTAGGTAAAAGAGGGATAATAGGGGTAAAAGAGATGAAGTAGAGACATGAAATTGATAAAAAAAAAAAAAAAAAAAAAGGACTACTACCATTTTACAAATGAACACCGTGGCTTGCGGAAGTATGGCAGCTATCTCTTCCCTTGCGCTGACATCAATGATGGAAGGGTGCTGGGAGGGGGGCATTGAAGCTGATGATATTTCTTTTCAACTTTATCAGTTTATTTTTAAAAATTATTTTATTTATTTATTTATTTAAAATTGAAGATAATATTAATTATTATATTTTAAATATATCATTATTTTTTAAAACTACTTATACATTTATTATAAATGAACGATAAATGGTAATAGAGATTTTCTAGAGAATTGAAATGATTTTTAATGTAAATGATATTAATATTAGTTATACTTTTTAAAGCTATATATTATATTTGTGTGTGTTTTGTTACTTTGGTAAGCATTTTTAGTTAATTTTAGAATTTTATTAATTATTGGGTAAAATGTTTGTTTGATTTTATTAATAGTATTTTGCTTTTTTGTAGTATTTTGATAAGGGTTCATCATTTGTATTATGATTTTGGAATTTTTGGCTTTTAGCTAAAACATTATTGGTTTTTTATTCAGTTTGTTAATGATTCCTGGATTTATTTTGTATGTCTAACGAAGCAATTATGGGCTGTTATTAGCCACTAGAAATCGAATTTAATTTTAAAAAATATCATATCATCACTGACAAAAAGACTTAAATTATTTTTTTATATATCATAAATTTAAGGTAAAAAATAAATAAATTTTAAAAGTTTAATATAAAATTCAATAATTTATTAGAAACATAAAATATGTTTAAAACTTAATTTTAAGTGATGTAAAATATAAAATGTGAGAAAATTTTAAGACATCAACCTGATTTAAAATGAAAATTTATATTGATTCGTTCAAATGGAAATGGCGTGATTATTTATTGAATTGATATAATTTGAAATTGTATAGAGATGAAATCTGCTTACATTGATGTAAGAATTGATAGTCTTACATCAATTAATAACTTTTTTATTGGATAAATATTTTATAAAATTCACCGTTGAAAGCTTATATCATGTAGATCATATGTCTTAAATTTCACATTAATCCAAAATCATTTGATACCTAATTGATATATATATATAAATTAATGTAATATGTACTTCTAAAATATGTGAAAATTAGACTATTTGATTACATGTCTATTGATGTTTAAATTTTGTGAAATTTGAGACATGTGATCTACATAATATAAGCTTTCAATCTAACAGTGAATTTTGTAAAATACTTATTCAATAAAAAATTATTAAATGGTGTAAGATTATCAATTATTACACCAATGTAAACGAATCTCATCTCAATTGTGTAACATAATTTATTTTGTATTCAAGAATTAATAAAAATCCGAACCAAGATCACTTCCTTAAAAAATATAAGTCGCTACTATTTATATTAAATGTTGTTGATAAACACATAATATCTATAAATAGGGATATGCTCCATGCACAATTCATTCTTTCTTACATTCTTAAATTCATTTGCCTTTTATCTTTGATGTATAAGAGATAAAAGAAAAATCATACTCAAGAATCTTTATTATATCTTAAAGAAATTTTGTTATGAGAAATTATACTTGTATAATAAATTGTACAGCAAAATATATATTAAGAGAGAAAGAGTGAAAGGAAAGTAAATTTGAATTTGAAATGTAATAAATAATAGAATGAAGGAGAGAAATAAACACAAAATATTGTATAAATTGGTGTAAAAAAATTATTATTAACTTAAGTAATTTTTTTATAAACAAATGTAAGTAATTAATATGTTATGTTAGTAAAAAAAAAAAAATTAAACAAGTAACTATCTTATCACTTCAACCCTTAAATATAATCCCTCTTCCCGATCACCGAACCACATCATGACTCTGTCGTTAACCTAATTAGTTGTATCCAAATTGTGATATTAGTAACGACAAGTTAAAGATAAAAGAAAATGCTTATATACATTTGAAAATTTTGAGTACACCTTTTTTTTCATCTCTTACCTTTCAAGATTCCATTACTGCCGACATATAAAACATAGTTTTTTTTTAATATATAAGACATAGTTACATCATTTTTAATGAAGGGATAAATCAATTGATACATAATTAATAAAATTATAATAACGATATATAAATAAATAAAGGATTAATTAATTCAATTTTGTATACTGTATCACTTAGAATTGATTTTGTTAAAATTATTAAATGCGTAAATTATTTAACATGGAATTAATTGTTTCAACTTAGTTAATCATCTAAGTTTGGATCCTAAATATGCATTTATGTTAAATAATATTTAAACATAGAATTTTGTTATCTATAGGTTATAGTGACATAAATAAAGTTGTCTTTTATAATAGATATATATCCAATATTTTTATTGGTTAGTTTTGTTAAAAATGTCAGTGAAAGAAATTTTAATGAATTGTCTTTTTTCTTTTCTTTATTTTTTCATCCTTAAGCACTCGTTTTTAATTATTAATTATTCTTTTATCTCTCCATAAGTAAGGAGCCTAATACAGCTTGAAGGTATTTTCCTTCACCATACATTTTAAAGATTCAAGTAAATATATTTGCTTGAAATTCCGAAACCAAAAAGCATGATTTTGGCATTTGACCCTCGATAAATCAATCATTCAATCCAACTATTCATGTGAATGAGTCAGCATAGTCCGATATGCTTTTTAGCTTTGGTGAGATTATTCCAGGCAAAATTTTGGTGAACATAAATAATTTTGGCAAAAAATTCCAAAATATAGGTAGCATTCAGGGTCTCAGTGGAGGAGAATTCTAACATGGAAATCATTGAATTCTGATTGGATATTAAATTAAAGCCTGCCGGCCCTCTTCTGTGTGATTCGGAACGTGCTACAGATATGAATTTGAGGACAGTATGTATATATATTATTCGTGAACCACAATTCACAACATCAACATGATAAGTAGATAAGCAGAGTGGAATATTACATCACTTGTCTGCGTTTATACTAACACCACTCACTATATATTCGTGGTGGTGAATGCAGTGGACATCATTTTTTTAAGATAAAGATAAGATTATATCATAGAAAAATTAACAGTACTTAACGACGTCATTGAAAAATATAAGACGAGAATAAACAATCTATGTTTTGGAATTCAAACTCATGATTTTTATTTTTAGCTCAATTCTATTGGAACAAGTAGAGAATTTGGAGCATGGGATTGGAATAAACAATTGTGGCTGGTTTGGGTTCGAATTGAGAGTAGCCAAAAAGATCTCTTAGTGACGTGGATGCCACCATTTTGTGGGCAGAGCACTTAATTTTATCTTGGGCATTCTATGCCTTTAGGGTTTATTAGAAGATAAGGGAAGTGGTCCCGTGCGTGTGTTCTTGTTCTTGTAAATAAACTAAAAGGCCTAGTAAAGACGACAGTGTGAAAAAATGAAAAAATAAAAAACTAAAAATTGAAAATTGCTAGTGTCATATAATTTTCTTATACAAACACAAACTGTTAATTACTTAATGAATAATGGTCCCAGATTATGATCCTCTTTATTTTATTTGCATGTGGGCTAGACTTAGATATTCTGACGTTATAACAATAACAGAGATGCCATATACATGATATATATCAACTATCTTCTCGCGGGGGCCCTGACTACCTTGATTTAATGGCACTATATATATATATATATAATATGACACGGTCGATAATGTTATTGTTTTGGCTTTCTCTAATCTCAATGAAGAAAATGACTAAATTTTGGTCTTTTTAGGCGTGACACATTGAATTAAGGAAAAGAACCCCTGGCCTTTGGACGGTTCTGCGTGTACCTTTTTTCATGCATTGATTGGTTTACCCTAATTAAGTTGATCATTGCTACTTTAGAAAGAGTAATATTATTTTTATATTTATTAAATTATTCATTTTATTTCGTAATATTTTTATCTTACTCATTTTATTTTATATTTTTATTTCCTAAAACATTATATTTCATAATATTGAGTTGGATAGACAAAAGAAAAAGATAAATATAGAAGGAAAAAAAATCAATGATGTGATAAAAAAAATGAAAAAGAGATAATAAAAAAACAAATGAATATAAGAAAATAATTAACCATTTGTCACTGGTTCTACGGATGCTTCGCAGTTGCACACATGACACATGTATCCTACGACTGCTTTTCGATCAGTTCAGTACTTCACTGCTTGTTTAACTAATTAAAATTCCTTACAGCTGCCTTGTAATTTATTTTTATTTGGGTTAACAAAAGTACACATCCTAACATCTTTTGCACAGAGCATTTAAATATGAAGTTAGTAATTTTTTTTTCCTCTCACCGATTCAGTCTCGCCTTTTATTTGGGGGTGCCATACCACTCATTACTGATATGCGAAAAGGCATATCAGCTTTGATCGATAAAATTCAAATAATATTTTTCATCTCTAATGTATGTGTATGTGTCATAGTTGATTAGTTTACTCTTCATGTCAGATCGATATTCGATTCCTATCATTTAGCTAGGGACAGATTCAGGATTATATTAAAAGAAGGGTTGAATTTATTTTTTTACATAACTATTTTAAATATTTAAATTCTAACAAATAATAAGTTTTTAAAAAAATATTTATCATTAATTTTATGAATAAAATTATAATTATGATAAAAAAATTTAAACAAATATTAACTCAAATATATTTTTCTTTATTAATATTTTTTTAAAAAAATTCTTCATATATAAAAAATTGAGTACCTTTTAGGTTGAATCACAGTCCGATCTACACATTAGGTTCTTCTTCCTCGATTGAAATCATTATCCAATTTGATTGTCTCAACGAACACATATCTCATTCAAATATTTCCATAAAGATAAACACGCTATGAGATAAATATGAGTACAATAATGTACCAAGATACTCATAAATATGATGTAACATTAAATATCTCAACCCTTAGAATATTGTCAGGCTACAAATAATATACTAAATTAAAAATACGCTCACCTTGACCTAGACTGAATTAAACAATACCCTTTACTTGAATACTCTAGATCAAGTCATCTCCACATTTTCTACAACAATCAGGAAATCATGTTTTATATTCTCCTTTTTCGTTCTCCTGGAGCAAATGAGAGATTGACATTAAAAATATTTACTGATCACCAAACAAATTTCAAATCAGAACTGATTGCAGTTTCAAATTAATATGCATCTTGTGTAGTCCATTAATTCTACGAGCTGATGTCTTGTGGGCCATTTCGAACTTGAAAATAGGGATTTCAATCTCATTTGAAACGTTTTCAGGATCAACTAATGTGATTTACACTTTGCAATGGCTTATGAATGGTGAAGGAGAAGGATAGAGCTGGATGGCGCCTCCACCGTTCATTTGATAAAAAAAGCGAGAACACTAGATAACTTTGATGTCATCTTCCTCCTTCACCTTCGATGTGACTGCTAATTGTATCGTATAATAATTAAATTAATGCATCATTTACGTACCTCGACGTCCGCATTATCATATTCACATTCTATATTGCTCTTCATTAGTGGATTGCACACATATACTTATCAACGACATTCGTCGCACCTTCCTAAAATATTAATCACCAAAACAAATCTAATACAAAAACTTGAACAAATTTAATGGACATCAAATACAGGTATTACCCTTTAATCAACATCCTCGATGTCATCATGATATCTGTGATACCCTGAATCTACGCTTCATAAATTCTGGGCTGATTCAATCCTAGAAGAATATGTGCTTCGGGAACTCTAGAGAAAGAAAGATTTATTATATACAACAAAAAAATTCTACATTGTGAAAAAAATAAACATTTATCAAATTAAACCCCTACCACATAATGAGACCAAGAGTTGATCACCATGATGATGAGGAATGTTATCATACGCCTCAAAAGAATAAAGTAGCAAAAGTTTCCATGACAACAAAACATTATTCATAAGCTTCTTTGCTTTTGGTCCCACTTATGAAATGACTATAACTTAATAATAAGCTAATTAGAGTTATTAGATAGATATATTCGTGTAGATGGGAAGGATGAGATTCTGAATAAAGCTTCCTTTTGGGCTTACAAAGGAAGGGATTCATGATTATTGATCATCATCATGAATATTATTATTTCTTTTTGAAGACAAATCTAGAAGCCAAAATTTTCTTCCAGTGGACCCTACCCTCTTTCTTCCCCAAAATGTTGCTCACGTAGGAGGGATTTGGTTGGAGAGCTATACGATGTGGGGACTATTGCGGTGACAAAGCACTTGCACTTTGGTGATCCATGATCAGTGATCACAAACGCAAAAGCAAATTACAACCGCTTATATGGCTTATAAAATCATGCATGTCATTATTCTTTTTAAAGTCTATCATGTGGTCTTTATTCATACACTAACGGAGAAGATACTACTCACTCCCATACTCTCGCCAAAGTCTCGATATATATATTAAAGTTAATTTTGGCAAAATTAACTTTCAGTTATCAAGTTAATTTTGTGAAACATGGCCTAAGCATTAGAATGGGTATTCATATACAATAAGTTACAAATCAAAATTCTATATTAATCACTAATTATTGTTAAACTGAAAATGAATCGAACTAATTAATATATTTAATTTTTAATTATATTTTTTATTCCTATTTTGATTTTAAAGAACCGACTTGCTCCCGTTCCGGCCATTCGCCAAGTACCTTTCTTTGTGGAAAAAAAATAAAACTTTTGATTCTTTTGGAGTATTTGAAATTTCATATTATATCAAACTTCTTGGTGACGAATAATTAGACATTAAAAAAATAATACTCACAGTACCCGGATTTATGTTAATGGGAAAAAATTGATCTTCTCTCACGTTTGAGTTTTTCCTAACATGTAAGAAATTTCATATAAATGCCTGAGAAAAGATTTGGGAATACAGAAAGTTAAGTAAGAAATTAAAATATTTAATCCACCAGACCACCACAGCACATAGATCGAAAATATGTATATTCATAAGAGCGTCATTCAAATGAAATGGGTAGATTGAGTCAAGTCACAGGTTAAACATAAATAAATAAAGAAAATAAAAGAAATACCGAATCAATTGGTTTGTGTCAATAGGTGGCGTGAATATGAAAAAAACTATATCAAAATTAAAAACAAGTAAAGTGAAGTGGACGACTTTTCTTTTTTGGTGCAATAGCGAGCAGCGATGGCCCGAAATATCTAATTGGGCCGTGTTTTCCTAAGGTACTCCCTTCTATTGCGGTGTTTGATTTTGGAAAATAGACGCTTATCTTTATCAATTTTTAAGCCAATGGTTTATTATTATACTATTTAATGGCTAAAATAAGATCTATATTTTCTCAATAATCAGGTTAATTTAGAAAGGTCAATTAATCCTTTTCCCCTTTATTATAATGAGCTGGTAAAAGCAAAGTGTGTATTATTCTAAAATATTCACAGCTCAGTATAGCAGTTCCATTTTTTCTCCACTTAATAATCATTATCATCGCAGGAATGCATAAAAGTCTCAAAAATAGATGCAAGATTATCTAAATTCATGTCTTGAAAATCAAATGCTCTAGCAAAATAATCTAGAATCTAAGCACAAAAGAAACTAGTATTTGTAACGTTATAATCTCATGGTTAACAATCCATAATGGAATATACTCTGAGAGATTGGTAAGATAATGTTTTAACTTAAAATCCATTGCCCATCCTTTCAATCATTTCATGTATAACAAAAATTAGACCATCTAATGCAAGAATATATATGTATGATAGACTGTAGGATAGCTATAAACTCTTATGTTGGATAAATAAAAACAATCAAAAGCGTACATGAACTTAGAAAGATTGAGTCTAATAGATTCAAACTTTTTGATTGAAATGAAGAAAGAAGAAAGAGGTGCTTAAAGTAAAAAGAAGAAACGAAAATATTAAAGTGGTTGTTAAAAAAAAACAGAGAGTGAGAAAAAAATATTTAACAGTAACCGAGTACATTTAGCAATTAAGCACAAAGTATTGTGGTCACTGGTCAGGTGTTACCTGTGGGCTTTTTTTGTTTTTGGGTGATCCAAAGGATGTTGTGGTGTACTCACTAGTATGGAACTCTAATATAAGGCAGTTATATCCTGCATTCTCACTATTATATCGGATATCTTTCATTACATTTAGGAAAGTTCATTTCAAAATACAAATTTATATTGTAAAATGAGCTTTCTAAAATATAATAGGAGGTGCAGAATGCAATAATGAAGTACAGAATACAATAGCCCTAATATGATTGCTATGCGATCTGTATATTTGATTGGCACTGTGGTCTAAGGACATCATTGTCGGTCCGAAATCCAAATGACAAAAGACGATACACAAAAGGACAGTCATTGGGCTTTGATTGTGGCCCATGTCTGAATACAAAACGATTTGTTGTTTTCTTCGACAAAACATTGAAAAGGGTACCGACAACTTGCATCAGACAAGCAGACCATTTATTTAAGTAACGATGTTGTAATAAATATGCAGCAAAAGAAAATCCGACATTTAATTATAACATAAAAAAGGAAATTATACAGCTAGATTAATTGTAAGCGACGTTACTACTGTAGTTGCTACTACCCAGCCATGCTGACATAACTTATTTATATTAAACGTTATATCATGATAAGTTTGGACATTCCTCTACACAGATGAAACTGAATGTCTACATGAATAGTTTTCATGCATATGATTGGGATCTATATATATGTAATTTTTTGCTGAATGTCTTAGAATTATTTAACTCCATTCTTCATCATTATAAACATTTTCTTTATAATATAAACGAAATTGGATCCCTTACCTGCGACGCAAAATGCTATTTTCCATGTCTTTTAGTATGACATTTTCTATTCTTTATTTTCTTCCTAGGTGATTTCAACCTTTTTAAACTCTTTTCTCAAAATCTTTTAGCCTTTTTATTTTTACCAAGCCATAATTTTAATTTAAAAAATTAGTATGATAAAATCAAAGTTTTATTTTTTTTTTAACGGGAAGGCCATAGGTCTCACAACAAAGGGAAGGACCTAGGCCCAATTAATGAATTTTTAATAATATTTGTGAGGTATTCAGTATTTTTTTATTATTAATATAAGATTTCCCCCCCATATGATCTATATATGATATAAACATTCAAATAAACTGTGGTATTAAGTAAATAAAAATTACTTTTACAATTTTTAATGCTATCTTTGACATTTTATTTCTAACATTTTTTTATGATTAGTTAAAATTGATTGAAAATCATCAATTTTGGTGGATAAATATGTGTGATCCATTAAAATTAAGGATTTATAATAAATTTTAATCAATTATAAAAAAAGTGTTAGAAAGTTAGTGTTAGAATACAAATGAAAAAATGTCATATATAAAAAATAAAACAATTATTTTACAAATATAATATAAATGTGTTATAATATATAATGACATAAGTATTTTTTTTCTTTAACTTACATACTAAAAATAAATGATGGTATGAATTCAAAAGATTTAACCTTTTAGTTTTGCACTAAAATGGTAATATAAATTATAAAAGCTTTGATAACATGATTTTGTTACTTAATTTAGAAATTATACATCAATTTATAGTATTTAATTTTAATTAAATTTATTAAATAATAATAAGCATGTTTAAAAAGTATAATTATAAAAATCTTGTATATATTGATGATAAATGTTAGAAACATTAATTACAACAAATATAAACATGTTAGAAATATTTCGATGGTTGGATTAATTTTGGAGAAAAAGATTCAATAATGAAGATGTTGAAAACAATAGATTTTGTAAAAGGAAAAAATAACTACGTGACCATACGTAACTACAGTTGAAGTTTATTTATTTTTATCCTTAACTATAGTTGAAGTTAAATACAAAGTACTAATTCTGATTGAATCACTAGACAATTAAGAATTTTTTAGAACGTTCCTCAATTTTATCAGACGTTATTTTAGCAAATATAAGTTCTCAGGCTTTTTTCGCGTGGTTTTTAATTGAGCTTTGGGGGTTCCTTCAATTCATAAAAAAAATGTATAACTACAATTGAAAATAAATACTGATTAAATAGAAAATACAAGATTTCAATATAAAATTTAAATATATAAAAAAATGTGGTTGACCAAGAGAAAAGACTTCATTAGAGATAAAAAGATAGATCATTGTCATTTCTAAAAAAAATATCATTTCATTCACTTCACAATTTATTTTAAAGTTAAGATAAAAAAGGTATCCTTGCATGCGTGTTGATTTTACTTTATTTTTAGTGAAATGATTGTTTTTAAAATTATCAAATTTAAAAAAAAAAATTAAGTGAAAATATTATTCTAGTTCCTTCTGCTATCCAATGTTTCATATATATAACAACGCAAGGCAAGGCAAAATGCTAAAGGTACTGTACTGAAATTATAAATACAACATCCAACTACCGTACCAATACCACGTTTGCCTCTGGAAAAACAGATCGCATCAAATCACCAACATTAATTTGAGAGACTTGAATGAAAAAGGGGTCTACATAGTTAATCTCATCGTTATAAATATAAGCCAAATGTAAATTTTGATAGTTATATAATCGTATATAAAGACAGGTGGTTTGAAATAGAAAAAATAAATAAAACCTCCGTTTAGCAAAAAAGGAATGTCTGTAACATATCAAATTAATTCTTAAAATTATAAATATCAATTTATTTTATTTCTAATAATGCAAAAGCATAAATTTAATTTCAAATGTTGTCAGGTATTAATCATTTTAATACAATAAAATTGACTTCAATAATTAATTTAAATCCTTAAATTATATAATCAATTAATTCACTTATTTTAATATTAAAAACTAAATTATTTAGTATTTACAATTTCTTATAAATTCATATTTAAATTTTACAATCATCAATAAATTTGATACTTATGTTAGGGACCAAGTTGTCTTGTACACACAAAAGTTAAAAACTAAAATGACTTATTACTATGCAAATCAAAAATGTAATTGACACATCCTTAATTTAAAACTGAAATGATAAATAATTGTAATAATTTTAAAGACTAATGTAATAATTTAATACCAAAAAAATGATTTATTTTGACAAACAACAAATTAGAATTTTAACCACTAAGGTTTGAAGGTAAAACTTTTTCGTATACAGACTCTTCTTAGGAATAATTTAATTATATTTTCTATTTGTAGTTAAACTATCCCCAAAATTTTAATTACTATACATTGTTAGTATAAAAAAATTGCATTTACAATTAATTATAATACATGATATTGTTAGTATAACTTTAAGTTAGTTAAGATAAAAACTCAATTTTTTTTTAAAATGTAACATATTGATTGAAATTATAAAAAAAATTACGTTGTCTATGCATATCAACTAAATCCTTAAAAAAATAATTAAAATAATTTAATTATACATTTTTTATGAGATAAACCAAACTAGTCAACAGATTATATAATATTTTAAGTGAACTCGGCCTTTGAATATTATAATCCAAGGGGCGGAATCGCATTTAGAAGACAACCGCATCCGTAAAGTTAAAAGAATTATTGCTGTATTAAGTATGTGTTCAATTTATGCTAGTTATTTATTATTTTTTGTTTGTTATGCACATAGTTTTCAAATAGAGAGAGAGAAGTCGCTTTTATTTTTTATTTTTATGATGATAACCAAACCAAGGCAGCATTTTACTCATAAATTTTTATGTGGGAAAGCAGGAAGTGAATCAGGTATCTGTATCGACATAACATAACATGGTGAATTGCTGATTGATGCTCTTTCTCTGCGCCCCATATGTATATACCATATCATATCGTATCTCTGTCTGTGTTGATACATTGTCTTAAACCAACCCACGTGTTGGTGTTGCTTGGATTTTGCATCAGTTACCTTACCTTAACCTTAACTTAACCTCAGCATACTTCCTTGTTTTGTGTCCTCTCTCTTCCCTTTTCACTCCTTTCTTGCATGCTTTAAACAAACACTCATATACCACTCTTTGCTTTCCAACTAACCATTATTTTTCCTACTCTCATAACTTGTTGCCACCATCATCAGTCTCTGGTAAGTGTTATTGCTCTATGGTGATACATAGTAATGAATCTTCTCTTTGTTTTTTGTTTTTGTTTTTGTTTTCTCTTGACCCCGTGAATTGTTGCAGACTTTGCCTCCCCGATGGGTCCTGTGAGAGGATTCAAGAAGAAAAGAAAGCCAGAGAAGAAGCATGACAAGAATGGTTCTGGTTCTGGTTCTGGGTCACCCGAGGGAGAGGGTCCTGTAGATTGGTGGGATGACTTGTCAAAGAGAATGAATGGTAGATTTCTTTCTTTCTTTTACCGTGTTCAATAATTCCTTTCATGTTTGCTCTTCGTTTTTTTTTTTAATGTGTGATGTTTCTTTTTGCTAATGAATCGTGGCCTGCTATGCTGAATGCGTTGCTTCTCATCTCTATTTTACAAAATAACTGTTCTGTCATTGAAATTCTTTGCACACTGTATCACTCAAATGCATTTTGGTATATATATATATATATATATATATATATATATGTTAAGGATCCCTAATTTGACTTTCAAGTTGTTTGTCATTCTGATCGTGTTATCTTATCTTACCAATCAAGGAATGCTTAATCACATTATATAGTAGCATTATAACTAACCCTGAACAAGTTCTTGAATCATGTAGTACATTACGGGTGTATGAGAATTCCAAGGAAGAATGGTACTTTCTTCTTGGTGCTGAAATGGTTGTACAACATGTTTGTTTCCACATCTTCACATATTTTCTGTGCATCCATCAGAAGCAATAAGTTATAGCTTATGCGTAATTGACCTAATTTGGCATGGGTTTTTTCAATATAAGTGTGTATTGGATGTGTGTCCAAATATGCACATAGTCTGTCTGCTTCTTTCTGTTTTATGTCAGGTGTGGTATTAGGCTTCATGTTCCAGAGTTTTACAACTTTTTCATGCTATTTTTTTTTTGTAATTTGATTTTTAAAGTAAATAAAAGAAAGCTTGTGTAACACATCTATCAGATATGTATGTATTCCCTTCATACCAGTTGTAGTTCATTCACAATAAAAGAATGATACTCACTAGACTTCCTGCTTCTAAAGAAGGGACCTGAATTTTGTTAGCTGTGAACATGGTTTTTTACAGCTTCTATTAGAAAGTTTCAACAAATTAATGTAATTGACACAATATTTCAAATTCAGTGTTTTGGATCCTAAAACTTTTTAGCCTGCTCATTGTCTTATTTTCTTGTTTTACTCAAGTAAATTAATTGAAGCCTAATTATTGTAGCCTGATGCCTGCAGTTGGCAAGCATAGACTATTAGATTCACTAAGTGAAAGAAACTAAATGAAAATAAAAATTAAAACGGGGGATGTGGGATGTGGGTTATGCAGGAAGAATAACAGAACAGACTTTATCTTAATTGTCTTCTATTAGCTATCCTCTTAATGCTTCTCTAACCTGTTTCTTCAAAAAGGTTAATGTTGTTTGATTTTATATCCTTTGCTTATGGTATATATATTTAAGAATTTTATTGGCTCCTAAGCATTTGGTTCGAAACAAAATAAGCAGAGAAAATAGGGGAAAACAAAATGAGGAAGTTGAAAATACTTTTTTCATCATGTCTTGTAGCTGAAGAACTAAAGAGAGGATAAAATGAGAAAGTATGGATATACTCGTTAGATTTTGGCAAAAATATGTTTTTAGAAAACTTCTCAGTCAAGAAATAAAAAGAGCAGTCAACAAGCAACTTATGAAATGTGTTCCTAAGTTAGAGAATCCTAACCTTTATAGAGAGAATATTTTTTGGCAGCTAAGCAATGGAGCGGCTGCTTTCTGTTTCTAGTTTTACAGCCATGATTTGATTGGTTAGTTTCAAGATGTTGAGCTTGGTGAATTGTTGCTACTTTATTTTATTTTAGTTGTGGGGTGTTCTGTTTATTCTGTACTCTAGGTAAACCTTGTGGTATTCCTGTCAAGCTTGATATTTGCTTATAAATTTGACCTTTTCGATGCTATGTTTATGAATTATGATCTTTTAGTACCACACTCTTGCATAAATATGTTCATCCTCTGTATAGTTTTGAATTGGGTCACCTTTGTGATGTGTGATCATATGGGGGGATTTAATCAAACCATTTACAGAAGCAAGATCAAAGTAAACTTACTTGATATTTAGTTTGATCTATGTTGCTTGCCTGCTTATGTCACCAACAGCATGCAATTGGTAAAGCTTATAATTTCTTTCAACCAATATTACTTTTTGAGTGATTGCTTAAAGATATTTGCAACATTTGAAAGAAGTTTGAGAAACCTATCAGTTTTGCAAGTAATTAGTTTCCTTCTTGAAGTGAGCTCACCAAAAGGTTTAACAACTGACATTTAGAAAGTAGCATCAGCTGCTGTACATGACACTATGACTTTGCAGAAACTGTCTTTTCAGTAAACAATTAACCTGATATTATAAATAAGCAGGTTGGTGACTGTGCAGGTTCTAGTCAACATATGCATCTTAGTAAAATAATCTTCTAGGACTAACTGTGTTTTGCCGTAATTTTGAGGCAAGTAGAAAAGTCTTCTAGCTCTCATTTTTTGTAGTGAAAAGTGAAATAAGAATCAAACAAAAGAATGGGAAAAAAAGATGTTAATACCATTTTATGTAGATTGATTATATTAAGCTATTTTTAACATGAATCAGGATATCTCATAAAGTTTGATGTTTTTTTCTGCGGGATCACTACTGATGTCAGTTTGTCATGTTCTTGGTTTAAATTGATGAACGTATTAGTATACATTCATACGGTCCAAGTTTGTTTCAATACCCAGAACTTTATATTTTACAATGACAGATATGTAGGCCATCATGAAATACTGTGTTCTAGAATCATTTTATTGCTAAGAACATTGTTTACATGTATACCATTTATGGAAGTCCAAGATCAGACATGATTTTTTCACAGCCAATCTCTAATCGTATAATCTAATTAATAATTTTAATATGATTGTAATGCATTCTTGTTGGAGCTCAGCCATATTATTGTCCCAAACCTTGATAATACCTTTGTTACGATGGCTGTTTTTATTACCCGTATTTTCTTCATAATTATGTATAAACCAGCTGCCCTGCCGTGAATCTTTAGCTATTTTTATGTTATTTGTGTTCAACTGGAATGCATCACTTTTTTTATATACACTGAAGTAAATTACTTTTAAATTAGTCTATTGCTTAACTATACAATAAATAAGCCACGCCCTTGTTAATTAGGTTAGTATGATTAATTCAGGAGCTGTTTGTCTGGCCTCTTCCCTCACGAATCAAGACATAATATAAAGCATTTTCATTTGCTTTGATGTGCTTTTGTTCCTCTTATCATAGAAATCTCACTGATTTCACAGACAAATTGAAGGCTTGTGATTTTTCTCACTTAGCATTACATTACATCCTTCCCCTAACCCTTTTCTTTTAAGACATAGTGAAGGAAATTAGCCATGCCTTGGCATTTCAATCCTGCTGCATGACCTGAAAGACCATCTAAAAAATATCTGAAAAGCCTGCATTATTAACATATAGAATTAGAAGATATAACTCATGTTACTTGGCAGGTCTTCTGCAGTCTCCATCGAAGTGCTTGGATAACTTCGAATCTGTTTTCAAGATCTCCAGAAAGACATTTGAGTACATATGTTCACTTGTTAAGGATGATATGATGACGAAAGCTGCACATTTTGTGTTTACAAATGGCAAGCCAATATCTTTACGTGAACAAGTAGCAGTGGCACTGAGAAGACTGGGATCTGGTGAGTCACTGGTCACAATTGGTGATTCATTTGGCCTAAACCACTCAACTGTTTCTCAAGTAACCTGGCGATTTGTGGAATCCATGGAAGAAAGGGGTCTTCATCATCTGCGATGGCCTTCAACAGAAGTGGAAATGAATGCAATCAAATCCAAGTTTGAGAAAATACGAGGCTTGCCTAATTGCTGTGGTGTAATTGATGCCACTCACATCACAATGTGTTTACCAGCATCTGAACCTTCCTGTAATGTGTGGCTTGATCACAAGAAGAATCATAGCATGGTCTTGCAAGCAATAGTGGATCCTGACATGAGGTTCAGGGACATAGTCACTGGTTGGCCGGGTAAAATGGAGGACTGGTTGATATTTGAGAGTTCAAATTTCAATAAACTTTGTGAGAAGGGTGAGAGGTTGAATGGAAGCAAATTACAGCTCTCTGAAGGATCAGAAATAAGAGAATATATAATCGGAGATTCAGGCTATCGTCTATTACCTTACCTTGTTGTCCCCTATGAAGGGAAAGAACTCTCAGAACCAAAAGCACAGTTTAACAAGCAGCATTTGGCAACAAGGATGGTGTCACAAAGAGCACTGGCAAGGCTGAAGGAGATGTGGAGAATCATTCATGGAATGATGTGGAGACCGGACAAACACCGTCTACCAAGGATTATTCTCGTTTGCTGTGTACTTCACAACATTGTTATTGACTTGAACGACGAAGTGCAGGATGAACTATCTTTGTCTCTTGATCATGACTCAGGTTACCATCAACTGGTTAGTGGAGCTGTGGACGAGAAGGGAGTTGCACTAAGAGACAGATTGTCTCACTATTTGACTGGAAGGTTGCCTTCATGAATTTTTTTTGTCCATCACTAGCTTTTGGTTACTCAATGAATTTACTAAATTATTGAAGTTTCTGAGAAAACATATCTTATGGTATAGTTTTTCCTCCCCAATTTCTAGACTGTAAATAACTTGGATGGTGCATGGCAAGGTGAAAATTGCAGGATTACCAAATTGTGCTTGAAGATAAGTCGGTGGTAACTTCACATCTACATTCTACACTGGACGTAGTCTTTTTTACTAGAATAAAGGGAGTTGATGATTACTTTGTTAGTTGCAAACTACTGTTTATAAAGGATATTTCGTAGATGGTGCGAATCAAACACAATTTTTTTTGTTAAATAAATCATTCTCACTTATGTGAACACAGTGGAAGCTTATACATCTGCACCAACTTTTGTTTCAAACTCTTTTAAAATGTGGATATATTATACCCTGTATCATTATCAACAATTTTTTAACATTGTACATATTTTTTGTTAAATAAATCGTTCTCACTTGTGTGAACACAGTAGAATCTTATACATCTGCACCAATCTTTTGTTTCAAACTCTTTTAAAATGTGGATGTTATACCCAGTATCATTATCAACAATCTTTTAACATTGCACATACTTCCTTTTTTTTTAACATTTACAACAATCTTTTTTTATAAGAATACAAGGTTACACGGATTGTCAACTTAATGTTTTTAAACATTTAAGAAAAGTTAGTGTAGGTGTAGAAAAATAAAGAATATCTAGAGAAATTTTACTAAACTTATATAAGTCTGATTTAGTTTGTAACATAACAAAAGCAACTTTAGTGTGAAGAAATGTAACAAAAAGAATTTTAGTGTGAAGTGTAACAAAAACAACTTTACATTCACAGTAAATCATTATCAGAGTCTATGTAGCGTTAAGCATAACATAATTAACACATTTGGGAGATCATTTAGAAGAGTTTCTATGGAATTTATTTGAGCGTGGAAAAATGGTATTCATTCTCGGATTCGCATGCTTTGCAGTTTAAAATAAACCCTTAAAATTTACTCAAAATTATCCATTGTTAAACTTTAACCACCGCAGTTTTAAAATTAGATTGTATAGAGTGCAGTTAAAGTTGAACTTTTTTTTTTTTTACGGAAATTAAAGTTTAACTTAGATAATTTTTTAGTATATTTTAATGGTTTAATTCAAATAAAAAAACTGCACCATCATGCAGTTGATTATTAACTCAAGATCCTAATCCATCAATTTCCATCCTTACCCTTCAATTTTACAGATGTCAAATGGTACCAATAATTAAATACTGATATTAGAAAATTTTACAAGTTGACTTTTTCCTTAATAGGCAAATGCAAATTTGGTTTTCTACACCCATTTATTAAATGAACCAGGAATAGATATTGCAATACTTGTTTAGAAATTTTTTAAAAGCTGACTTTTTCATTAATGGTAGAAGCAAATTTTATTTTCTACATATATTTATTAATTGAAACGGGAATAGATGTTAAAATAATCATCCACATATAAGTAAAACTATAAACATGCTATACTATTTAAAAAAAAACTAATTGGGAGAAGGCATGGCCCCTTATTCACAACTCGCAACTAATTGGGATTTTTATATTATGGCCTCTTTTGGAAAATGAAAAAAAATCTATAAATCTAAATTTGATATACTATTAATATAAATGTTTATTTTCACTTAAAAAATATAAATTATATAAATTACTAATCGATTAAAATTTACTCTTAATATTATATTTTAAATAATTATTATAAAACTTAATAATTTTCAATTATATGATAATTCAAAATTAAATGAAAATATAAATATCCTTTCCTATATAAGTATATTTTAACTAAATTTACTTATGGTCTGTTTGAGAAAATAGAAAGTTCGTGACCTATATACACTCCGATCCAGGGACGGATCTTCTTGTTGGAGGAAAGGGACAATTGCTCCCATTAAATTTTTATTTTCTTTTTAATATAACATATATGCGTAGGTATAAATTATTTTTATAATTTAAAATTTAATTAAAAAATAAGTTATAATATGAATCTTGCCATGTGTCCTATACCTGTTTCCACACACAACCAGTGCCCCCAAGAACATGTACAAACTCCTCAAACATCTTGTAACATAAAGGCTATTCCCTACTGATTTATATATGTGAGTTTTGTTCCCACAACTAAAATGTTTTTGATCCGTAGCTACTCTGATCTCTTTGTGGAATGGAAAGTTTGTGGTCAATACACTCTAAAAATCTTCTCAAATAGATTAAATACAATTTGATCTTACGGTAAACTTAAAAATCAGCATCCAACCCAGATTCTACTATTTAAGACTGTTTCAATTAATTTTTTCCATTACCAAAAAAAAAAAAAAAAGAATCCTACCCCTACCCAACTGTCACTAACCATATCGTATTGAACAAGAATTTTTACTTTGTTTTATGGTGTTTTTGAAATGAAAGAGATAAAGTGAAAAAAGAGAGAAAATATTAAATTTTGAATTGAGTAGTACGCTTAGTTTGGAAAGGAAAGTGAAAAAGAAAAAGGAAATGGAAAAGGAAAAGGAAAAGAAAGAGGAAGTAGAATATTTTTTAGAGTGTTCGATAAGGAAAATGACAGGAAAAAAATATATTAAATAATTTTTTAAAAAATAATAAAATATTGATAAATAATATTTTATTTATAGTTTTATGATTCAAATATTATATTGACATTAGGAATCATATTTTATAATTAATTTTTTTAATTCATATATTTAAAAAAATCTAAATTTAAAAAAAGATGTATTCTTATTTTTATTTAAATATTCATAAAACATTTTGAATCCCTTGTTAAAAAAGTTGCTGAGTTTGATGAAAAGTTATTGGTAAAAGTAAAACTCACAAATATAGTAACATTTTTTTTTCTAATTTACTCAATTATTAAACTTTTGGCATATTTCTGCTAACTTTAAATCTAGGAATTTTATAATTTATATGTATTATTGTAATGTGAGTTATAGGCACGCACACTTCAAGTACAAGGTGCAGCTTCTCGCTGTTTTCCGTCCATAATAAAGAGGATTGTTTTTTTATCAGTCCTGCCTTTTCTATTCTTTCCTTTAATTTTTTTGTGTTCAAACAGTGGGGGGTTTTTTTTTTTTTTTTCCCTACTGTCAAAAAGTATTGAGCAAGTGTGCTATCTGGAACCGTGAGAAAAAATTTCTCCAAATTAATTTCCAAAACGTGATTACGTACTTCTGGGAATTAAATTCTGAAAATATGAAAAATTTACATATATCCAAAATTTAATTTCAGAAATGTTGAATCAAACCACATGTACAAGGATATTATTGAAATAAAATTTGAGAAAGAAAAAAAAAACAGTTTTTTTAGATTGCACATCTCTCTTTGTTCAAAAGTTGTTACAGCCAACGGGCTTATAGTATAGATCAGTTGGCACTAGCTCAACCTTTCCCTAGTTTACAAGTTGCTTCCAGATGCAACCCTGTGATAGAACCTACATCAATACATCATTATAATCAGTGAAATAGAACAATATCTGCATATAGGTTAAGATAATTAAGTCACGTGGATAATCCCATTCCCATCTACAATCTATGCTACATGGTATCAGCACATTCTCACCAAGATTTCCAGTCATCTCCATTGTGAACCCTGCAAAGCTGAAAGGAAATCAACAAGTGACTTTCAGGGCTTTCGGAGGTTCGGAATCACATGAAAGCAGTATAAATTAACTTATTTCATGCTTACCTCAGCTATTAAGTCCATTAATATCTCCATCATCATGGGTTGATAGTACAAATGCTTTGGACCATTTGATCTTTTCAGGTTCTGGTACAATGGAATCATCAAGGAAAGGGCTCCAGAACCCCCCAGAACCAGACAGAACCCAGCTTACTTTTGCTGGTGGTGGTGCAGTTGAGTTATGCATGGAAGCTCTGTTGTCCTTCTCCAACTTGGTTTTCTTCTGAGAATCCGATTTCTCAGAAAGCTTAAAAAGACACTCAATTAGTTACACTGAATGCATGATCAGTTCTTGATCATTATAAAGTCTATTTAGTCTTGAAACTCACTGCAGATTGAGTAGTGTGTTTCAAGGACTTTGGAGTGATTTGTATTTCTCCTACAGAAGAGCCTTTATGGACAGCTTTTTGGCCACTTGTCACACTACAAGCTCTTTGCTTTCCAGTGCCTGATTTCACTGCTGACTGAAAAGGAAACATAAATTAGATTTAGATGTTGATACCACCACATCATTAATTGTCAAACCAAAAATAACTTGTTTGCTTTGTTTTTGCACCTTAGGTGTTGTTGTACATGCATTTTCTTCTGATAAGAAATTATCAAGAGCTCTCAAGGAACTGAACTTCAGTCCTAACCCAGACTCAATAAAATTCTGCGGAAAAAATAGCTTTATATAAGTCATTGTAAGAACTTTAAGCCACAAGCCTTGATCATCTTGCAGTCTTACACTTTTGTGACTTCTTTATATTTTTTAGGTACACTGGAGGTGCAAGAAACAGGATAAGGTAGGGGGTCCGGTGGCATACCATAACTCTTTTACACACACAGCTCTGTGTGTTGCTGCTGTTACAGCTTCAAATCAAGAGCAGCAAATGTTTGCTTAAAAATTAAAATTGGCAAAAGAAAAGAAAAAAAAAACTGAAAGAGGACAGAAAGGGAGGAAATTTTGTTTGCAATCATCATTAGAAACCAGGGCATTTTTCATAAACTAGTGAGAGGATAGTTTAACCATACAACAACAAAGTCTTATTCCACTAGATGAGGTTGGTTGCATAAATCACACAACGTCAGTTGGCTTGATTAAAGACCAAAATGTCATTATTGCCAAATATTGAGCTAATTACATCAAAGATAAGTAATTAGAAAAACAGTAGCAAACTGTTTAATCAATTTCTTGTCTATGTGTCTGTCTTCTAAAAGCGAAATATGCTTCTATTTAATCCATATCCAAACCGAAACCTAACTAACGTAGAGGAGAACTTAATAATCAGGCTGATAAGAGGTGAGAACCTCCATTGTGAATCGTAGTTGTCTCTCACATCCAACAAATTCGGCACTCACACTCCTGCATCAACCCAGTCAGATAGGGAAGATTGGCACATCCATACTAAGCTGTGAGGTAAGCAAACTAGGCTTTGATGCCAAAAGATGTACCGAACCCACTCCTAAAGCCTAGCTGATAACAAGGGAAAGCTTCCACTGTAAGTGGGAGTCCCATTTCTCAAACCAAATAAAATAGGACACAAGCTACTGCTTCACAAACACAGGAGTTTTACATTGCCTTTTATTTATTTTCTTTTGCAAATAGTGAATATCAGTTGACTCATTTCCATCATATGTATCAAAGCAGAATCTGCACCAAGGATAATACTAAGCTCATTATCAATTCCACAGCCTTATAAACCAAACCAAATGATTACATTTTCTTATGAGAAAAAAGAGTTAAAATCAGAATGTACCCCAGACAACAGTGTGTGTAAAATAGAAATGCCCTGTTTGTAACTTCAGCTTTGCGTTTGTATTCAGACAGATTTCATTTCCAAAAAAGGCACAGAAACTTGCAAAAGATGGAATTAGAACTCACAGTGTTTTTATTTTTTGGTATCATTGTGTTAGCAACAACATAGTCTCTTGTTTCTCCTGCTAGATGTCTCTGAACAGATAACAAAGAACGAAACTTCCTTCCGGTGACTGGCTCGTAGTAATACTGAACAAATAAGATTAAAAAAGAAAAAAGAAAGATGAAATCCTAGTAAAAAGGGGAAGAAGAATAGCCAAATAGTGTATGGTGCAATAAGGGACATGCATGCAAGAATTAATAAATAATTTTAAATGGCAAAGCAAGCACCTACCTTGTCAAAGCGAGACTCATGAGAGGGACGGGGCTTTTTCTCGACCACCCAACCATCGGGAAGACGAAAATGTTGGGAACTGACAATCTGCAATTCCATTGGAATGGTGGGCTTTTGATTCTGAAGATGCTCATCATCAAATTCAAAGACAGGCCTCCTCCGAACTTGGAGTGGGGTTGGCACCATCGGTAAAGCAGGACCGTGGTACTGTTGTTGTTGGTGATGACTTGATGCCAAAAGCATAACTGCATTTTCTATGTAGTATGTATGACCCACCAGATTGAACAAGGCTGTGTAAGCTTAAGAGGGTATTTTGGGATTTTTGGAACACTTTTTCATGGGTTGCAGTTCAGATATGTAAAGATCTTTTTTTTTTTAACTCTAATGATAAATTCTAATTTAAGATTTTTTCTTTGAAAGAAGACACATCCTCCATCATGAAGATTCTCACTCCTTCGCTAATAATAGATTTATTGAGCTAATAATAGATTTATTGAAAATCAGACATCTTGAGTTCAATCTAAACTTAAGAACTATTGTTATAAATACTTTAATAGTTTGTACAATTCTAAGTTAAGAATGTTGGTTAAAAAAATGTTGATTAACATGATTTGATTGTATCAAATTCATCTAAAATAATTTCTAAATTATTTTTTTAAACTTGATATCAAAATAAAAAAGAATTATTTAAAATAAATTAAACTTCAATTAAATGAAGGATGAAGGATATTTTGATTTTTTTTTCATATTAATTAAAATTTATTTATATTTAAAATTAACACACAATCTATCTATATTTTGTTTACTTATATTCAAAACATTAGAGAGTAATTCAGTTAGATCTTCTTGATTTATAAAAGTATTCACAACTTTTTTATCTGTCAAAGTGAATTAGGTAATTGGTGTAATTGACATAATAGGTAAATAAGAAGTCGAATTTAGAAGAAACTTATTAATTTATAATTTTTTTATTTCTAATAAGTGGAAGTAAACAATATTGCTATTGGCTTATCTCGTTTTTTTTTTTTTTCTAGTTTGAAAGTTGATTGTAATATTGTTAACTTTGTTATTATTTAATGATATAGAAGTTGAAATATTATTGTCAAGTTTGCTATTTTTATATTTTTAATGTTTAAATATAAGCAAGTTCATGTTAGCATTCATTACACAATGATGGGAGGTATAGAGCTGAACTTTTTGATGTTTTCGTGGCCTTCATTTTATGTGGGATAATAGAAGTATAAGGCTATCTGTTTTCTCTCAAAAAACAAAAACAAAAATAACTGTTAGTAAAATGTACAACTTAGTAATAATAGATAATTTGTAAAAATCTCATATAATTTCTCTAAATGATAGAGTATTTTTACAAATTAGTTTGTATAGTGTATACAAGTTAATTTTATTACTATTATTAGGAATGAAATTGCAAAATTTCATTACCAATTGAATGAAATCCTTGCTTATACACTATAAATCTGTTTGATCTATCAAAGAAATGGAAAAATTGCAATCTAATTTACAATATCGCATATGCTACAACTACATAAGAACAAAGAAGTTTGAATGCTTAGAACTTTCCCGAAGTTACACCATCATTGTTGCAATTTAACAGTGCAAATTATTGTGTCAACTGACAGAGTGTTTGTAATTTCCTCAAACTTACCGGATTTCCTAGTGTACCTATGAAAAACATGAGAGAGAACTTTTTCACGATTATCTGGCATCAATATTGCTAACTCTTCATAAGAAACATGATCAGTCCTCATTTTTTTCTCCCATTGTCAAGAAACTGTTGGCTTATATAATATGTAAATTGTAGTTTTCGATTAATCTGGTGAGTGGTGATAGGCAATGTCCATGCCCCTTTCATTACTAAATTAATGCAGTCAACAAGATTTTGGTAGTGATGTGACCATATTACTTTTCTCCATCATATGTTTCGATGTATTCTTCGTTCAAGATATATATGATCTAACCATTTTGCAGGTTGCGGGAACTCTTTTCTCAATGCCAGAAGCTTGGCCTCAAATCGTGGTTGTATGAGTTCATAGTTCATACCTTGCCAATAAAAAATAATTACATAAGTTAAAAATTTATTAAATATTACATATTAAACCCTTACCCTTACTGAAGACTCGTTTCTTTAAATCATGATATTTGAATTGCTTGTTGAAGTTGCTTACATCGAATACAAAACATAAAAGTACGTTTCATTGAGCTCAATCCACTCTTCACATCGATCCACTCTACCTATGAGTTTTGTAAATTGTAATTCATATACCAAATATTTTCCACTCTACATAAAGTTTTAAATATTTTTATACATATTTTCTAACATATATTTTTCTAAAATTAAAATAAGTGAACAATAAGTTAAAAATATAATAATATAATAACTTATTATCCGAGCAAGGCTAAGGACATTACACTAGTGTGAGAGAGAAGGAGGGGGGTATTTTAAGAATATGAAAAAATAAAAATAAAAATAGTAGGGTGTGGAGAGGGGAAAAAATGGATACAAATAAACTCACGGGCAAATTCCATGTCGAGATCCATGTACACTGATAGAAACATAGAGGAAAAGAAATGAAAAAGAGGGAGATGAGATGGAAATAGCAATTTTTTGAGTTTGAGAGAGAAAAGGTGAAGAAAAAATCCCGAGAAAAAAGTCCCCAACATAATGGAAGGGAAGATGATTTCTCTCTCTTTTATTATTCTTATAAAATTAATTTTTTTTATATAAACATTTTAAAAATAATAAATAATTTTATATTAAAAATAAAGAAATAAAATGTCAATTTTTTGGGTTAAATTTATTTTAATTAATATAAAATATTTTTATTTTTTTTCTATCTAAATAATACATATTTTCATTCCATTTCTCTTTTGTTTTTATCTTTTATTTATTTATTTATATTTCTCACCATTTTATATCATTCTAATGGAAAAAAGGAAAATGATTGGTGAACACTAATCGCAAACTTTGGTTTCGATGGTGCAAATTCATACTTATTTTCAGGTGAACCTAAAGGCTAAGGTTGCAGATTTTATTCATCTGGTCAGTGGAGGCTCCCTGATTGGTTTCAACAGTTAGCTCCTAACATTGCCAACGAGATTGAAAACACAGTCATTCCTTTGTTTGAGGAAGAAGATCGTCCCGTGTGGCAAGGTACATCTACAAGAACTTTGAATCTGAAAGAGGCATATTCTTTCTTGAATGGCATCTCATGACATCTCTTGGGCCAAGATGATTTCGAGGAATTGCATTCTGCCGGCTAAAACATTGGTGTTTTGAAATTTTATGCTAAAGAAATTGCCTACGGATGATATGTTGCGATCAAGGGGCTGCAACATTGTTTCCAGATCTGATCTCTGCTATTGCTTTATTGAAAATGCTGATCACCTTATGCTTCAGTGTAGTTTTGCTTCGAAAGTTTGGGACTGGTTAGAGGTCAAATTGCAGCACAAGTTGGACAGATTGGGATTTTAAATTCTGAGTGTTCTCCTCAACTGCATGATGTGAGACTAGCGGCCATTACCTACGCAGTTTGGAGTATATGGGACTATCACAATAGGAGCAAATTCCAAAATCAGAAGCCTAGTTTCTTAAAAGCATCAATGGCCATTGAAGCGAGCACAAAGCTAGTTGGAGATTTGACTTCAAGTTCAATGTTCCCTTCTATTTATGAATTTTGAAAGCTAAAAGCTTTCAATGTTTGCTGTCACCTGAGGAAATTGCAAGTCACCAAGCAAGTCAGATGGCATCCTCCTTTAGGGTAATGTGTCAAATGTAATACATATAGAGCTGCTAAAGGATCCCCAGGTGTAGCGGCTTGTGGTGGTATCTTTTTGAATCACCTCACAGATATAGTGGGTTATTTCGCATCTTTTTTAAGCATTAAACATGTGTTGTTTTCGGAAATTTCTGTTGTGATTACAACAATAGAAATTGCTCATGAGAAAGGTTGGAGAAACGTGTGGTTGGAATGTGATTCAGCGATGGTGGTGCTTTAAAAATGAGAATCTTGTGCCATGGTCCTTGAGAAATAGATGGAGGAATGTTGTAATTAGGACTAGAGATATCATCTTCATTGTTGGGCACATATACCGGGAGGGTAATACTTGTGCATATAGGTTAGTCTCTCATGTGACGGGTATACAAATTTTTTGTTGGTGGGACTTTGCTCCTAACTTTGTTTCGAGATTTTTTGTACAGGACAGACAAGGTCTACAGGTTTAGATAGTCCTTGTTTATATCCATCTGGGCTAGGCTTTTAATGTCTCCCGATGGCTTCTTGTTGTTTTATTTGTCTATTTAATGAATCAGACATTGCTATTAAGACAATTGGTTGTACCATCTTGCCTTAGTATTGCTTTTTATAAAAAAAGTCATTTTATTTCATTTGTAAGATTTATTAATGATTTTTGTAAATTTAAAAAAAAACATTAAACAAAATTATAAAAATTTGTATCAATTATCAATAACTAACATTTATAAAATCTTTTCTTCGGAAAAAAACATTTATAAAAACTTGTAATTACTTGTAAGAGTAGGACCACCGACGAAGCTTCATTTCTCAAAATATCGTTAAACTACTTGATCCAGCAAAACATCGTACTATGTATTCTGTTTTTATGTGTTGGCCAACCTGGTGGCAACGTTTACTGCTCACAGCTTGAGAATTACTTATCATTTGTCATATTTAGCTTCAGGCTATGTTTGATTTTACAAAAATATATGAAAGAAAGAAAGTGAAAAGAAATGAAGATAATAAATAAATAAATAAAATGTTGATTAAGTAAAGAGAAAATTATAAATAAAATATTTTCTCTTATTTGAATATATAGAGCGAAAAGAAAAGAAAATATGAATATAAAATAATTTAAATATCGCAAATAAGAAGTGAATGTAAGATAAATATTGATTTTTTTATATAGACACAACACATTTATATGTGAAACCCGTGTATATACTTTCTTAGTTCCATACGTTACGCGTTTCCAAAAGGTGTAATGGATGACATTTTCTTTGTTTTCTTTTCTTTTCTTCCTTAATGGGTCTTTTGATTTTCAACTAAAACAAACAGTTAGCTTCAGCTCCTCTAATCGAGGTCTAAAATGTATTCATCATCTCAATATATATTAAAACTGTCCAAGTCATATATATCACGTGTTGGTTAGATAATATTATCAATATTTATTTTTTATATATTTTTTTACTCTTTCTCTTTTTGTTTTTAATTTGTACTTATCATTTATTTATTTTTACCGTGCACGGGCATTGCATCCTAGTTTCATGTCATTTTTCTATCCTTGTGTACGAAAAAAATATCTACTCCCTTGAAGTAGAAAAAACAAAACAGATCTCGTTTGTATAAGGTACAATACAATACAACAACTCATTGTTTAAAATTGATTAGGACATTGCCATATTGGAATATTTGAGTAGCATGCCCAAGATTCATTCTAAGTTGTATCTTTGTTGTCACCATTCTATACTAAAAAACAAACATTCATTCTTCAATCTATACTACTTTGTCTTACTCTTGAATACTCGATATCGATAGTCGAGGAGTTCCCACGAGAAATTCTCCCTAGCTAGTTTTCTTAGTCCATCCTCAAATCAGATTAGTTAGCATGCTCTTGGCCGGGTCTTGACTCGAATATTCTAAATTCTAGTGGCCCCAAGAAAACTTTTTTTTTTAGAGAAGTTGCAAGAAAACTTAATTTACTAGTTCTCTGTTGATTGATCTGTGTACAAATTAGCCATGATAAAATTAGGACCCACTTATAAGTTTGGTGTATCTAATGTAGACCGTGTACAGTACACCAAAGAAACAGATCGTGTACAGTACACACAGAGATTAATACAGTGTACAATTTTGGCCTCCTATTTTTTTTTCAACAAATGATTTTTTATTTTAATAAATAAATATCGGTTACGTTTATTTTTCATCAGCTTAAAACCATTGATATCCAATTTTATATTCAAATAGTTGAGGATATAATGGATTTGAGATACGAAATAATTTTAAGCTTTTAAAAGAAAAAACCTAGTAAAAATTTAATTGAAGTTGATGGATTTATCAGGATGAGAGATTACAGTATATAGAAAATGAAAACTTGAGATTTTTCATTTTTAGATAAAATTTGATATTTTGATCGATGAGTTTTATGTGAAAGAAGGTTTAAACAATTATAAAAATGACCTATTAAATTCGCTCAAAAATATTGAGAGACCAAAAATCATATATTAAGTGTGATAGATGAATTAAAAGTATAATTAAATATACAAATAAAGTTTAAACAATATGGAAAATTAATAAACATTGAAATATAATAATTCATATAAAAAATTGTATGAAACTTATATAAAAACTATGCTATATTTAAATATTAAATTGATGTGCTGAATTTTTGGATAAATATGGAATGTGGCCAGTTGCTCGATTGAAGTGATTGAAGATGAAAATAAGTTCAATATTACCCATGGATCTCACAAAGCAGTTTCTCTCTTCCGAGTAAAAGAGCTGAACGTGCGATAGATTGAATTTTTTTTTTTTTTACAGTGGTAGCTTGCAATGACGAAAAAGCCCTAGTGGGGAGTAACTTTCGGTAATTGGTAGTGCTTGCTTGCAAGGGTTTTTTGTTTTTTTCGTAGACAACTGACAAGGGGTAAGAATAGTTTCCATTGTTAAATTCTCTCGTTACATTTCATTAAAACCAAACAACTTTGATATTTTATTTCTCATATTCTTTTTTTAAAATCAAACAACCTAACATTCAACGTTGTTTTCACTCTATTTTTTTCAAATTATTTTTCTTCTGCTTCTATTCACTTTATTTTATTTTTCTCATAAACCAATAAGATAAGGAGAAAATAAATGAAAACTAGCGTGGCATCAATCAAGTTAAAGAGTCATAATTAAACGGGAGGCCCACTACGTCATATTTCAACGATAAAAATAAAACCATTTTAGGTACAAACAACTCATGGAGACAACGAATAATACTTCACCTATAATAATAAATCACAGATGGCCGGATTCAAGATTTTTTGTTGAATGAATGAATGGATTGGAGAAATTCCGAAAATGTTATTGTATTTATTTGCTAAAAGGATTAAAAATAAATGCACTTCTTCTTTTTGCTGTGAACACGAATACAGGCTACAAAAGGGAGTCTGAAACAAAAAATCAAAACTAAATAAAATGAATGAATATAATGATTGGCAAAAGGAGAAATCTCAAAATAACACAGAAGTTACAACAGCAGTTTCTATAATGGGGATCCATTTGAACGCATCGCAGAAGCAAATATATATGCATGCACTGAATGTCTGAGTCAATCTAACAAAAATTCGGCGTCAATATTGTTGTGGAATACTTTAGCATCTTTAAACCAAAGGCTCCCCACATCACATCTTTGAAAGAAGTTGACAATCATATTGATCAATTCGTACGTGTCACCTAAAATTGTGCCTTACTAGCCCACATCTAAACGTTATATAAGTAGCATAGCTTCATTCAAGTTATACATATATGCTTTTCCCCTATTCATACTAGCTGAAACCTTCAAAGTGCTTTTGTGGTTATTAAGTTATTAACTATTAAGTAACCTGAAGTAAACAAAACAAACAAACAAAAAAACTAGTAAGTAACCCCGATTCTTCATTACTTGCATCACCAAAGAAAAATGACACTACCACAGGAGAATATATATATATATTCTACACAACTCAATTCTTGACTTCAACAATTTTCTATTCATATTTATTATATTAATTTTTTCAAAAAATAATATATGCTTCTTATTTTTTTAAGTTTAAATATAACTCTCATTTGAATTAATTATTCATCTTCTATTTTTATTTAAAATAATTTTCTTCGTCTAACTTTTAAAACTAAATAGATTTAAAAAAGAATTGTACAGTAAACAAATATTCACTACTGTATATTAGCCGTATATATATTCACCTTAAATTTCCAAGTTTATATTAATGCCTATATTAGTCTTTTCCAATTAATTGTGTCTTATATTTTGTTAAAGGTGTCTTTATATATTTATTTATATTCGCAAATTAAACTATATATAATTTATGTCCATTTTTTATCAGCAATATAATTTAACTGAAAAAAGGTACACTGCACCTCAATCCTTATTCCTTAGTCCTTACAACTGGTTAAAATAATACTTATTTACAATTATTTCAAATAACAAATGGATCAGAGGTTTCCTCATCTAATTAATCCCAAAGTTGAACAAGAAAATTCATGGAATTTACCTAACTTTCATCAATTCCAACACTCACCAAAAAAAATCCAACAAATTTTCGTCATCGAGAACATTATCCCTAAGGGGACATTTAATATAGGGGAAAATTTGTTTCCAAAATATCTGAATTTTTTTTTACAAATAAAATATCTGAAGTTTAGAAAATTAATGTCTTATACTCTGTATTTTGTTTGCAATTAAAGAAAATTCCGACAAACATTGATCCTCAATAATGTTTTGATTGGAGGGGATAAAGGAGAAATCTCATTAAAATATCAGGGATACAAATAAAAAAAAATATTGTCTTTTAATATTCTTTTTATCTTAGGTAAGAGAACACCATGTTGTTAGCTCAAGATTTTTGCTGTATATAGCGAGAATCAAACATATATTTTTTTACGAAATAGATCATTATCATTTATATGAACTTAACAGAATTTTACATCACTGTTAATCCATTGAATTTTAATATTACTTTTTGAATCTGTTAAAAATTAGTATGTCAAAATTGTGAATAATTAAATGACCTAAAGCTTGAGTGTCTGACATTTTCTTAAAAAATTATAAGATTAATTCAATAAATCAGTGTAAGTTGTTTTATTTTAGTACCTAATTATGACGGTACAAATTATTTTTTTTTACTAGGCTGGTAGAATATACGTAGTGAGTCAATTGTTAAAAAGAAGATAAAAAAAACCGAAACCTTAATCTTCTAAAAATATATACAAAAGGGAGAAATAGAAAGGACAACAGTAAAACGAAACTAAAATAGAAAAATATATTGTTTGAATGGATAAAAATAAAAGGGGAAGAAAATAATTTTTTTAATATTTATTTGTATGATAAAAAGAATGGATAAAAATATAAATAAAAAAAAAGTTACATAAAAATTATCCTAAACGTATAACTAAATATGGCATAAGAAAACTTGGTAGTTGGTAGCAAGCTTTTATTCTTTTTGCATCTTATCCCGACTGAAAACCTTAGTAGGAACGAGGAAAAGGTGGATTCTAGATTGGGGGAATGACTCAATGAGTCATAATATTAATCTGTTGATTGGAATTTGATCAAATCAATGACTGATAAGCTGAGGTGAGATTGTGTTTGATTTGGAAGACGTAAATAATAAAGATGAGAATAAAAGAAATATTTTTAAATTATCATAAAATATAAAATATATAAATATCATATGAAAAGTAAGAAAAAAAAAATATATATATATATATATCCCTTCTATTTCTCTCTTTTTTATCCTAAACCAAACAAAACATGAATGAGGATGCCAGAAAAGAATTCACGCGCACAAGTGTGTATTGACGCACAGCGTAGTACGTTGTTTGATTAAAGTCGATGCATAACGCCGTACGTTTTAGTGCCTGTGACACACGTTTGCCCTTGTGATTTGTCGTGTGCAGAACTTTCAACAGATGCAGCCTTAAATTTTAGCAAAGTGATATTTGGATAATAAAAAATCTATTTAACGCCTAAAAGAGAAAAATAAAAAATATGTAATTTTGATAGGTGATATAAATCATATAATATGATAAACAAAAAGTGAAATAGGACAAAAAATTATGAATACTAATAAAGTATTCCAAAAAAAATCATGTCTCTATACTGTACGAATAACGATACTTTTTACATGTCCTTTCTAGGATGTATGGATGGAAAGAAAAAAAAAAAGAGACAAAAAAATTATAAATATAAAAAAAGATATGATGAGAAATGAAGAAAAAATAAAAAAATAGGTGAAAGTTAAATAGAAGAAAAATAAAATAGATGTATGTTTAATATTTTCTATATTTTTCTGCTGCTTAATATACATACAACATTCTTCTTCTGCTTCTTCCTTTCATACTCACCAAATTTTACTAGGCCCACACGCTACGCTCAATGGGCCTATCATCTCCCATTATGCTTTATTCCATTTCAAAAACTGTCATTTTCCTGAAATTGATACATAATTTAATAAAAAAATATGTACTTTCTCCATTTCAGACCGCATGTAGTTTAATTTCTTGACATGAAAACTCAGTTCTAATATAATGTCCTCAAGTACATACAAAAAAGAAAAGTGGTAATCATATTAAGGTGGGACGAAACAAGACTCGTGTGACGCACTAGGCGTTATTTTTCTTCAAAAGTTCTAGAGAATACAATGGGAACATGCATAGTTACATATGACTAGTAATTCGGACGGATTCGTCGTTATTTTCAGCATAGACTTGAGTAAGTGATACACTGAATTTTTTTAATGAGAAAAAGCTGAGGTGAGGTGAGTTGAATCTCAAAAATTCATTAGAATCAAGATATATTTTAAGACTTATTAAATAATATTTATAAATTATTTATCAATAAAATTCTTACATTAATAATGGAATTCTATCTCACAGTCTTGTGGGATAAGAGTCTAAACCTTATTAGTTAGACAAACATTTGTTGGCATACATATTAAATTTGTGATAAAGAATTTGAGTTTGATTAAATTTCAAATTGATAATTAATTTTATAATGGATTGAAAAAATCAAAAGTTAGTTGAGTTCTACCAAAAAGACAAAAGTCTTAATTAGGTGGTTTAAAAAATAAAATAAAAAACAAACAAACAAATAGACGGATAGGTGTGGCCCCTTTGGATACGCGGTCACGCAAACTTAGCTAGCAACTACCAAGTACCAACCCATGTACAAATTGAGAATATTTTGGTCTCTCGACTTGATATGTTTTCACCTATTGCCACTATTAGTTCCTCAATTCTTAATTGCAAAGGAAAAACAAGGCTAGTTTTGCCAATTTATCCGCGTATAATTCCGAAGGTCAAGTCATAGTCGTAGCTACATGCACCTTAATGACACATTCGAGAATCTTATGTATATATTTAAGAGTGAAGTGCCTTCAAATTCTCATAATCTCATCACTTAGAAACTAGGGCACTTCTCCAATCTCAACAACTTTCGTGTAGTGCACTTTTTTGCTATAGTAACCCATTAAACCGACCTACGTACGTAGTAGCCATGAAGAGAGGCAGAGAAGAGGGTGAGTTAGACATGGCTAGTTGCTTGATGCTATTGACCAAAGTTGGCGAGAGTGAAACCAATTACCCAATATCAAAGGGTAGAGATAATGGTGATTTCATGTGCAAGACTTGCAATAGAAGGTTCTCTTCTTTTCAAGCCCTTGGTGGCCACAGAGCAAGTCACAAAAAACCAAAGCTCATGGTCACAGATCTTTCGTGCCATCACGAGTTACCGAATAGCCCAACCATGAAACAACCTAGGATGCACCCGTGTCCGATTTGTGGGCTTGAGTTTGCCATTGGACAAGCCTTGGGAGGGCACATGAGAAAGCATAGAAGTGCTATTAATGATGGCTTGTTGTGTGGTAAACCTTCTTCGTTGTCCATCTTGAAGAATTCATCGAAAGATGCTCATGAAAGGTTGAATTTGCGTTTGGACTTGAACTTGACGCCAATGGAGGAGGATGATCTGAAGCTCAACTTAAGGACGCCCGTCCTCAATTGTTTCATTTGATTGGAAATTAATTTTGTACTACACCAGATTCTTTTTTACTTATATATATAATATATATATATATATACTTATTATGTATTTTTCGAAATTTATTATTACACGTACGCACCAATTGGTAGTTCATTTTCATTCTGTAGTCATATTGTGTTTATATGAAACTTCTTAGTTCTTATCCAGTTTTGCTGACTGACTTGTTTTCTGGGAAATGTTTTTTTGATTTCTTAAGCTCAATCCGAATCCATTTTGGGACAACACTGAATTAGCCTAAAATTATAAGTGTTGATCGAGTTCATACGTATCAGATCACTCGAAACTGTAGTTTTACAAAACAATTCCTTTTCATATTTTATTTAAAAAGAAAGTTACACCTTATTTAAAAAAGAGTATTTGTTGTGTCTGACTGATACAAGAAAAAATATATCCAATAACTAATTATAATTTGAGATCTTATTAAATTGTAGAAATATAAATATCTCCTTTATGAATTATAAAGAAATCAATACGAGAAACATGAGCCTTAACATAAACTTGCGAACAATGAATCACACACCGACCAAAATAAAATTGTCTTGTTTTTACACCAATGCAAAATATCATTGCCTATGAAAGGCCTTTCCATGTAAGCCTTAACATAAACTTGCTGTTTTGCAGGTATCCATTCGTTTTTCGTGGTGTCTCATGTTGTATGAGGATCAACTGAATTCAGAAGACTTCATCTCAACTCACTTGAAACATATAGGCAACATTTACCAGAATTCAATCCCCGCCACTAGTCCACCTTGGACAAATAAACTTTTTTAACCCTTTTTTTCTTAAAAAGAAGTTGTTCTATATGTACATTTTTGTTTGATCGAGTAATGCTATTATAACAAAACCTTTCCCAGTAATTTTTACATCAAATAAAAATATAGGAAGAGAAGAAAAAGGTGGAAATAAGTTAAATGATATGATGTAGGAGTATAAAGCAAAAATATTATAAAAAGTGTTGTAAAAATTGTTAACATATATTATAATCCCTAAAAATGAAGTGTCATGGTTACTTGAAATAATTGTAAAAAAAAATTATTATTTTGATTCTTAAATGTATACATGATTGAAATGCCCTGTGTCATCACATATCTATCAAAAATGACATGACAAATGATGTGTCACATTAGACATTGGGTAATAATATAAGTGAATGACTAATTTAACTTATAAAAAACAATTTTAGGAATTTATTTTACTTTTTTTTATTTCATGGATTGATATGACAACATCTTATAATTTCAAAGAATAAAATAAAGTTTTTGGTTATCCAATTCAAATATATACTCATGTTTGGATCACTCAATCTAGCACAAAGAAAAGCAATTAGAATGGATTGATAAATAACTAAGTCTCTTCATTTAAGAGAAATATATCATAAAGTTTAAATAGGTCATATTATTATTTTGAACACTACAATTAAGTCATTTTATCTAATGAAATATATAAATTTTGATTGAACCTTTTAATAATTAAATATTCAATTAATTAATTGAACTTTTTTAATAACTGATGGATCTAATTAAAAATTGTAAAATAATTAAAGGACTTGATTGTATTTTTTAACAATTGAGAGATCTAATTGAACTTTTTTAAATAATTAAAAGACCTTATTGAACTTTATAATAATTAAAAGATTTGATTGAACTTTTAATTATAATTAAGTGATCAATTATAAAATTAAGTCATTAGTTTAATACAATCATAATGTTATTTCGTTTGGAGTTTGAACTACGAAGCCAATTTTACAATTAATTGGTCTTCTCATTCACACATTACATGTATGTAGTTTATACTACTATAGAAAGGAGTCTTCCAACTTGATTGCATTTTGGTTATCTACAAGCTTATTAACAGTAGTTTTTAAGATATAAAAGCTTCATTAAAGATATAATACCCAATTTTTTAGTAAACATAAATTAGCTAGAATTAAGGCATAACAACATTTATAACCAACCAAATAGTGTTTATTTGTTAGTAAAAAAGTTTATTATGTTATACATTAAAAAAAACACTTTGATTGTTGTAAGAAATCATTATAAAGTTTTTAAAATTTATCGATTGAACTATCTTACTATAAAAAAATGTTCTACTAATAATAGCATATTCCTGCATTAAAGAAAAAAATCTTAAAATTATTAGTTTTCTCTAGAAATTTCTCACTTGATGACAAATATGTCAGTGATCATATGATTGATAAAAATTATTAAAATGAAAAGAGAAAAAAAAACATGGAGCTCTCGTGTAACAAAATTATAATGACCTCCGTTCTAGTTTTCATAAATAAGTACGGTATAATTGTACTTATATGAAATATAAAATGTTGTTCAGAGTAGATATATGTATAATGTATCTAAAACATAAAAGAGCAAGAAAATATTTGCTAAGCAATATTTAAAATGAATAACTAGTGTAATTTTTTTAACTAAAAATAGGGTCAATATAATTTTATTACGTTTTAAAGAATATCAATGCAATTAACCATTCAAAATATCAACGATCAATAGATTTGTTGCCCAAACAAACAACACAAGGGGCAATGACACAATCATATCTAGCTTTGAATTAATATATAACTTAATCTAGGAAAGATACTATTAAAGAATGACCGCGTAAAATGCAAAGCACGAATCATCATCAATTTATCATCATGCATGTATTTTCCTCCTTCCTTCTTGTTCTTGGATAATATTGTTGCCTCCTCAACCACAACAAGCTGACTTTTGTGCAACTTCCCCAGCCGTTGCATGATCTTGTTGGTTGTTGATTTTAATTCCTGCTGGCTGCAATGAAAATATGGCGAGACATTCAACATAATGGAAAGAGAAAAGGTTATCAAGACAAATAAACTTGTTCTTGAATTCAAGAAAGATGAAATTCAAATACCTCTGCCTTAGAGTCAGTGTCAGCAAGCCTTTGTTTTATATCTCTTGCAATAGAGAAGAAAACTTCCTCCACATTTAGATTTGTCTTTGCACTCTGCAGTAGAAATTTTCAAGTAGGTGAAAATAACAAAAATTAAGGAGTTAAGGAAGTTTCCACATTTTCATGCAAGCATCACTTACTGTTTCGAAGAATTTGATTCCATACTCATCGGCCAGTGCTTGGCCCTTGGACGTAGGCACAACCTAGAAACGAAAGAAAAGGCATATATAAATCCAAAAATCTCAAATTTGACAAACATTTGAGAAAGGGAGGATCCCGGATGTTACTAATTCAATTAATGGCATCAAATCAGAACTCAATCCCCTTAATCACTTTGCTCTCAACCTCAAACAAAAATGTTTCATTCACTAATGGTCTAACACATGGTTCCTTTAACATCATTAAGCATGTTTGTTTAAAATTTTGGATTTGTGAACAGATGTCACAAGGACAAAAACCAGTTTCAACTAAAAGTGGTTTCAAAAGCACATGGTTAAATGTGCAAACGTGAATTGGTGTGTTGTGTTGACTGTTAAGGGCATGTTTATTTTTCCGTTTCACTATGTGGGCACACATTACAAAACTTAGTTTTATGAGAAGCTACAAATTCCAACTTCTGACTGAACGTCTGTTTGTAGGTTTTAAACGAAAATAGAAACTATAAATCTCAAACAGAACACGCTGCATTATGGTGCAACCAAGACTAAATCTTGCACAACAGTAATAAGAAAGTATATTTGCAGACAATAATGGGTCATTTCCTGAGTTCCCTCGACTTATATCTGCACAAAATAGGTGCATCGAAGGTCCTAGATACCTCTCATAAAGAGAAAGGTCCCAGATGTTTGCATACCCGTTTGCTTTCATCCATGTCAGCTTTGTTCCCCACCAGTACTTTGTTAACATTGTCTGAAGCATGCTGCTCAATGTTACGAATCCAATTCCTGATATCTGAAATAGGCATAAGCTGGATGAATATTCCAAATGAGAAAGCCTTTGAAGAGAAAAACTCACATCTCCAAATTTTAAATCAAAGCAACAGATGGAAACTTTACTGTTAAATGAAGATTCGTCTGTAACATCATAGACTAGCAATATGCCCATAGCACCACGATAGTAAGCTGAAAAAACAGGGAATTCAGTAAAGGCTTGGCACAAAATAAACTACTCGAAAAATACTCAAATTGGCACAAAGCTTGAAAATCAATTAAGAATAAAAGAACCCTACACTTACAGCAATGAAATAGTACCCATTCAAATGGATATGGAATTTAACTCATGACACATCAAACAGAGAAACAACAGGTACCACTAGCAAAAGTTCATTTTAGATAATTCAAGAAGAAACTCACTAGTGATCATCACATTAATCACTGATCAATCTTGAATTAAAAAAGTCAACAAGGGAGACGTTCCCAAAAACTATTTTGGTTATAAATTTTACATGACTGGCAATTTAGACAATCGGAACCCAAACAGAAAGTGAAGACTAATTATTTTAGGCTTAGGCATGGGATAAATCCGCCTATGGTTTGGTATCCAGTCCCAAGCTCAGGTAAAGAAAGAGAGTTGTGTTAAGTCATCTGCAACTAACATAGAACTTACCAGTTGTAATTGTTCGGAACCGCTCCTGACCTGCAGTATCCCAAATTTGGAGCTTGATCCGTTTTCCATCCTGCTCAATGGTTCTTATCTTAAAATCAATGCTGCACCGGGAGGGTAGACCTTGTGATGTTAAGGAAACTTCTGGCACACAAGATTCTACAATTAAATGCTAAATTGTGAAAACTCACCCTATGGTTGTGATGAAACTAGTTGTGAAAGAACCATCCGAGAATCGTAGAAGAAGGCAACTCTTTCCAACACCTGCAACCAAGAATAACAAAAAAAAGGTTGGTGAAAATTAAGGAATTTGCATACAAATGCACATGTCTTGCAGTTTCTATGGCCACGGTATTTTTTTTCCATTTATTTATGTTACTATAATACTTTTATTCTATTCCTTGATCCTCTAAAAAAGAAAATAAACAGAGAGGATGGAAGAATCTATATCTATGACATATATACTGTAGTAAATAATCAAGGCACGGGAAAAGAGTTTGATGAGAAGCGCCAAGCTAAGGTCAAATTTCTTCTTCCCTATGGAGTAAACAGATTAAAAGTAAGCAAGAAAACAAAGCTAAAAAGCAACTTCCATTACCATGTTTTGGTTCTTTTTTTTCCCACTAAATAATCACTCAAAAAAAAACACTCTCTAAAGAAGCTGCAAAATAAAGAGTGGTTATTAATATAGTACAAGTTGCAATAAAATATATCATTGTCAAAGTAGAGAGGGGCCTAATTATATACGATGGAGAAGTTATCCAACATATTCGGATTTCAGACTACGATCAAACAGAATTAGGAAAAGTTCGGTGGACACCAAACTCTGATAATAGTATAGATATGATAAATAATATGATCTGATGGAGAGAGAGAGAGAGAAATAACATTGACAGAGTGCTTCTATATAGATGTGTCTGTATAACATCACTTAACAGAATCTCCTAATTGTATCACGGTAATAGAACAATTATTAGAATACTTGCACAAACTAGATCATGAAAAGATTCAAACTCAAAGATTAAATACACTTGCCTCAAAATCCAAATTCAACAGTTCGAGACAAAAATCATGTAATTTTAGTTTGCAATGTTTTGTGTTTCATAACCTGCAGGAACAATCAACGAAATTATGAGGATTGACTTACCACTATCGCCAATCAAAAGAAGTTTTATGAGATAATCGTAATCCGCACGAGCTCTTGCCGGTGGAGCAGCCATCAACTTTCAATCAATTTCTCGTGATTTCAACACTGACGAAATCTATTCCTATCTGCATACGATCCAAAAATAAAGGGAATCATTTTCGAGTTAATTCGCACATGCAAAAAATTGAATGCAAGAGAGAGAGAGATAAGAACCAGATCCGAAATGGAAAGGAAAATGGGAGACAGAGGAGATCTACAAGGTTCAACTGAAGGACCGCCGGAGATTTTTAGAGAGGAGAGCGATGTATAATTTTGCTGTTTTTATTTTATATTTTGTAATTTTATAATAATAATAATAAAGTAAAAAGTCTCGGGAATTTTTTATTGACCAGAACAGTAGGAGTAGGGTACAACCTGGAGATTTTTTTACAACCTTCAACTTGGGAGCTTTCCCCGACTATAGAGGCACCCAATTTGTTGTAAGGCTGTTTCCAGATTCATATTCATTCATTGTAAAATTATCATTTTTATATATAGTAGGTACCAAATATTCTCCATAAGCGAGTCTAGCGGGTAGTTTCTAGTTTGTTAAATGAAAGTGCCTAACTTGTTCTAAATCTTTTCTACTTGTTTTTTTCTTACATTAAGTTTGTTAATAAAATAACTGTTATTTAATTACAAATCATAATTAATATAATTTTTTATAATAATTAGAATTACTTTATATCATTATTCAATTATAATCTATTAATTATATTTGTTGGCTAAAGTTATACTATATATTATGAAATTTATACCTAGTAATTAATAAATTTATTAAACATCTAATGAATAAGTAAATATAAGTGAATATTTTGATTTTTCTTTTTGGGTGTCAAGTTCACAATTAGAGGATGTTTGATAGGGAAGAAATTTTTTGTTTAATGAGAATCTTAAGTTGAGAAATCTAATTTCTTATATTTAATATTCATTTATAAAAAAATATCACCAAAACTTTTTCATGTATAAAGATGAAAATCTTATTTTTCTGAATATATTTTTTTTTACTATAATAACATCATGTTGTCCTTGTTAAATTACTAAAATAATTGATAAAAATATCATGTAATTTTTTAATTTTAAAAAAAATTATCTAAATATTTTTAATGAAAATTAAACAGATTTTATTCATTTTCATAAAACATGATCCTCAAGAATCATGAAAAGAAGTGTTTCTTATCAAATATCCGCTAAAATAAACAGCTACTTAGTTTATTCTCATTCTAACAAGCATACCAATATTTTTATTTTAACATTTGGCTTATATATGAATTAATAATAATAATCAGATTTTGTTTTTATGGCATGATTTTTCAAAACATTGTAAATTTTGGTCCTTTGGATGCCAAGTTGAAGTGCCGAAATTTCGCATGATTTAGAAAAGCATATATTTGTTTGTGGTAATTCATCAACTCTTTTTTATTAATTTTTCCCTAAAGTAGTTGATTACAGTGCCTAATTAATTTTTACGTGGAGGACTCCAATCTCTATGCCAAAACAGATGAAGAGGCAACTACAGACATGACTACAATGTTAATTGAATTATTCAACAACTATGCCAGCCTCCAAAATTAGCTTAAGTATAATATTAATTAAGTGTAGAAATGACTTAAGTTCATGAAAATTAGTTGATTTGAGTTAATAAATAACTTTCTTAATTATTTTTAGTATTTTGAGTTTAGAAAATTCATTTTTGACTAGAATTAAATAATTAGAGAGGCATGTGACCTAAGAATTTAATTATTGGAAGTTAGTGACCTAATTAGTGTAATTTATATCATCTAAGTTAGAATTAAAAGAACCCTAAACACCTATAGAAAACCCTAACATGTGCACCAAGTGGGGCCCCTTCTACTAGGGTCTGGGAGCCAGTGAGCCACTAAGAAAATGTTGCTCCCTAGCCTGGGTTTTGATAGAGGAGAGGGAGACGTTTTTGCTTCTCAAAGTGAGGGTTGGCTTCTTGCATCTTGGGTGTTCTTCGAGCTAAATTCTTGTGTATATAAGATCCAACCCTTTATCTTCTTTCATTTTCTTCTTCCTCATGATCTCTAAGAGCTCAAACCCTTCATTCTTTCTTCTCCATATACTCCTAAAATATCTTGATTTGTTCTAAGAATATTGCTCTACTTCTTGTATATATTAGTAAGTTGTACAAATATTAATGGCATTGTAAAAAATTTAATCACATCAAATATATAGACTTTTGTCTATTTATTTATGATATCAAAGCAAGTACGATCCCGGTGCCTCTAGTCTAACACCTTCCGCCACATAGACCCAAAACACTACGACACCAACCAAGCATGGTTGACTCGATTGACACCAAGGAGAAGGAAACATCACTACCTAACCCTTTGGTCTTGCACCATTCTAGTGATGCGCCTCAGCCTCAACACCAAGAATAAGCTTGGTTTAATCAATGGAATTGTGAAAGCTCCGTCAACAACCTATTCAATGTCCAATGATCTTAATCAAGCACCTCGTAGCTCAACGTTTCTCTTGTGCGATTCAAGAAATTTGATTTCAACCATCAAAGGCTGATTATTCACTGTTTACACAGTTTATGGATATTCAATTAATCCCATCAAATATACATACTTTTGTCTAGCTATTTGTTTGAGCATATGGTAAACTTAAGTTGTATTTTACTATCCACTATTTTGTAAGTTGAAAATGTTGCAAAAGAACAGTTTTCATTGTATGGATTCTATTTTTTATATTGTCATTTAATTATTTAGCATACGGTAAAATTTAAGTTAAATATTGTAAAGTGACAAGTCTGCAAAAGTCGATGACAGACACGAAGAAATCTTCCGAAAATGACTTGTAAGTTTTATTTTTCATTGTGTTTAGGTAACCGTTTACATTATATTAAAGTATTTCACATTTGATTTTTTGATTTTTTTTTATGTTATGCGCTATCAATTTTCTTGCAGTCTTTCGAAGAATGCATCGTTGTCTCTACGTGTTGGTTCAAAAATTCACCAGCAAAATGAGACAAATAAGTAGGAAAGAATTGGAGAATGAGGAGCAACGGAGGCAACAACAGGAGAAGGGGCTGGAGACGAAAAAACAAGGAGTTGGAGAGGAAAGAATCGGCTGGAAGTCCTGGAGCAGGGTTTGATTACATTGCTGGAATTATCTTCAATGTATTGCTGAAGTGCCACACTATATCTTCGAGTGTTAATTTCTATTTTACCACAAAGGTTACTTGAGAGAAGGATTGCTTTGCGTTTAGATTGCATACTTGAGGGGGTTGGCACAAAAAAGTGGATACATAATTGGGATTGATGCTAAAAATAGATAAATATCATTAAGTTTCATTATTTCTTAGTTGATAATACTGATTATTTAGATTAATTTATCAAGATAATGAGATTTAATCTAAATAATTTTGCCTTTTTCACTTAAGACATTAAAATTGTAATGTATTTGTGAATGGGGGATAAATTGAATGAATGATTATATTAATTATAGTTATTATATTGAAATAAGAAAAATCAAGTTAAATCCTGATTATTCAAACTCTCAATTTTCACAATGACATCACAATCAATTCTATTATTTTATTTCACTTTATTATTGATTCTTACAATTGTTCTTTATTTATTAATCTTATTATTTATTGATTTTTAAATTGTTCTAAATAAACCTTTAAAAAGTACTTTTACAAAATCTTGGTTGTTTAATTAGAATTATTGTTGGATAAATCTTTTGAAAGAAAATTTAGACACAAGTCCTGATACTATTTTGAAGTTTATGATTTCACGTGATCATACCAAAAATTCTTAACAATTTTCTGTGTATACAACAACTTCAAATCTTATAATCAATTAAAAAACTTTCAAAAAAAAAAGATTATTTATCTGCAGCAAATTTTTTAGTTTGAATTATAAGGGTGATAATGATTATTTAACTCTTACACAAATAAGGCAGTTAAGTATTATAAATATGTTTAATTAAAAATTGAGTATTAATTAAAATAATTTTTTTGTATTTTTTATTAAAAATCATAATATATTCTGTAGCAAGTTAGTTTGCACCAAATTGTTTTTATTAAAGGAATTTGCACCAAATTTTTAGATTTTAAATTTGAGGGACTAATTTAATAAATAAAAAATTTACATTTTGAGGACCAAAACCGGACTTATTTATAACTAAGATATTTTTTTGATTTAATGTATAATTATTATTTTAAAAAGGAAATCTATATGTGATATTCTCAAAAGCTATACAAATGAATTTGTTTGAAATAAAAAGGTGCAACTACATGTGACCTTTTGAGATGCTCTACGAGTATCCCGCCGGAACAAAAGTAATTAATTATGATTTAAAATATAATTAATTAAGTCAAAAAATCTAAATTTTGGCATTATATTATGATTAAAAATGTAATTAATTATGACAAGCATTCATATTATTTTTACAATCAATTCTTATTTATAATTTCATTTTGAATTAATAATTATAAATTTAATTGAAATCATAGAAAATATGAATATTTTTGTTTATTTGACAATAATATGGATAAAATTTTAATCATGTAATATAACAATTTTCAGCCAAAAAATATTGAATAGTGTAAGAAACAGATATCACAAATAAATAAATAAAAATTATTAGTCATAAGTAGGGATTAACAGCTTAATGATAATTTTTTTATTGTAGAAAAAATCTTAATGATAATATTTAAAAAAACACTTCTTTAAATTTATTGATATTATTAACTATTTTAATTAAAAACCTAATCATAAAAACATAAATAGAAATTAGTGTTTTTATCCTAAAATTATAAGTACATATTTTACACATGAGAGATAAGAAATAAAAATGTTCATAAATAATATTTATCCGTACATGAATACACTCTAGTATTTAACAATCGTCATTGATTATATCACAAAACAAATAAAAAGAACAGAAAAAGAAATAAAAGTCATGTGAATGAAGCAAAGTGTTTTGAAGGAAGACTCACATTTGAAATTTCCTTGTGCACGCACGCCTACATATCTTTACACTAAAATCTAAAAATTATCATGAGAAATGGAAATAATTACGAGATGAAACTAACAAAGCTTCCCTTCACACAACCAAAAACAGTGAAAGAGATTCAAACATTTCATTATAAAAGTCAGTAGCATGATTTAACAACAAATGCAAGAGATTCAAACATTCCATCATACAGGTCAGTAGCATGAACTAAAATACAAGAGAAATCATTCATGAAACAAAACAAAAGCACAATCAGAAGTGCCAACATTTAGAAGACATCTAATGTAACATCATATGAATAATCATCACAGATGTGAAACTAACAAAGCTTCCCTTCACAACCAAAAACAGTGCAACAATCCATACAAATGCAAGCCTTAGCGGGTGGTGCAAGAGATTCAAACACGCTGATCCGTTTGCTTCAAGCATTCTTTTTCATCTCAACATTTACACAATAATTTAGGCAATGGGGTTCCGAAGAAGATAAACTCAAATAAATTAACATAAGTTAAAAAGTAAGCTGCAATATCCAGAATGGTTAAATTACATCAGAAACCAAATAAAAAGAAGATAAAAAGAAATAACAATCTATGGAACATGGGTTCGATTCCCTTTCTCAAACAAATTTCTCACTCTCAACCCTTGTAAGCAAAACTAGTAAGTTATCTGTGCATCGTTCACGTTTTCACGCCTATTTGAAATGTATTTGTTTAATCAATTATTTTAAATTTTGAGAGAAATATAATTAATTATTTAAGTTCTTTAAAGATGCAGAAAGAATCAGAGTATTTAAACATAAAAAATAACTCATACAAATCCTAAGTTATTAGATTATTTAAATCATTGCCTACTACAGAATATTTGAAAATTGAGATCATTGGCTTGAATAAATAAAAAATATATTTGATTGAAAACAAATTTAGATATTTGGAGTTTCGAGAATCCTTTGATGAAGAAGTAGCAGCAGGGTAAACATTAGAATCAATCGGAAAGTGGAGATGTCACAGAGAATCGGGACAAAGCTCTTCGTCCACAGTTAGGGTTATTCTCTTGAACCAGATTCAAGCCCAACTCCTCCCTCACCATTGTTTCGTTTCATTTTTTCAGGATTATCCTTTTACACCACACAGGAGCAGCTCAAGAAGTTGTTCTCTCCATTCGGACTAGTTACCCAAGGTGTGTTTCTGTTTGTCTTGTGCTTTTTGTCTCTTCTCAAATGCCCTTTTGCTGACTCTGCCCTTATCATTCAGCTGATCTAGCGTTGGATCCTATAACCAAAAGGCCCAAAGGTTTCGGCTTTGTCTCCTTCAAATCTGAAATTGAAGCGGAAAAGGCTTTCAAAGCCATGAATGGCAGGGTAATTTTCTCTTATCTCTACCCACTTTAATAAACAACAATGTACTAGGCACGGTACATTGGTATGCTTCGATTATCTACATTGATGTTTTAGGTGTCTATGCACTGAAGGTGTTTGTTGAAATGACCGATTGACTGGTGATTGCAATTTATAAAGATATACGTACTATTCGTATGGACTTAAATCCTTGGTTCGGTTTATAGTTTAGCTTTTCCTGTTTGTGTCTCTAATCTCTATGACATGAACAACGTGTCCTTGTTTGCTTTTGTTGGTCCATTGAAACATTATTGTACTACCACATCAAGTTGTAGTGAATGCCTTTTGGCTGCACTTATGATTATGGTAGACTTGATGATTTTTTAAGAAAAAGTTAATTACTCTAGCTACTTGAATTCTTTCGCAAACTACTTTTGTTCCATGTTAGGACTTCCATTGAGTATCCTTGTTCGATGGAAAGTTGATTAATGGCTACTTTGGAAGCTGCTTGAAACATGAGGAAAACATGTAACATTGTCCTCAACTTAATATTCTGCCTCAAGTGGTGGTAGAGTGAAGCCATAAAGATGGAAAATGGATGTAATTATATCTTCCTTTTAGAGAATAAATATAATGTATTTCAACCCGTGCTAAATTTATTGGGTTTACCGGTTTAGGCAGATGTGTACCCATGCAGAAAATTATGATCCAAATGCGGAGTATATTCACTGCATATCAATGTTTTTCTGATAAACAATCAGACCATTATTTTATTTTATTTTTTATTTTTCTTGAGAGATAGCTCTATAATTATAATGCTCGTTGTGAGTTTCTCATGAAACACCATTAATTTTGTTAGTTATTACTTAGGGCTTGTTTAGATAAGTTTATCCAAAAACATTTTTCTGATAAAAAAATAAGAAAATAAAATAAAATGAGTTTATTCATAATCTAAAATTAGCTTATTTGTAAGTTAAAAATTATCTTTCAGATAAGCTATATAAGAAGGCTTCTACAAATTAGTTTAAGCATAAATTTATGAAGAAACTCATTCATTCTTTTCTTTTTATTTCCTTCTTCTAGAAATGTTTCTCGAAAAATGTATCCAACACCTTTCATTGATCAAAATACTACAGTGATAATATATAGACAACACTATTTATTATACACTCTACTAACACCTGTTATTTCTCTTTTTTTGAATCAAATCATATTGCCTATGATACTTCTCTCTTTCCCTATCTAAGTATTAACTAGTATTTGGTGTCCAACAATCTTTTTCCATACTGATATTTGTGTATCATCCTAGTCAAAATCCTATCTTGAAACCCTTTACTAATATGAACTGATACGGTACTGTGTATAAGGTTATGTTGTGTTTCTCGTCTTGTCCCCTTGCTGGAAATGTCCTGTGCATGCCAAATTATTTCCCTAATTCATATGGAAAGTAATTATATAGCCGAATGTTCATCGCTTACAATGCATGGCTTACCGTAGTTTGATAATTAATGATCATGTTTGCACTTACACACATCAAGATTGTACCATTTTTGTTACGCAGCCTGTATGATAGATGAAAATTTCAAGAAAAGGCTGGGACATATGGAAATTCTTAGGCATGCACTCATCTAGCACGTAAACAGAATCAGTAGTCTTGCTATATCCTTGATATGCATCTTTGATATCCTCTTAGTTGTCTAGCTCTCTCGTTGTTATAACTTTTCCCACTAAATAATAATAAAAAGAATCCTAGGCATGCACATAGCACCTGTATGTTCTATGGAATTGATTTTTGATTTAATTTCAATGCAACACTCTCATTTCCTGCATGGTGCAGATTGTTAATGGAAGGCTGATTTTGGTTGAACCTGCAAACGAAAAATGACCTGGAGGAGACAGTGACTTATATACAGTGGCTACGTTTATCAGGTGTAGAGTAAAACTTGATTAATCAGTGTAATAACCCAGCTATGCAATATTTTTTTATGCTCTAGGCTCCTCGGTTTCATATTTTTTCAATCTTCTAACAATGGGCATACATAGTGAGAATACCAGTATCCAATTGAGACAGTGATGCAAAAGATTTGCACGACTGGATACTTGCATAAAGCAGAATAATACTACCTGTATTCGATAAGGGAAAAATAAAAATAAAAACTATATATTTAATAGAATCACTTCTGAATACTAAATTGAAATTGAGGACGAAATGTCAGTGTTGAATGAGGTACACATCATTATTACACTATTCCAATGCATCCCATTGCTTTCCATCTTGAAGAGATGAAGAGAAACTCAATTAAAATTTTGAAATGCTATCCATTTTCAACCATTCCAGCGAAACCTAAATTATAAAAGCCAATCAAAACTGAGTTGACTATTAACAAGGCTGGAGGCACAAAATGGTAGCGAGAAAACCCATAAGCGCATTGAATGAAAAAAGTTTCTCATTCCTTGAAAAATTTGCGCGGCAAACAAATCCTTAAACCAAAAGAGGGAGAGACCACTTGCTTCCCGTTGCGTTCTTGGGACTTCAAAGTTTTTACCAAGTGGATGAAATTATAGATTCAGTGTGCGTCTGTAATTTTATATAAGCATCGAGAAAATTGATTTTAAATATATTTTATTTTGCAAGTCGAAATTTAAGTAATCCGATTTTACATTAAAATATTTTTATTATAAAATCAACTAAAGATAAAAAAAAAAAGTTATATTCAATACAAAAATTACTCAATCGATTCTAAATTGTAAATCTTTCTCTGTTGGTCAAACATGAAACCAATCATATAAATCTTTATCTAAAATTAATATCATATTCAAAATCAGTTATCCTATATAAACTCAAACATACACATTTTATCTTAATATATATAAATTTACTTAGGTCTAAGATATTTGTTCCTTCCTAAACATCCATATTAGTTATAGCCTATCATATTAAATTTGTAACTCCAAACCTCTATTTTTTTTGCTAAATTGTCTAGGCAAAGAGCTTATGACACCAATGGATTAATACTCATGAAGGGAATTTATATCTTCCAAAAGAAAGTTCACAGCTAACTCAGGAATAACACTAAAAAAAAAACAAGAATCATAAGTCAAAGATCAGCCTACATCTTGGCTTCTCTAATAATGTGTTTATAATAACATTGCTGAAATTGCCCCTTCACTTTGAGAATCTCATTTTGAAGGTCTTTGAACCGACTGCTAGAAACATCATTCTCATCCAGCAGTTGAATGGCTTCTAACCTCTTCATTGTTAGCCTACCATTACTTAGATGTAGCCTATCATATTAAAATTGTAATTTCTTATACATAACTTACTAATACTAACTCTTAACCTTTTTCATTCTTACCTAGACATAATTTACTATCAATAAATCCTAACCTCTTCATTCTCTTTCTCTTTCTTTATATCTATCTATATAAGAGTTGATGATTTTATCTGTTTTTTTCATCCACCCCTTTGCTTTTAATGGTCACGTGTTTCTTTGTTAGTTATATTTATTTTTTAAAAATATTTTATTTACTTTAATATATTTTGTTCATCTTATTCATGATTCATGAATTTCTAAAATTAGTTTTAATATTTTATTTGTTCTCATACTTTGAAAATGAGAATAATACTCTCTGAAAAATATTACAACAAATTGATAGAATTAAATTAGTTTCACATTCCTATTTTTTTATACCACCTATAACTTATTTCTTATCAATTATTTTTATTTTCTTTTTACACATTACTTTGTTATTTTTAAACAAGACAAAACTTTGAAGTCGTAGTAATAGAGCATCTAAAAATAAATGACTCATGTTGAAGATTGACTGTTAGAGCATCTTTAGTAATAAATTTCAAATTGAGATCTTAGATCACTTTTTAGTAGATCTCATAGTGTCAAATAGGATTTAAGATCTCTCAAAATCTCTTACATTTTATTCTTTAGTGGTAGATCTCATTTTGAGATCTTAAGGAGAGAGAAAAAAGGAAAAAATTTATTCTTTTTTGAACAATGTACAGATCTCAAGGATTCTTCTACAAGAACTCATTCTCCATGTTGGAGATCTCTCTACCTCCTTTAGTCAGAGATTTAGTGAAAACCAGATCTTGAGCTCAAGATCATTGCTCAAGATCTTGCACTAAAGTTGCTCTTATGGCTCTTCTAAGAAAGCTTACAATAATTGTTGATGAAATTATTTCATGATTCATGAATTTCTAACATTAATTTTAATGTTTTTTTTATTTACATACTTTGAGAATAAGAATTATACTCTTTGAAAGGTATGATAACAAATTGATAACTTAACTATGATCTCTAAAATTTTATCAAGGCTTTTTTTAAATCATATTAAAGTACTTTAGTTATACGCATTCTTAAATAATCATGTTACAAATTTAAAACTAACACACTCTTTTAGTTTTAACATTATTCCATTCATTCATATATCTTATTCCCCTTTTTTACTCTCTCTATGTGTCTTATAACATGATGAATATTCATCAAATATTTTTCAAATTAAAAAATATATATTATCTATTAAAGGTACTTAAAATACTTTATTCTCAATCATATTTCTTTGTAATAATTAAAACCTCCAATAAACCAAATATAAAAATTACACATCCTGTGTAACATACACAGGTACGGTAATAAAAACAAAACATGTCTGACCTCAAACGAAGGAAAATTATTACCGAAAAGGACAAATAAAGCACCAAAGGAATAAATTTTGACCCAAAATAACAAAGATGTTTTCATTATGTAGCAAACTCCTACATGCAAGACGATAAGAATTACAGTGTTTCCAATAGATAATTTTTTCTTTTACATAAAAAGCATCTAAACACTGATATACATAATAAAATAAAATAAAAACATTTAGGCTTTCTTTGGAGACTTGGTAGCCTTGGATGGAGATTTTGGCTCCTTAGCAGCCTGAGTCTTCTTAGGCAACAAAACGGGGTTAATGTTTGGAAGAACACCACCATGAGCAATAGTCACTCCAGCAAGCAATTTCCCCAACTCTTCATCATTCCTCACAGCCAAAAGCACATGTCTCGGAATAATCCTATTCTTCTTGTTGTCACGTGCAGCATTCCCAGCCAACTCAAGTACCTTCACAATCAAATCCACATTTCAATTTCACAACACAAAATTAACCATAATTAATCAAGATTAAGTGATTCAAATTAATGATATGTTACCTCAGCAGCTAGGTATTCGAGAACAGCAGCCAAGTATACGGGAGCACCGGTACCGACACGCTGGGCGTACCTTCCTTTCTTCAAATAACGCCCAATTCTTCCAACGGGGAATTGGAGACCGGCTTTGACAGACCTTGAAACTGGCTTCTTCTTTGGGCCGCCGCCCTTTCTTCCTCCAGCGCCCTTCTTGATCTTTCCGCCAGCGTCCATTTTGGAACCCTAGAATTTAGGTGCGGATTGTGGGAAGAGGAATAATCAGAAGTATGAGAGTGATGGGAAGATGCGTTGGCACGATTCCATCTTATAAAGCTTTGGAGTTTGGACACCTTTGAAGAGGATCCAGCGCTGAGAAACGTGGACAGTTTGATTAGATCTTATCCACGGCTCGCGATTGTTTGTTTGGCAATCCGTGTCCTTCGGAACCAGCCAATGAATGCAACTATTGGGCACACACTTTTGTTTCAATTTTAAAATATGCCGAGATGTGGATAATAACAACTAAAACTAACGCATGCAATGAACTTGTTTTATTAATTGAAACTAAAAGTTAATTTTATTCATTAAATAATGTGTAAAAGATATAAATGCATTAACTTTTACATATGAGAAACATTTCATTACAATTTTAATTAAGAAGATGTTCATTTTGTATTTAATGACCAAATAAATACGAATTCATTGTATCCTAAATTAAAATTTTCAAAGAGAAGAAATTTGACTAAAACGTAATTTTCTTTCCTTTATTTATTTAAATCTATAATTTTATTTTTTTTATTTCCATATTTCATTTATTATTTTTTTAAAAATTCACAATTTTAATCCCATGACTAATTTTAAATGTTGGCTATGTATTTTTTAATTCTTTTTTATATAAATTAAACTTATCAGAATTAAATAATTAAAATATATATGTCATTTGAATAATAAATAAATATATGTCAATCATTATTAATGGAATATACAAATCGAAGTTTGGATTGGTTCTAATTATTAAAAATATTAACTTTTTAAGAGTGAATGACAAAATATCTCAATTAAAAAATATAATAAAATTATAATTTAAAAAAAAACAAAAATAAAATATTTCAATTAAAAAATAAAAGGACTAAAATTATAAATTTAAATAAATAAGAGAACAAATATTATATTTTAGCATTAAAAAATTAACAGAAAAATCAGTGTGTTAAAAATACTGTATACTTATCCATTACTAATAATAATAATCAGTGTTGTAAAAATCAGTGTGGATTGGGTAGTCAGATCGGTTAGATCGGGACATAGTTGTCTAATCGGATCAGTTCCACTTTCGTATCGGATATGTAATTGATCTGGGTTGACCCGATCAAACCCAATTAGGTTTTTGATTGGACTAGTTCGACCTGGTCGTTTTCCAATACTTTATTTTAAAAAAATTGAAAAAAGATAGATTTTTTTAATTTGAATTTTGGAGTATGGATAGATTTTCCTTACTCAAATAATGTTAGTTATATATTTATATTATATATATACATATATATATATATATAATTTTAAATTTTTAATATATACTAAGTCAAATCGAACCAATTAATGATCCACTTGTTGAACCATTGATCCAATGATCCACTACCTCGATCATGTTATCAACTAGATCAAGTTTCACAACTATGCTAATAATTCTGACTTGATGACAATATCATACTTGACAATCTTAATATAAATGCATTTGCATATTAAAATCATATATCACCTTTATGTAGGGTCGTCCAAGCATAAAGTGATTAAAATTTAACCTTTAATCTATCAACTAAAAAAAATATTTATTAGTTTTGTAAAACCAAAAAGTCTACAAATACAAAAAAAAAGTCACACATATAACTCTGTTGTTTAAAATATAAAAAAGTCTATCAAATTTTATGTCAAACCTCACTTATTTTTAGGTTAATCATGTTTATATAAAATTAACTTTATATTTTAAAAATTTATAACTTAAATGTATATCACATTTAAAATTATATATTTATCTAAATATCAACTTTTATCCCAAAAAAATATAAATATCAAGCTAATATAACCATTACATAAAACTGTACAATGGACATGCTGAATATATTTGAAGGGACGATTTTGTCACTCATAGTGGTCATATTTGGCTTGAATATGATTGTCTTCCAATGATACATGTTGTCTAGACAAAATAAAGACATTGAACTTGCTTAATTTTAAATTGGGAAGTAATATATTGATGAAAATTAATTATTTTATCACAGCCAAATTATTTTTAATTTGAAGGAAACTCTAATATTAAAATATTTACTGTGTTTTTGTTTTTGTGTTACAAACATACCAAACGAGCATTTAAGAATAAGTAAGAAATTGTTGTTTTTTGCAACACTATGTTTTGGAATTCATGCTCACAAAGTGAAACAAAAAACAAACAAACTGTTTCTATCACGAATGGATCAAACTTATGTCATTTTGTTGTCAGGTCTTCTATTGTGTCGAAGGGCTTCTGTCATTTCGAAGAGTCTACTTTGGTAGTGCTTAGCTGAAGTCTTTGGTGTATGTGCACATCCGAAATAGTGAGGGTTCACCTCTTAATGATATATAATGAATGTTTAAGAATAAATCTTTTTTTCTACGTGGGGGGTTCACCCCTTAATTCTGACTTTATTAGGCTTGGGGTTTATAGGTCTGCACGTCTTGATTATCAATTGAGTAATACGCCTCATAATCATGTTTAGACACTTTTAATCAAGTAATTATCTTTATATGTGTTTATTGGTGATAATCATAATCGAAGGGTACTCGTCCTTTGCATATGTCAAAGGTCGAAATTTGTTGTATAAAATATGTGGATATGTGACTGAGTGGTACTCGATTTGGTTGCACTGGATGTCCGCTCGACCTAATTGAATATTTTATCTTGTATACAAACTTTTAAGCAATTTACACACACTACTTAACTAACTAATGAGCTAAAACACTAATTATTTATATTAATTCAATTCCCTTTCCATAATTTTCCGATTTAAATTTAAGAGCAGTGAGTATTGCGAGGGCCTATAGGTTAAATACAGTGGAACCATCAATTATAAACTAATTTATCAATTATTTGAAATTTTATAAACTTGATATATTTTATAAAAAACTTATTGAACTGATAAAATATGTATTTTAAGATAAAAAAGTTATTAAGATTTCACTTTACTAGTTGGCACCTCACTATACAGAATACGTTAATAAAAACTAAAGTTGACACCACACTTCCATAGACCAAGAACTAGAGTTATCAAATTTAAACAAACACCAAAAAAGAGAATTTCGGCAAAGCAATTTTAAGTGGAAACCAGGTATATTTTCAGCCTTTCCATCCTACCATAACAGCAAAATTTCAACCACTCAAGCTACAAGTCAACGCTATGTAACTTGCTAATTACATCCACGTCAAAAACAGTAGCATCGCAACAGTCCATTCAACTTCTGAAAATTCACTCGAACTAAAGTCTATAGGAGAGCAAGAGGGGAGAGCCTGCACTAGAACTGAGAGTCCAATTATATCACCAAAAGTTCATGATAGGACTCAAGCTATTGCGTCCCATCTCACAAACACAAGGAAGTTTCTTATATTGCTTGCTACTCATCAAATCAAAAACCGCAGCAAGGGTAATTGAGTGCAATATTTTTACTTCCAGGAATCTAATAAAACTAGTTAAGAGTGTTTGATAAAGTCGAAGTGACCTGTTTGTAACTCCAGCATAGGGATCATTGTTACAGGATTTCTCCTAAACAATTTAATCAAATCTTTGCAGAAGAGGTAGTGTTGTAACTATGTCTAAACACAAAAACATAACAATAGCTTACAAACAAGAAACAAAAACAATCCGTATTTTCACCTTTTAATCACCAGAGAACGAATTTCCCTTGCATTGTCTGGCTAAGTGATAACCATAATCATGAGATTAAGTGAGCCCATGAAAGGCTAAACAACTTGGTCTCAAATCTTGCGTAATAATTAACACATGCCTATTCATGTTCATGTGTAACTTTACCAACCAGGACATTTGAAATCAGTGAATGTTTGAATGAGCATACAAAACTAATTTTGAATAAAACTAATTTTAAAGTTATGTGATTTATATTTAGTTTTTAATGTAAAATCAAATTAAAAATAAAATTCAATACAAAATTTTAAATCAAACACAAAAATTACTCAAAATTATTTCACTCAAAAATAATTATAAACTCTTCTCCAACATAATTACAAAGAAAGTCCCAAAAACAATCAAATCCAGCAAATACATAATTTGACATTACACTCTTGCCACTGCCTTCAATAGCGCATTAGGTAACATACTCTCGACGTCCATTTCTTTCTTGGATAACACACACACCAATCCAAACAATAAGATGAAATTAAAATCAAATTGTTTGAGAACCTCTCATCTAAATAATTTTCAAACAGAGGGAGGAAAAAAACGATTGCAATAGCATCCAACAATGTCACATTGCGCAATCTTTCAATTGAGAGAAGGCGGGAGAGAGGAAGGATACAACTATACGAATATAAGAAAATTAAACCAATTCATTACTGAGAGCTTGCTGTTTCAACTGATTGAATGAAAATGTGAAAAAGAAACAGCGACTTGAGAATTACAAATTATGGTCATACAAGAAGGAACCTAAACACAGATTTACATTTGTGCACACGAAATAGGGAAACAATAAACTAAGTCAATTAAGACTTCTTAGGAGATTTAGTAGCGTTGGATGGAGACTTAGGCTCCTTGGCAGCCCTCACAGCCTTCTTAGGCAACAAAACAGGGTTAATGTTTGGAAGAACATCACCATGAGCAATGGTGACACCAGCAAGCAATTTCCCCAACTCCTCATCGTTCCTCACAGCCAATAGCACATGTCTCGGAATAATCCTGTTCTTTTTGTTGTCACGTCCAGCATTCCCAGCCAACTCAAGCACCTTCACAATCCAATCAACACATTTCAATTTCACAACACAAAAATTGACCATAATTAGTCAAGTTTAAGTGATGTAAATTAATTATATGTTACCTCAGCAGCCAAGTAAACGGGATCACCGGTACCGACACGCTGGGCGTACCTTCCTTTCTTCAAATAACGCCCAATTCTTCCGACGGGGAATTGGAGACCGGCCTTGACGTACCTTGAAACCGGCTTCTTCTTTGGCCCGCCGCCCTTTCTTCCTCCGGCGCCTTCTTGATCTTTCCACCAGTGTCCATATCAGAACCCTAGAATTTATGTGCGGATTGTGGGAAGAGGAATAATTGCAAGAGCGAGAGTGATGGTGAGATGAACATGATGTTGCGTTGGCAAGGTTTTGGACACCCTCCGTCAGGATCGAGGGCTGGAAGAAGATGCCGACTGTTGGATTGGACTTTATCTACGGCTCAGGATTGCTTGCGTGGCTATCCGTGTTGTTCGAACCTTTTTTTTGTTACAAATCGATTGCAAATTCCTAAATATTTGAATATTAAAATTTAAAACCGAGGACTACTATAGGGTATCTTTTATGACCTAACTTCACAACGTCCTCTTTTATTTTATTTTTCTTATTTTTTAATTTTTTTCACATAGTTCTACATATACAACTCAGATAAGTTTATTCATGTTGGGACAACTCAGACTTGTCTAACCATCAAGTTAAAAGGGTTTATATCACCCAAGTGTCTTCTTAGATTTACGGTTTTATTCATCCACCATTTTTCTTTCCAATCATTCTTTACTTTATTTGTTGGACATTCACATGTCTTTGTCTTAACCTTGGGATGAGCAAAAGTTCAACATCTGATCTCAACTTCAAGATGAACTGAAGAGGAACAAATGATTTTTGGATGGGTTTGGTGATATACAAGTTGGAGCAACTAAAAAGTGAATCAGAATGAGTAGTGTTAAGGGGGTTCCATTTTAGATTTTTAACATCATCGATAATCAAACTCACCCTACAATTTATGTTTTAAATTTTTAGGCCGTTAATTGTGTGTCCCATCTTGCAAAGCAAATAAGTGTTTAACCGTCCTTTATCTCTGTACACCTACTTCCCACTAAATCATGCCTTTAGCCTTTTGCTTAAATTTATCGTGTTTGTCACTTTGTTGGAGCAACAATTATGAATTGCAATTTGTATCAATTAGAAGCCCATGACTTTCTGTGTCAAAAAGAAGAAGCCCATGACTTTGATTTTAATATTTAAAGTAATAAATAATAAACACAATCGCACGTAGCCTCTTAAACTTTTCCTCATTTATGTGGATATAGTCATTGATTTTTGCAATCATTTAGTTCATAACAAGCATGTTAGAGTGTCACACCAACTAATCCTTCGACTTTTAGTCTTGCATCTTCATTTATATCTGTTAGAAACTCTTCCACCTTAAATGTTTGGCTAGAGTCTCAAGGCGTTGAAACTCTATAAGTCTCAAGGAGTCACATCCTCTGAGTGCTGCAAGACTTAAGGAGTCATCTTTTGAGTAACTCAATGAAGTTTTACCTCCATTTTCTATATAAGTCTTTAATGTATGAGTTTTGAGTAATTTTGACAAGAGCAAAATCTGAGAGAGATTTTTCCGTGAGAATACCTCTAGAGAGACCAGTCTAAAGAAGTTTGAATACCATCATATTTTGTGAAGTTTGATTATACCCCTAGTGAAAGGCTAGGGATGTTTGATTGTAACTCATTATATTCATAGTGGAAGTTTGATTATGAACTAGTGTCCCTTGGGTTTTTTTACTTCAGATTGAATAAGGTTTTCTCATGTTAAACAAATTGATTGTGTGATCTTCTCTATCCCTCTCCTCCTACATTTTATTGTTTCCAACTTCTGCATATTGATTTGAGGGTTTGACAATAATTCAACAGGATCTATTTGATGGTATGATTTTACTCAACAATATCCACAATGATGCCTGGTGTGGTTGAACTCCTTCAACCTCGCCTACTAATCTACCATTGTCACGCCACTTTAAAACTGTTGCCATTGAATTCAGACGGAGGCTATGGTGCATAATTTAAATTTTTTACACATTGTACAAAAAGAAATAATCGTCGCTAGATGTAAAAAATTTATAATCAATGGTTAAAACCTCAGATCTGTCAAAACCCATCACAAAAAAACTCAAGAATCACACTTTAAGAAACTCATGTTTTCATTCACTAAATTTGTCATCGTCGTGTTCTTCATAGTGACTTGAAGGCTTGGCGCGGTGGAAGAGTATGTTTGGTACGATGTGCGGAACAGTGTGGTGACGTTTGAGAATAAGACAGGCAACGAGTGAGAAAAAGGGATAGATGTGTGCGTTGTGGCGTAGAAAAGTGATGGTCCTGTTGGCTTTTTTTGTTATTGCAGGTTTCATGGTGGTTGTTGTAGGGAAGGAGAAAGGGAAAGTCATAAAATGAAGGATGACTCAAGGATATTTTATGAAGCAGAGAAAAAAAAAATCCAATGTGTATACAATTTTATGATACCTTTATATTTATCTCACATCTAACGACTATTATTTCTTTTCATAAGGTGCCTAAAAATTTAACTTACATACCGTAATCTCCATCTTGAATTCATCCATTACGGGTGGAACACCCTCTCCCTTATAGCTTGCGATGACTTTTGGGAGGTTGTACAAAGGATTTTCCTTCCATCACGATTACTACACGATCCATGTCACTACCAGCCAAACACTATGAGACCCTTTTTTAACATTTTTTTCAAAACATTTTCCTCCTGCTAGCCTGCATATATCCACCTAATCCACCCTACTACCTAGTCAACCCATCACTTGATGTATTTGATAGTTTAAATGACATAATTAGTGGAGATAAATAACCATTAATTATCAAGATAAAATCCCGCTCTTAACTAAACACATGGTGGCCGATCCTAGGGTTGTTTTTGGGTGCGGCGGCCCATGGCCCATGACCTAAGGGGACCCAAACAATATTCATATAACTATGGTGTGAAGAAAAAATTTGTTAGTGAGTAATGACAACTTCATCTTGTGGATTTTCTAAAACTCTTTCAATTTTTAATTTTTAACTTTTTCAAGCATAAAGCTAACAAATGTCAATTTCTACAGAAAATTAAATGTTTTTTCGCATGTAATATTTTATATTTATATGTATTCATGAGTAGAAAAAATATTTGTAAATAATCAAATGTATTATTTTCAATAAAATTATGTGTCTATCTTTTTATAAAATATATATTTATCATACTTGTACACAAATGGCTTTTGTCTATTATTTTGTCATGAACCAACAAAATGTCACAGTGACTCTTAATTTAAATAACCTTTCAAAAGCATTGAGATGATATTAATGATAAATCAAAATCACAAGGTAATCATGTGATCACTCTATCCTCCATTAGTTTAAATAGTCTCTAATATTTCCCAACCCATAATTGTTATTTAGATTTTTGCATATTAATCATCATTAATGGACATGAATAATAAAATTGATAATTAATATTTGTGGATAAAATAATAATAATGAGGATGACTGGTGTAACGGAAGACTTTTCGTAGAATTACTTAATTTTCTTAGGAAATGAATTTTATGATTTTTATTAATCTCAAATCATATATATAAACATCGATTAACTGTTGAAACTTGAAATTTGATACCGTTGAATTGCTCTGCCGTGCCGTGGCACGTCATGATGAGCTTGACGGCCTGCAATGCATATAGTTTCGGGTCAGACTAAAGTGCGGCTTTTTTCTATTCTCGTGGCCGGTCTGCACGTTTCAAATCATCTCAGACGCAAACAATTGGGCAAAGACAGTTTAAACCTACTAATGGCATTTTCGTCATAACACAAAGTAGTTATGTAAACGTGCATCCACACCACACTTCTATTGTACTAGTCCAAGTCCAACGTTAGTTAGTGCCGCACAATGTCAAATAACTAACAAAACCGGGTCCCCTTTCCTTAACTTGGCACCTCTTACTTTTCAGCGAAGACTTGTTCGTGTGTTGTTATCAGTTTCCGACGATCATGTCCCTAGTTTGCTTCCATTCATTTTTTCGGCGAGTGGCATCAACAGTACCCTTGCCGTTACTCAACGCCGTTACGTGGACACTTCTGTTAATTGTTACCGTGGTGTTGGTATCTCTGGCTCCCGGGGTGGCTTTTGTGTTGGCCATATCTCCATCTTCATCGTTCTCAAAGCCCTGTAACGGTGTTAGGATTCCTTTGGATTTTCCGAGAGAGATGGTGTGCTTGCCGGAACATGCGGTGATGAGCAGGTCTCGCTTGGATTTTTTCTTGCCAACGTTGTTCGCTGCTTTGGTTGTTGGTGCTTCAACTTGCTTGCTTCGTTCAGTGGCATGTGCTTGATGTATTTCGATACTCTTAATTATTTCTCAATTCGCTTGCATAGGGTAAATTAATTATCAATCGGGATTATTATTAATATGCATGTACGCTACTGAGTTCATTCACAAATGTACCAAAAAGGAAAAAATTAAATTAAATGCTTTTTTGTCATGAAGTTGATCATGAGTACTGAATCTTTGTGCTATATCATTTTAATTTGCAAAATTTTCAATATCAATTTAATCTGATTTTCCCAGATGTATATCAACTTTCGTTTTTGCTTGGAGGGGTAATGAATGGATAGATAGTACTCGTCTCAATCGTCTGTCAGCCAAACAATGCAAAGGCAACGATTTAATTACGCTAGTGAAAAATTAAATGTAACTGTAAAATAGGTTGAAGAAAAACTTGTTGAAATAGAATATACAATTACGTGACAGACCTGTTTGACTAGTGAAACCTGCTAAAGGAGGAGTATTTGCAACTTGCAGGACTATGTTCAAGTTATTTATGACATAATACCAAACGTGCTAGTTTGGATGAACTTCTTCTTTTTTTTTTTACCAAAGATGGGATAAACTTCTAAAATAAAAATATTGCGTGTTTTGTATTATTAATTACCTTTTAAAAAAATATATAGAGAGAGAAAAAAGAAAAACTAATCAATATCAACTTATTAAAATTTAATAATTAAAATTAATTACTCATTATAATCTATCAATATTATTTAAATTTAAAATAAACTAATCAATTAGTCGAACCATTTTAATTATTTTATTTAAATTGACAAGTTTATCATGAAGATCTTTATGCAACCAACACCCCAAATCCAATGTAAAGTGTAAACTCTCAAACCAATTGTTGGATTAATGATATTTAATGTCTTTAAACAATTAAGGGAAGTAAAGTAATAATGATTTAGAATATGTTTGCACTCATTTTTTTATTCTCATGTTACTTTTAAGTTAGAATTCAAATGTAAGAGGTTTAAAAAATATAAAATATTTGGTAACTTAAAAATTCTTTTAAGTTTAATGTTTATCATTGAGGAAGAGTAATATAACATAGTTTCATACTTGTCATTTATTTATAAATTACCGTTTGAATTATTTTTTAACATTATAATTTTAAAACTTAACAAATTTATCATGCATAAATGATTATGATTGAGTGACTATATAAAACCTTTCATACTTTTTCTCAAAAAAAAAAATCTTAACTAAGGGGATTGTATTGGATTGGGATTTTAAAAGACTATTTCAATATAAAAAAGTCTTGTAAATTTTAAAGATTATTTAGAAACATTATGACTTAATTATCAAAAAAAATTTATAAGTTATAAAAAAATCCTAATTGAATACCATTTATTTTTACTGTCGTCCTTTAAAAAATTTAAAATTTCTAATTGAATATTATAAGACCTTTTTATTAAAAAAAGTCTTTTAAAATCATTTGAAATTCTAATCCAATGCATCTCCTAAAGTTGTTGGATAAAAAAATTAAGGTTTACTTCAAATTAATTGTCCCACTCTAGAAGAATATATTGATAAAAATAAAAATATGATGTAAAACTATTTTTTTGTCACAATTATGTAAAAATAATTTAACCAACATAAATTCATTTAAATGATAATAAAATACATAAATATATTAAAATATATTTCTCAACTATTTTCAATTAATGAATTACTTTAGTGTATATAATATTGCACGGACAAATCATGACAAAATAATGAATTATATCCATATAAAATTAAAAGACAAAATAAATAATTTTTAAGTTTTTACAATAAAATGTGTAATATATTAATGATTGTTATTAAATGAAGTGTATTAACAATATATTTATGATTTTAAAATGTTTAATTAAACAAAAAAAACTATTTTATTTTTTTTAAATTGCAGGTATGTAAATTAGTACAAGAATTTATTATATTTATAAATTTCATGCTTTAAAATGAAAATACCACATTTAAAAATAAAATAAAATAATTTTATTGTTTTAAATTTTGAAAATAATTAAAGTTAAAAAAGTAATATTTTTGTCATTATATGTAAAGGAAAGGAGAAGAAAACTCCCCAAACTATGAGCACTTCAAGTTTCCTTCTTAATTACTCTACTTTCTTTATGTAATAATTTTGTCAATTACTAAGACATTTAATAGATATTGACTTTCTAATACATTATATATATATATATATATATATA
>CM023953.1:24910227-24929355 GCA_013407115.1 Glycine latifolia
TATATATATATATATATATATATATATATATATATATATAATCTCACTTTTCTTCATTGCTAAGTATTAGGGAAAACATAATAGATTTTAATGGTTCAAATATTTGTTTGTTTGAATTCAAAAGTTAATTTATTAAAATAAATAAATCATATATGAAAATAAAATATTTTTAAAAAATAATTTTCAAAATTAAGTATATTCCAAATAATATAATTATTTGTAATAAAAAGTTTGATTATAGTAATTAATTTATTATATTTATAAATTTAATTTTTAAATAATAATATCATACTCAATGTACGAGATAAAAGGAATAATTTTAGAGTAAATTATACTCGCACCCCATGTATTTTGTTCAAATTTCACCTTATACTCATTTATTTTTTCACATTACTTTTACCCCCTTCTCTTAATGTCGTTAACTAACGTTAATTAAAATATATGAGCAGACGAAATTGTCCTTATATCTTAATTGTAAAATCCAAATTATCTCCTCCCAATTAGTTTCAAATTTCAGGGTCCACGTTCCATTCCTCTTTCACATTCACAAGTATTGTTCATCTTCCTTTTATTGGTGAGTTCTTCTTTACCGTCCACGGGGTGCGAGTTCTTCTTTCTCTCACGACGTTCAAGTTTCATTCATCTTCACTGTTCGTGAATTCTTACCGTTCCTATTCTAGTTCACGAGTTCTCCATTGTTCATCTTCCTCTATTATTATTTGTTCTTGTCTTATACTCAGTTTTGCATTGTAAACATTATTGACAATTTATTAGTATAATAATAATTACTTACAAGAAATTTTCAAAAACACAATGAAAGATAATGGACCAATAATCAAATTCATAGTGAAATATAATATTGCCTCTATTTCCTAATTAAAATAACATTTCTTTTACAGTTTACTGTTTGAGTTATTATCAATATCCATTTAAAGAAGCATCTCATGGGTGGCTATCCAACAAAATTGATTTTGAAATTAAATTCAATGTGTCAAAGCAATTTAATTATGCCTGCTGGTTTAAATAGTTGTGTCTCTATTACATCATCAAGGAAAATGAAATGTATAATTTCCCAGATGAAATTAGACGAGTGATAAATAAATTGAATTGAATTACTCAATTTTTTAGTTTAACATTATGATGTGCTTTGCAGCTCTTGATTGAGACATTATATTAAACACCTTACCATAAAAAAACATTTCAAATAAAGGAGTTAAAAACACAAATGCATGAACAAAACACTAAATTTTAAACAAATAACCATGTTCAATTAGAGAAAAAAAATGAATTAAAAAATTGAAAAAGAATAAGGAAGGGTGTTAACATTGCGTACCAAAAAGGTGGATTTACGTCTAACAAAAAGTTGAGTTCACGTCCAATTACAAATAAAATAAAAAGGAGCAAAAGTCTTAAAATATTTTTAGGTCGAGAAGAAAAAGATGAGGATATTTTAGACATAAAATTTCATTAAAAGTCATATGACAAATATGTGCCTAATTTTTCTTAAATTATTAAATGGTATTTAGGACGAAGGAAGTCTGAGCTTAATGTAAGCTAAACAATTAATGAATTTTTTGCATGATACAAAAAGGAAAGAGTATCAAATAAAATTTAAGTAAAACATAGGGGTTCAAATGTAATTTACTTATAATTTCACTGTTCAAATGTAATGAACTAAAATAAATATTGCTTGAAGACTATTTCTCCATCTAAATTTTATTAATTCATTTTTTGGTAGAATTAATATTTTCCTTTTGAACAATAATTTAATGTGTTTTTCAAATGGGAGAATTTTTTGGTAGTTTATTATTTATTGTTTAATGAGTCATTGAAAAATCTTTATTATTGCAATTAATGCATTCTAATTTTAACATTATTTTAAAATGCTAATGAGTTTCAATCATTGAAAAATCTTCAATAATTTGTGATTAATATATTATTGTTAAAATTTTGACTATACATTTTTTTTACTTTGCCAATTTAATGAATTTATTTAATTTTAAAATAATTTTACTGTAAGAAATAATATAATTACAAAAAATATCTTATTTTAAAATTTAATGTGAGTAATATTTTAGTTTAACTAATAGTATATTATATTTTGACTAATAATATATTATTTTTGACTAAAAATCTTCATTAATCATTAAATAAATTCATTTTAATTTTTTGAATGTCGTTAAAAATAAAATTAGTCAAAATATAATATATTATATTATATTTTGACTGATATTACATTTTGAATTATTTTAATTTTAATAACAGTAAAAAAACTTAAATGAATTTATTTTAAAATGTATAAAATTATATATTATTGATCAAACATTTTTGATGTAATGATTATTCCTATTTAATTAATGTTATTTTTGTGTTATTGTCTCTTTTATGAGTCTATTATCATGTGAGTGGTTTAATTATCCAATTGCATGTAATGTTATGAGATTTATACATTAGAAAATATTTATATCGTAAGAATTGAAAAAGATCATCTAGACAATTCATAGTTAAGAATAAAATGATATTGTTTAGTCTAAAATATGCATATTTATTCTTAATGTAAGTTATTTGATATTACTCGAGTGAACTTGCGTAATTTAGACTCTTTTACATAGAAATCATACTTAGAGTAGATTAGTAGATGAAGATAATACATGAAATAATGTTAAATGTAAAAAAATCTTTAATATTATATTTAGAATAGTTTTCCATATAAGTGTTTGTGTTTTCAATTGCATATAATATGATTCGTAATTTTATATTAAATTTATATTTATATGCATTATCGCTTGTAAATATCAAAATTTAGTCTGTTAATTATTTAAAATTAGATGCATATGAACTGTGAGTAAAATCAAACCTCCAAACTCAAGACTCGGATTTATCCTTTTAATATTACTTGAATAATTTGATGTAATAATCCAGAGAGTTAACAGTGGTGTGATAGTTTACCACAGATCTTGAAGGTGGGTTGGAACTTATGGGGCCTACGTCGTTGGCACCAGAGAGATCGTTGACGACAACGGTGGTTGTCAGAGAGTGGTGGAGGTGCCATGGGAGACTTCCAGAGGGAGAGTACATAGAAGAAGGAAGGAAGGGAAAGTTTTGATGTGGGAGGATGCACAAGCAAATCATGCACCTAGATTAATCTGAAGGCTGATGATAATGGTCTACCAAAGATCACTTACCTTCATGCTCCACCTTAGACGACATCATATTTTTCATGCTAAATAAAATACCTACTGAAAATATTTTTGGTTAAACGATTATTTTTTTTAGTATTTACGGTGGAGAATGTTGAACTGTTGATCCCTTTTTTTTTGTGCGACAGGTTGGTTATAATTTGTCCGATTGAGCGTAGCCGCATGGCCCAGCTGCGTCTTTTATCACATTCAATTCATCCTTCTCTGTTTTGTTTCTTTCCTTTTCTTCTTCGAGGAAACCCTAATCTCCCCCTTCATCAACCTATATAAATCCCACACCACGTCGCATCTACTTCCATCTTCTCTCAGATCCAGTCTCTGATTCTTGCTTCACTATCACAAGCAAACATGTCTGCGGCTTTGGATATGGCCCTCGAAGATATAATTAAGAACAACAAGAAATCCGCACCCGCCAACACCAGGGGCCGAGGCCGAGCCTCGGGACCCGGACCGGCTCGCCGCCTCCCCAACCGTGCCGTCAATCGCGCGGTACCATATGCCGCTGCCAAGGTATTCGGTTTAATCCGATTATGTTTTGTGTTTCGATTACGTTTCCGTTTCTAGATTAGCGTTGTGCGGTAATTTGTCTCATCGTTTTGGTTTGTTTTGATTAGGCGCCGGAGACAGCTTGGAAACACGATATGTACGCGAACCAGCCAGTGGCCGCGGCGTATCCAGGTGGTCGGGCGTCTTCCATCGAAACAGGGACTAAGCTTTACATCTCCAATTTGGATTATGGCGTTTCCAATGATGATATTAAGGCACAATCTCTTTTGTGTTGGTAATTGCGTATATGATATTTCGCTTAATTTGATTCGATTATGTTTAATCCGATTGTATTCTTTGACTATTTGTGGAATTTAATTTTGATGTTAACTGCATACGCCACCTCCTTCCCAGACTGAGCTGCATACATATCGTGTTGCCAAGCCGTCTCCATCAAAACAGGGACCAAGCGTGCCTGGAGACAGCAAGGCAGCTCGATATGTACGCAGATCGGTCCGGTCATGCAGCGGCGTATGCAGTCCAGGGTGGTCGAGCACTTCCAATCTTTCTCTATTTTGTTCCTTTTTTTATAAAAAAAGTACACAATCGTGTGAGTTAAGTATACTGATTGCCAGGCTATACATATCTATGTGGGGCTTGTGTCTGTGTGAAATTCATTTAAATCAAGGTTTACTTATTAATTTGGACCTTATACTTGTTTGTAATTTGCTGTTTTGTCCCTATATCTAGTATGTTATTTGGTCCTTGCGGTCACTTGTCTTTGAATCCATTAACTTTGGCCACTGCAACACCGCTACAGAATTTTTCTGGCGGTGTAAAAATTTTCTTGACAACATCACCGTCAGCCACACTAGTAATGGTGTTAACAACAGGAACCAAAACCCATTAAGTTTGCTTGTGCATGACTAAAATTTATAATTTATATGCGGACAATTATAGCGACCAAATTAATATTAAAACCTCAAATCATGTTATATTATTTAGTATTTTTCTTTTCTTGTTTGAATCATGCTTTGTTAATGTTGTGTTTTATTGTATGTCTAGGAGTTGTTTCTTGAAGTTGGCGACATGAAACGATATACAGTTCATTATGACAGGAGTGGGAGATCCAAGGTATCTTGGCCAGTTTCAATAATTTGTTCCCTCTGAAAATTCTGTGTCTGGCTGTAGTTAAGAAAATCTCTTTTTTCATAGGGTACGGCAGAAGTAGTCTTCTCGCGCCGAGCTGATGCTGTAGCTGCAGTGAAGAGGTACGACAATGTTCAGCTGGATGGGAAACCAATCAAGGTAGAGATTGTGGGGACGAACTTCGCCACACATGCTGCCCCACCTGCTGTGAACAGAACTTTTGGAAACCCAACTGGAATTCCCAAAAGGTATTGACTACATTAATGAGTTTGTGCATATACTTGTTCCTGATCTGATTTTTGGTGTTCTAAAGCTTCCCTTTATTTTATTTTGCCTGGTCTGTTGAATTTTTTGTATGATTGAACTTTGCATTTAGGTATATGCATATATTGCCTGTGTTTTGTGGTTCTGGTTTAACTATTGTGTCATGTATTATAATGATTGCAGTTTCTTTGTTTCAAACAATTCGTAATCTTAAAATTTGGATTTTCTTAAAGAACTTTGCACATTATTTTCACTTTGAATATTGCCATATCGAATTTTTAATTTTTAATTTCAAACAAACAGACATCTTAGAGCAAGATCCTGTTGTGTGTATGTTTACAGTTTGAGTTGGATTGTATAGGATTGTTTTGATAGGAATTTATGCAGTATACATCAAAGACAATTGAATGCAAGGAAGCTATACATTGTTTTTAAGTTCTAGATCTTGGATTTGGCATTATAATTTGAATTTTTTTTTACATGTATCAGGGGATGGGTTCAAGTTTGAATCAGTGAAATAATTATTTATTGTATTTAAGCTGAATGTTTGTGTCATTGATTTGGCTTTCAAACAGTGGACAAGGGAGAAGTGGGTCATTAGGAAGGTCACGTGGTGGGAGGAGAGGGCGTGGTAGCATTCGACGGGGCTGGGGACGTGGAAGAGGAGGTCGTGATGAAAAGGTATCTGCTGAAGATCTTGATGCTGATTTGAAGAAGTATCATGCTGAGGCTATGCAATTAAACTGAAGGAAACAACGATGTTCTGTTTTATTGCTATTACATTTGCGGTTGTTAGGGCCATGTTGATGGAACACTGCTGAATTATGTATCTTTATCACTGTTGTGCTTTTCGGAAAGCAAAAAGGATAACTTCGAGTGAAAACTTTTACAGTTGATATATGTAGTTTGGGATTCTGTTATGAAATATTTGTTTTCGTTGGGTATGACTATGAAATGTGGCTGAAGAAACAGAAGTCAGCTTGTATTATGCACTCCGGCTTCCTTTCATTGGATTTAATCATTTGTTTATTCAAGTATTCAACAAGTGGGTTTGGAAGTGGGAACCATGATCTCATCTATGTATGCACACAGCACAAAGAAAGCATTGGCTGCATTGTAGGAGGCTGCAGAATTCACCCATTGTTGCTTTGTGCTTTGGTTAAAACTATTAAAGTGGAATCTTCAAATAAGGTAGATTCACATCCCTTATTCCCTCTCCATCCCCCTCCTCCTAAAGAAAAATAATCATTTGATCACTTTTTGTAGTGCTGTTTGTCCTGTGCTATAATTGTCTTATTTGATTTAGGCCTTGTTTGGATAAACTTGTTCATAATATCTTATAGGAGAAAAAAAATGAAGGAAAAGAAATAAGTTTCTCCTATAGGCTAAAAGTGGCTTATGCATACATTAAAAACTTATTTTTGGAGATGCTAATATGAGAGCACTTCTACAAATTAGCCTACGCATAAGCTAATTTTAGATTATGGAATAATTTTATTTCATTTTTCCTTATTTTCTTCTATTTATGGAGAAGTTTAGCCAATTAGGATCCTAATTTAATGCAATCTTAAGATTTTCTTATCTGTTGTTTTAGGGGAGTAGTTTTTCTCTAAACTGTTGTGGTAATTTTGGCATATTAACTCGTGGGATGGAATTTATCATCTGTTCTTCACTGGTTGAGTGCACTGGTCAAGCTAAGAAGGCAACAGATGAAGAGCCTCCAGGATAAAGGATGCTGCAGGAGTTAGTATTTATGTTATGCTCACTCTGGTTGCATTCAAATTAAGTTGCCCCTGTTTTGAATTCTTTTTGCTTTTCACCTATTCTTTGATCTGCAATTCTTGGAATTGTCGTCGGTTGAAGTTAAAGTGCTAGTCTTTCTTACAATCCACATTTTCACCGAGTGATAAATTAGGGAAGAGGAAGTTGAGTTGAAGTGCTTATTTTGATGCTAATCTGACTAGCTTTTGCAGTTACAGTTGAACTTAACTGTCATTATAGAGCTTGTTGCATATACCTGACCCCGGGGATGGGAAAGTGTGCTTTGTGGATATTTTCACGTGGGCTGCCCGCTCCATCTATACCCTTGTGTGCAATGTTTCTCCCCTGTACTAGAGGTTTTGAACAAGCCTATATGATAGCAAAAAAATATGTTCATATGTTTTGGTTGCTAGATTGATTTGACAGCAAAACTTCCACTGGGAAATGGTAGTAGTTTCATTTGTTTGGATTGTGAAGCTGGTAACCCGCTTTGGCCGAAGTTAGAAGTTTGAACTCAGAATTCGTGGAGTAGTTAGTGGTTATATTATGGAATAAAAGATTAGATTTACAAAGCTTTACTGTTATCTTCTATCGTAGCATGTTGGTTGCTTTTTACAATCTTTGTTAAATTGGCAAACCGTTTTGTTATGATTTTGCTGTAATTTGCTAGTTTCGTTGCTTTAGAAGATATCCTATTATACCAGAGAAATTTAATGTTGTAGTCACACAAGTCCAATTTTCCTCTCTTTTCTTCATATTTGATCTTTTTCTATATAAAATGTTCTACAAAAATGAAGAACAAACATTTCTTGTGGAGTTTTAGGGTTCTTTTTAACGAAGTTGGTTGCGGGTTCTTGTAACAAAAAACGCAATGGACTATATAGCCCCGTTATCTAAAGTGAATTTACTTGAGCTTTTTAAGGAAAATTTTGGTTCCGTTTAAGATAAATGATCAAAGTAAAGTTTTCAAAAGATAAAAAATAAAACTGAATAAAAATAAAGATTAAGGATCATCAAAATGGTCATTTACTCTTTTTTCTTTCAAGGAACAATGGAGTTTAAATGATGAATGCCTTAAATTTTGAGAACCTTTAAGAAATATAATATAAATCCCTAATCATATGAATGTTGACAATCTTATGAAAGTTTACGTAAGAGTTTGTTTAAAAGTTATAAATTCATCATTGAGGCCGAAAAATCCTTTCCCAGAAAAAACATAGTTACCTTTACTCTTATCCTTGTTTGGTAAATGGGAAATAGAGATGAGAGGCCAGGAATAAGTAAGAATAAAAAGTTAATGTTTTGTTGAGAAGAAATGAAAGGAGAGAAATTTAAAGTTGCAAAATTCATTAGTTGTTTTCTACTTATTTTAATTCATCTATTTATTTTTTATATTTTAAATCTATTTTTTATTTATATCTTTTATTTTTATCTTTTTATTTTCATTCACCTTTCCTATTTTGATTATAACTATTGTGACTCGTTAATGATTCATTTAGCATGTAATTTGTAAGAATTAAAGGTCTTATAAGATTACAAGCATGTTGGTTTAACCGCTTAAAAATACTTTTCAACACTGAATGTATTCTTAGAGAGTAAACTCAAGTTTGTGATATATTTGATTATCCTCAAATGTACGTTTGCACATTAAATTTTTTCCTAGAAATTGAGTTTTGTAAAAGTAAAACTTGAGTTGTTTTAGCAAATTTAAGTTTAACTTAAACTTAAAATTATAAACTTTAATCTAAACATGCATTCTGTCAATCTAGAATGAGATTTCCCTCAATATGATTTGCATAATTTTCCTGTCACTTATTTGTGTATTCTTAAGTTAAATCTTTGTTGTGTACGATTTTTCTCAATATTTATTGCCTTTAAAAAACTAACTTTCAATATGTCTCAACATAATTGTTAACCAAATGCAGATTATTTTTCATTTTAACCATAAAGAAGGTTGAATTTGCTAAGGAAATCATGTTAAGTTAAATCTAACATGTAGTATTTTTCCTATAGTTTACGAATCATAATAAATGTGGGCAAAAATATAATTAACAAATATGTAAAAAGTCATATAAGTATGAATCACTAAGATTGACTTAGTGATGGAAAAGATGCTTAAGGATTTATTATTGATTGTTATTGTTACCATTTTATACTAAAAAAAAGTCATATAAGTATTAATAGCCTTGTTTTTTAGTATGACCAAATCTATTTTTGTTAGGGTAGGGTGATGTTGTCGAATAAGTAGGGTTTGAATTCTATTTCTTAGAGTTTTTTTTAATGAGTAAGGTTTAGTCATATTAATAACGTTATTTTGTTGATGGAAAGGGGATGTAGTATTGAAATAAGTAGGATTTGAACTTTTTGTCTTTGATTTTTTTATCCGTAAAAATCAAATATAAATATTAAAGAAATTTATAATAATTCACACACATTATTCAATTAATTGAACTAATTTTTTTTAATTTTGATTTCATGCTTGGTGTTAGAGTCTCCAAATAATGATTTGGACAAAAGTTAAGAACACTTTTTGTTATAAGTTACGATTTAGACTTTTAAAATCATAATCCAAACAAACATGATGCATTTGGAAATCAAATGAATAGGCTTTCAAAAGACCGATGTAAACTGTGTAATTTCCATCTCTAGTCTATCATCAATAAACAAACTAAGAGCCCAATTATAGCAAAACATTGATTTTTTTAATCTCAGTAGAATTAAATACCCAACTTGGAAATAAAATGAATATTTTTTACTTATTTATCGATAAGCTAATGAAAATCTCACCTATTTAATATCAATCTAAATACACACTCACTCACAGATGATTTAAGACAATGTTTAATTTAATATTTAGCTTGTTTGGTCTTTCAGTGTAGTGAAAGAAAAGCAATTAATTTTTCATGTTCGTCGTATCACACCTCTTTATAACTTCCCCTCCCAAAAAAAAAAAAAACTCTTTATAACTTCCAAATTTCCATTTAAAAAATACAATATTTATATCTCTACTAAACCAAATGTACTAATTATAAGTAAGATAAATAATAAGTCACATAGAGTTTCAAATAAGTCAAATTAAACTGTACTCGTCCCCTAGATGTTGCAAGTGTAGCAAGTGTTTTGTTATTTGTAAATAAAAAATATTTTCATTTTATTTTAATGATAGTAGGAACTAAATTATTATTAATTTTATTTTGACGAACAAGGTAATAACTTTGAAAACCAAAAATAAGTATTTTTTTATAAAAACAAACTATAAAATATTGTATGATTTATTCTTTCATTGTGCATAAGGTTTTTTTTTTCATATTTATGAAAAAATAGTTGTGAGATGTTAGTGGAGACGAGACATAAATAAATTGTAGAACGAAATGCATCTTTTTATAAAACTATATAACCCTTTAAATCACTGGTAATTTGTAATGAGATGCTGTACACTTCAAGATCATTTTGCTTAGTCATTAAACTTAAGCTATTACTCCAATAAACCCCTAAATAACTAGTGTAAATGTCATGTAATCTTATATTGATCTTGATTAATTCCAAATTTTTGTGACTTTTAAACTTCAATTTTTATCAAAACTCTGTCCTATATGATTTTACAAGGGAAAATAAACTAGAAAAAAAAAGATTGAACTTTATTTGGTGTGAAAAAAGAATAAGATAAATAAGGAGACTGTAATGAAAGGACAGTAGTAAGCTCATTGCTTAAAGATGCTATAAATGCTTATTTGATCCAAATTGCATGAACTTTCTTATTCCAAAGAAATTTCTATTGGCACAATACTGATTAGGATCAGTGGAGAGTTTAAGATTTTGGTGACACTTGGTATAAGGGTGTTGGAATGCACTAGATTGCTTAAAGAGGCTATAAATACTTATTTGATCCAAAATTGCCTGAAGTTTCTTATTCCAAAGAAAAGTTCTATGGGCACAACATTGATTAGGACCGGTGGAAAGTTTAAGATTTTGGTGACACTTAATTAGTATAAGGATGTTGGAAAATGGAGAACATGTAATTTTAATTTTTAAAAGTAAGGGATGCAAATACACCCCGTCGTTCATATTTGGATATCTGCCACTGTCTTTAATGACTCCAGTACTTGGGGTTCTGAGGAAATTGTTACGAAAGGATGAAAGATGTCTGGTAAAAAGATTTGTCAACTGATGAGTTATGGGCACGCAAGACATATAGTTGTGTTTTTGCCAACAGGTCACAAATAAAGTGGGTAGTCTTTGGCTAAGTGTCATGCAAGAATGAAAAACAATGTTAGCACATAGATAAGTAGCAGCGCACTAATGTTGTCTAAGTAGGTGGTAGTCCTAGTAGTGGGCACATCAAGTTCTTGAAGAAGCTTCTATAGCTATAGGCATAGTATTCCAGTAGTGGTTATAGCTATTGTCCCATATTCTGCCTAAGTTAATGATCTTGCGATTGTTGGTTGCTTTTTGAACAAAGTAGACTAGGTAATTGCTCTTGTTTATTTTCTGTATTGTGTATAACCACACCAATCAACATCACAGAAAGCAGTGATGAGATTGCGATTAGTAGACTTGTTAGATGAAAGGCCATTCAAAATGGTAGTAGATTTTAAATAACACATAATGCACTTCATCAAGGCCTGCATATGTGTTGATGTTGGTCATTGCATATGTTGTGGCACTTTGTTGGAAGGAAAAAAAAACAGAAATGGTAGGTGCGATCTTAGAGAATAGTTAGCAATAGTGGTGATATTTTTAGGGGGACATGGTGTTGCACTAGACACATACCTTTCAAGGTTGGGAGCTACAAGCAAGGAATGGATTTTTGTACATCATGCAGGGTAATTGGATTAGGTGAGTTTAATAGGTAATTGAGTGGTGGTATTGAGTTCTACTGGATCTTTTTGAAGCCATTGGATCGTGAATAATGTTTATTTAGTATATGGCTTAATTTGATGTCATATATAAGAATTTAATGCTTTCTTTTATTCATCAAAATAAATACATAATAGGACTTGGTAGTATGGCTTAATTGTGATCTAAGTCAGTCCGTTATGCTGGGATAAATTTAATTATATGTTAAATTCTTACCTTTTAACAAATTGTGTATTTTTATACTACTAAATATGATACTAAATATTATATATATCATATGAAAAAAGATCAACTTATTTCAATTTTTTTTTTAAAGTTATCCCACCTCTTTCAAATACTATTTACTTTAAAAAGACTTTGTTAGTTATAGTTATTACTACCATTAATTTTCATTAAAAAGTGAAAGTGCACAAATGGCAAAAGAAGAGCGTGTGACAAAGCGGCATCCCATTGGTTAATATTAAAACACACGGATCGCCATATAGCGAACCAAGAGCCGTAGATAAGACCTAATCAAACCGTCCACGTTAGTCTCAAAGCCGGATCGTGTAATGACAACAGCAGCGAAAGTTCTATCTATAAAACGGTGCCAACACAATTTTCTTCCCTCATCCAACTCTCTAAGCAACGCATTAACCTTTCTCATTCCCTATTTCCTCACCTTATTCAGCCACTGCTAATTTCTAGGGTTCTGAAATGGACGCTGGCGGAAAGATCAAGAAGGGCGCCGGAGGAAGAAAGGGCGGCGGCCCAAAGAAGAAGCCGGTTTCAAGGTCCGTCAAAGCCGGTCTCCAATTCCCCGTTGGAAGGATTGGGCGTTATTTGAAGAAAGGAAGGTACGCCCAGCGTGTCGGTACCGGTGCTCCCGTTTACTTGGCTGCTGTTCTCGAATACCTAGCTGCTGAGGTAACATATCATTAATTTGCATCACTTAATCTTGATTAATTATGGTTAATTTTGTGTTGTGAAATTGAAATGTGTTGATTGGATTGTGAAGGTGCTTGAGTTGGCTGGGAATGCTGCACGTGACAACAAGAAGAACAGGATTATTCCGAGACATGTGTTATTGGCTGTGAGGAACGATGAGGAGTTGGGGAAATTGCTTGCTGGTGTCACCATTGCTCATGGTGGTGTTCTTCCAAACATTAACCCTGTTTTATTGCCTAAGAAGACTGAGAGGGCTGCCAAGGAGCCTAAGTCTCCATCCAAGGCTACTAAATCTCCTAAGAAGGCCTAGATTACTTTTTATTTTTTATTTTTAATGTAGTGTTGTATATCGGTGTTTAGGTGCTTTTTGTGTAACAGGAAATTTGATGTGTTTGTTAAACACTGCACTGTAATTCTTGTCATTGTGTTGCTTGTAGAAGTGAGTTTGCTTCATTAATGAAAAGTGGAAACCCCTTGTTTTCAATCGATATTCTCGCTGCCCCTTTTAATTTTTGTTATGGATTTTTGCCATTGTATTGATTCAGTTGCAGGTAAATGAAGTCATTGGTTTTGATGTGGTAAATAAACCGAAGTTTAAGAAGCTTCATGCTAATTTCCTACGGTCTTGTTAATAGGCTAATTTGATGCTTAATTGATTCTGTTGTTACTTTGACTTTAGTCATGTCAGTGTTGGCAAATGTCGTTTTGTTGACTCTTATTTGAGGTAATTAACGGGTTGTTTGTATTGTGCATTTCTCTTTCAGTTTTTCATACCTATAAGTCTACCCATTATCGGATTTGGTAAATGTATAGCTTTGAATTATTAAAGGTTAATAAATTCGTTCTTAGATCAATCAATGACTACCTTTTATGTTGAGACCTGACCGTGACCTGGTAGTTGTTGACTGAATTTGTTTTTCCCGTGTTCGGAGCTTAGAATTTTTTGTCAACGCTGTGGTAAAGTACCGAAATGTTTATGGAGATGGGAAACTGATGGATGTAGTTTTGGTGTTAACAGGCATTGCTATACTGCACATGTGCTATGGAGGGAAATAAGACGACGGGGGGTATTTTACAAAAACTTTGTTTTTGTTTAGTTCATTTTTTGGGAGAAATGTTGGAATAGAATCTTCTCTCTCTCAATTTAGTTTCTCTTCAATATTGAGATAATTTGGAGGGAGTGGGAAAGTGAAATTTAAAATGTTTGGTTAAAACATTGTGAATTAAACAAGAATAATTATTTTTCTTGTCATTCCTTATAAATTTATTTTTGCTTTTGTTTTCAATGAACTAAGTAAGGAAATTCAAATGGAGTTCCCGAAAGGCATGTAATCAATTTCTCTTTGATCACGTCTCCATTGAACAATGCATGGAAATTCAAATGGAGTTCCCAAATGACATGTGATTTTTTTTCTTCAAAGGATCATTTACTTAAAATGTTTAATGACACTTAAAAAAATACATGATGGTAAAAGAAGAGACTAATCCACTGTATAAATAGATGCAAATTTGGCTTGCATTTTCCAAATTATTAAGTGTTTGTAACTGGTTTACATTGATGCAAACAAGAATTCTCGCTTTTCAAAGCATAAAAATGAGAAGCAAGAATATGTAACTTTTGTTGAACGAACATTTGAAGTTTCTAAATGAAAATCAAACACAGTACAACACAACTGTGCACATGATTGTATTTGATCTGATTTATTGTGGTGTGAAGCTTTGTTGGATTTTAATCTGCCTTGTCATGATGCGTTAAGGTTTTTAACCTTAAGTAATTCATGCTGTTAATTGCTCTTTAGGCCTATTGCCTGTTGTTTGGAATCATTGTCAGCTTGGTAAATTGATCTAGTATAATTTGCTGTAATAAGCTGATTTTGGATGCTTTAAAAAGATTTCCTTTTACTATCAAACACGTAGATTTATTGGCGTGAAATTATATCAATTTTCAGCATTGAATATGCAATTATATTAAATATTACACAAAACAATTCTATCTGACTGAATATAATTATCTATAATAAAAAATACATATAGTTTATAAAAAAACAAATTTCATTTTACCATAGAAATATACTATTGTGATATCAAACACGGATCAAGTTTTATTGACCATATCTTAAAAATAATGAATTTATTAGCTGTTCAATGCCCCAAAAATCCAATTATTTATGTGGTGTAAAATAAAGATCACAAACTATAAACTATAATGTATAATAAGTTTATTCAATTTTATAATAATTACTGGAGTATTTTATAAGTCATTAGAATTTTTTTAATTAAATAACCGTGCAAATTACATTTATTGTGCATGCCTGTTAGATTCACAACAAACTAATCCAAAAGGGGGATTACATATATGAAATGCATCTTCGCTTTCTTTCTGTTTTCAAGTTACAGTGGTGCAAACTTTTGCCATCTATGCAATGCCTGAAGACTGAAGTTATGTGTCAGACCCTGATGAAAAAATAAGGCTTTATCGCCCAAGATAACAGCTTGTACATGCACTCATCAATCAGCGATCACCCTTCAATGCTATGTCGTTGTACAATCTTCTTTAAAGGTTCTCAATGAAAAATGCCGATGTTTAGAAGAACAAAATCCTTCATGGCTCAGCCTCAAACTTTTCATAGTAAGCACTAACCAACAATAATCTGAACCATCTCGATTGATCCCTTTGGCTGTCTGTTTGTATTTTACAATGTGGCAATCTTCTTATTTTCTTAAAACAATTAAACCGGGTTTTATGATAATTGTAATGTAAAGAACACCAAGAAGATCAAATACAGGCTAGTGTAATTACAAAGCGAACAACCAATGATCAACATATAAAAAATAATTAGAAGAAGCTCAATGGTACATGGCACACATTGCAACACCAGATGGCGGATGCTACATAATACATATTATTGTGTTAAAAAATGTACATGCTTACCCACCCATTAAGGTTCTTCGAACCCTATTTACAATCTTATTTCTAGCAGCAACACCTGTTAACTGAAACTCACAGTTCTCATCCAAGAGAAATTTGTACACTTCCCATTCACGCTCTGAAGTTGCATGCCGTCCTACTTCAGCCTATAACAAAAATGGAATTAAGTAATTAGATTTGATTTTTTTTATAAGCCTATAATGTTTTATTGTCTAAATGACAACAGATTTTAGTTTTTTTCATAAACCTAATGTTCTATTATCTAAATGACAGCAGTATATATCAATGCTTATTTAAAAAAAAAATGCAGTTATATTTTTATAACGGCCAAAGATGTTATATTTTTATATCTTGCTCCGCATTGGAGAGATTATTTTGGCGACAAACATGTTGTATTGGGATCTAACTTAATGGGGTGTTATATTTTGTATATGGAATTCTGATTCCTAGAAGACTACACGGTTGGTGGGTCAATCTCTTGGTTACTGGTTATTTATTACATTGTTACTGTAATTAATATCTAGTAACCAGGGGAATTATACTGTACATGTTGCTCTTTGGGTACTTCTGGTACCAAGTTTAATATATTGATTTGCCTTTCAAAAAAAAAAAGATATTAAAGATTTGCTATCACATTTCTGAAATTTTCTTACCGAGAAAACACAAATTCCAAGTGTTTTGAGAGCAAATGTGACATCATAAAAAACTCGAGGTCTTCCTATTCCAGATAGCTCAACTGGATTAGCGACCGAAAGTTCAGTATCTGGTCCTCGGTTTGCAATGGATGAAGCATTTCTTGTTTCAAATGAGAGCAGAGTGCGCTCTGTTTCTCCCGATCCAAAATCTTTTTCCCATCTTTCTGCTGAATAAATATATCTAAATCACGATACCCCATCGAATTGGGTGAGAATCGGCCGTATGAAATCTAAGAAGAAAAATTCACAAGTGTCAGCAAACCGCTAGAATGCTATATAGTTGCCAGCACAAACAGAAATTAACACAATTTCAATTTTTCATACAAATAAATTTTATCCATGATAAGATGAATGATTGGTGATATATGAGAGCTACTTCAGAAGTTTGCGCCATCTAACTAAATCAAAAATGGTGGCTCCTAAAAACAACTAATATGGCCACATGTAAACAAAACTGATAAAGAAGGAAATCAACCCACTGATTTTCGAATTTGGTTGCATAATTGTGGTTTTTCTTGCTAGGAGCTGACTGAATAATAAAATTGAGATTGCAGAACAAGCAATTGTGACAAAATCTGTCAGCCTTGTTCAGTTAAGCTGTATCTTTTTGCAAGTACTGGGTAAAAAGGGAAAATGATATTGATTGTTTAATTGAATGAGCAGCATGCAAATTTTCAACTCCAATAAAATTACTAACAGAAGTGACACATTTTACCCTATGCTGACAGCTGAAAGCTATCAAAACTTGACCAAATGGAAACATTATATTCCCTTCATGAACAAGGACATTGAGCTTGGAGTATGATAGGAAAGTGAGGAGCTATCAAAGGATACTGTGCTACAAATACTTTTCCTAGAGAAAATAATACCTTCAAATTCATGTCCTTCAAAGTTCTCATAATGTCATAAAGAAGACCCTTGTGATCAGCACATCGTATTTTAACTAGCGTGTGAGCTAGGGCTTAAAAGTAATTTTAGTGGTAGATTTTGAGGAGAAATTTCCAGTTGAAGATCTCTCTTTTCCCAGATCTACCAACTAAAGAGAGAATGAAGATCTCCACGTAGAGATTCGATTCTTTCCCAAAAATCTTGAAAATTTGCACGGAGTTAAAAAAAAATGATTATTTATATGACAAGATGAAAAAAAACAAATAAAATGAAATTAAAAATTAAAATTAATTACATACTTTATTAATTAAAATTAATTACTTAATTTAATTTAATTAAATTTTAAATATTTAAAAGTAGGATCCATGTGAGACCATTAAAATTATCTAAGATTTCAATTTGGGATTTATCACTAAAAGAAAAAATGTCACATATCTTAAGAGATATTCAATATTCAATCCTATGTGGTACTATGGGGTCCATAAAAAAGTGGTCTAAGATCCCAATTTGAAATCTACCACTAAAGATGCTCTAAGGAATTGTCTAATGTTACATTGGCTTTCTTCAACTTTGTCATATCAGGGCTAAGAGCTTGGGAACGAACTTCATTATTTGATAACTCACATCGAAATAGCTCCTCGGCTAATGCAGGAGACAGAGAAGAGATACCCTGATTATATTCATATTCTGGACCAACCAATTGGAGTTCACAGCTGGTACACGAGTCTCGCAGAACAGCCTTCAATCTTTCACATGTCTCATCCTGTCGATTTCTTGTGTGTAAAAGTTCTCTAAAAGAAAATTGAAGCAAGTGATGATTACTTATAAGCCACAGTATGCACTTGAAATATAACTGGCAGTTGATAAGCTGCATTAAGATGTTAGACAGAACCAAAATATTGCTAATAACTTTGATAATTTATTAGAGTTTTAGGATTTATAAAGAGAAATACAAATACTTAATTTCTTTCTCTCTGTTCTCGCTAGGCTCTTCCCCCGCCATTTTCATCCCTTTCCTCCTTGATTGGTAGTAAGATGCAGCACACAGTAAGCCATATGGAAAACCAGCATGATGGAAACAGGTAAGACATTAATTTGACCAGATTTTATTTTTAATTTTTAATCGGTAGATGAGATAATTTGTCAGATGATACAATCACCCATATCTTAAAATGTAGAAACTTACCTGTTTGGCCAAAGAGAGAAGCTTCTATCATCATTAAAACAAGTGGTGCATTGCCAAAAAAATATAGGTAAAGCTATTGGGAATCAATATAAAGTTGGGGCAAAAGGCTTATGACATAGGTATATGCACAGAACTATTATTAGGGAAAGTCAACACAAAGGTACGTGACAAACTAACTCTAATTTGCACGTGAGTTACTAGGGAGACAATCCTATTTGAGATACAATCTTGAGATTCCATCATGATTAACAACATATTCCACCGAGACATTTAGAAAAACTTCACATTTCACGTTCTGCATTTTACAAATCAATCTCTTCAGAAATATAAGGTAGATTGGATGGTTAAGGAAGAAGGAAAAAGAAAAAAGATCATGGATTCGATCCCTTTTGCTAACAAAACTAAAATTTTAAGAAACGAACATTTGCGGATTAAAAAAAAAAAAATCAAACTCTTGACTCACGTGTTATCTGTTACCAAAAAGAGGTCCAAGACTCTACCATCTGGGGTTGTTGTGACTTTCACCTTCTGAATAGTAAGTTCAAGCTCGGAAAGCACTTTGGTTACATCTACAACACAGTATCAAGAAAAAGACAATGAGAAAAAAAACATACCACCCACATGGGATATTATCATTTTAATTTTCAAGTGAAGATATTTCCATTACCGTGTAACTGTTGGGAAAAAGATACCAATTTCCCCTTCCAGGACCTGTTATGAATGGTCTTGCACAAGCAAAATACTTTATACACAAACAATAATTATGCAAGCAACAACACAATTTTT
>CM023953.1:24929755-24943698 GCA_013407115.1 Glycine latifolia
TCACTGCCCGAAACAAGACAGAATAGAGCAGGAATTATGATAACCTCTATTTGCAGTTGAAACAATCCCTCTTGAAAACACTTTAATGAATGATCCGAACGGTCAGAATCTAGTAACCGATTTTATTAACCGTTCTTCAAAGTTTGAATGCGATCCAACGGTTAATGTGAGAGAAACGTCCCTCGCAATAAAACTGCATGCTTTAGAAAACGGTTACAGAACCAATTCGGTTTGGGAATTTCTGGTGATGCTAAAAGCCTCTATTCACGAAACCAACCGTTAGATGTTAATATTGGTGAGTCACGAACTTTATTTAAAAGTTTCACCAAGATCCAACGGTTAGCCAACGAGATAGAGAAGATTGAAGGATGACAGTTTCTACCCTTCTCCAAATGCGAATTTTGGTGGTTTCTTTCCCCTCTCCTTTTCTCTCTCTTGTGATTTCAAATTAACTGCCAACTTCTTAAAAGAAGTAACTGTTGACTTATTAAAATAAGGAACCCTAATATTTCCTTATTGGGCTGGACTTGGCTTGGGATTCAAGCCCAACAGTAACAACCCCTTTCGATCAAGACAACAGAACTTCAACAGATAGACAGGAGAAGATCTGGAAGGTTGCTTAATGATATAAAAGGAGGCTAAACAAGGTGGACAAATTTCCTGAAGTCTTTCTTTGAGAATCAGATAAGAACAAATGATAGGAAGCAAGACGGAGGGTGGAATAACCCATAACACAATGTAACACCACACGCCATCGGTTGAAACATCTGAATGATATTCAAAAGAAGGTCCATTAAATTAAGATAAGAATAAAATGGAATAGGATCTGTAAACGAAGAATTCAATGAAAGTGTGAGACCTCCTTTGGTGATGCAGAGATCGAAATCGAGAATGATTCTGCAGATATCGCAAGCGAGACCGGTTTTGTCGGGGCAATTGATGGTGATGATGAAAGGGTCGCCGGGCTTGTTCGGTTGTTGGATTTGAACGACGTCGTCGTCGCAGCCCGACACCCCTCCCTCATAGGAGGCAGCTAACACTGTACAGCTGGTACTGTCATGGTTATTATAGTTAGTTGGTACAGCAATCGCGAAGGCACTTCTTTCTGGACGTGTCGGGATATTTGTGGTTACTTACTTACTGGTTAGTTGTTATGGTTAACTTATATAATTTCGTTTAAGTTCATCTAACTAATGTGCTTCCATGTCTGGTAGTTGGTACTTCCTACCAATTTGTTAATCATGAGACACGTTGGTAAATCTCAATTTTTTTTTTTTTAGATTTCATAGTATTACTTACAATTGAAAATCTTTTAATATTTTTTCTATTTTTTTAATCATAAATTTTATTTTGAGATGTTAAAAAGATAAAAATATGATTTTTTTTAATAATGTGTAAATCTTGAAAGTTATTCTATAAAAATCTATTATCTATATTAAAGATTTTTTCGTATTTTTTATTGAAAAATTTAATAAAGATCATATCTTAAACTCAATATCTTTACTCAAAATTAAAATGAAATATTTTAAGATGAAAATTATATGAGTTGATTTTATTTTCATAAATTAAATTTAAAATCTAATTGTTCGATCTTCATCCTTTTTTTTTGTAATGTATCATCCAACTGCGTAAATGTGAGCAAATTTTGACTGGATCGAATCTAGTTCCCTATTTCACCCCTCCCGATTGGTCTATGGTTTTGAACAGAGTTAAAAATTAAAAACAAATAATGCGTAATTGTTTGTTTTAGTTACATAAACAATTTAATTGTTATACCAGTTAATATAAAAGTTTTATACTACGAGTCAATTAGAAAGCAATTTAAATATAATTTTGATAAAAATATTATAAAAATTAATATATTTACCATTCATGATATATAATTAAGCAATACTCCTATATTAAAGTTAAAAAAGCAATATATTTAATTCAATTTTAAGTGATTGAATATTTTTTTTGGGTACAGATTGAATATTATTCAATTTATGATTGCTGCTACTTGATATTAACTTAGCCTGCATTGTGTAAACTAAGCATGACCTTGTTTTTTTAGAAACAGGATAAAGGACATGGAAAGTTTTATTGAAAAGAAGTTGATCATAATATAATTTTTCACTCATAAATTATAATTTTTCTCATGGCAGTCCTAGGAATTTTCTGGCTATTCTCATAACCCTGAAGACTGCAGAAAATTATCATGTAAAACTAACTCCAGATTAGTTCCAGTTCCAGCTCCAGACAAGATGATAAAATAAACTTTTGAATAGAATTTTATAACAGACAAAATCGTTCTCCAATGCATGAATTATACAATTCAAAACAAAATTCGACTAGATATTGTGAATCAGTTTCACATCATCACTTGTGTGTAGACCTTGCATCAGTGTAAATAAATGGCTTGAATTCGGACTATGCAATTAACATTCCTCCAGCTGAGTTCTCAAAGACACTTAACAAAGGAAAGTTGAAAAGATAACCAGAAAACAGGAAAAAAAATTCAATTAAATCATCTTACAAACAGCAAAATTTGTAGTGACATGCTGCAGTCTTTTGCCAAACAAAACAAGATATATAGCAATGTGATGGCTGTAGACGCCAAATTTCCGGTCCCCCAACTTTCTTAGTATCATAATCATAATAATAACTATAATGATGAAAATTTGAAAACGGGCCCAGACTCATCTCACTTATTATTTCTCTACTTTGACATGTCACCAAAGGAGCGAAAACAAATTAATTCTTTTTGCCAACCCCAAGCCTCAGACGGAAATCCTCTTCCATACGAGGAAGACCATCACGCAACTTGACCTTTGGCTCCCAGCCCAACAATTCCTTTGCTTTTGTGATGTCTGGTTTTCTTTGTCGCGGATCATCAGGAGTGTTCTCCACCATCTTGATCTCCACACCTGGATTAATAAGCTGCAAACCACCCACAAAACATTAAACAAAAACTTGAAAAGATTTTCATTCACACTTTGAACATAAGTATGGATGAAATTGGTTTTGTACAATGAACACGCAATCCACCTTAAGAAAAATAGCTCAATTATATTTAAAGATGCTTAAAACTGACCTCTTTCACTGTCTCAGCAAGTTCAGTCATCGTAAATTCACCTGAAATTTAAAGATAATCAAATAAGTAACCGAGGGAAGAGAAAGAAAAGATACTTTCCCAGCTAAAGAAATATGACATTCAAATACAGGCCTTGCAGTAGAAATATAACCTGGGTTTCCAAGGTTGATTGGCCCGGTGTTTGATCCTCCCATGAGACGGATAAGGCCATCAACCTAAGGCATCTCATAAATATCATAATCACATTCAGCCATTCAGGTAGTAATTTAAAGATACATAGATTATGGAACATATACCAACCAGGTCAGAGACATAGCAGAAACTTCGAGTTTGTGTTCCTGGACATTGGACTGTCAATGGTTCCCCCCTATAATGAACCATTACGTGAGAATTGAAGGGTAAGAATCAATATAAAAATAGGGCTAAGACAGAAATAGAAATATAGCTAGTCACCAAAATTAAAATATTAAAATAATTAAATCAATAATTGATCGACAAGTAGCAAGCTAGCACGATCGTTGAACAAATCATGCACCAGTTAAAGGGATCCTTCTGGCAATCAAAACCATCAGAATAACAAAATAGATATACAGAAATAACAACATTATAGCATGCATTTAAACCAGATAACAGTCAAGTAATTACCGAAGTGCTTGAGCAATGAAGTTGCTAACAACACGCCCATCATCAATATTCATGCGTGGTCCATATGTGTTAAAGATTCTTGCAATGCGTATTTCTATGTTGAAAGGAGACATAAACACCTCAAGGAGTTAAGAAACAAAGATAAATCTCTACTGGATATGTGTAAACAAAACGAGAAGAAATTATAAGGAAAAGAAGACAAGAAATTACCAATCCCATGCTGCCTATGGTAATCAAACATCAATGTCTCAGCTACCCGTTTCCCCTCATCATAGCAACTACGAACTCCTGATATTATCATATATTTAAGTCCTCAGTCTACATCTTTATGAATATGCATAAAAGGATACATATATCTCCGTTAAATTAGAGTTTGTAGTCATATTGACAGAAATAGTTCCATATAAGAAGCTCTTTAGCAAGTTGAGAATGAAATGAAGGAACCTACCAATAGGGTTAACATTGCCCCAATAACTTTCAGGTTGGGGATGCACAAGAGGATCCCCATATACCTCTGAAGTTGATGTAAGCAAAATCCTGTCAATAAAATTCGAACTAATTAAGACCAACTAATGGCAGCAATTGAGATTATTGTTTAAGTAAATATCCCAACCTTGCTCCTACTCGCTTTGCAAGCCCAAGCATGTTCAGTGTGCCAATCACATTTGTCTTTATTGTCTGTAAAGAAATCAATCCATTACAAATAAGATTATCTTTCAAGGACAGATAAGCAGAGAGAACTTTCGACCAATGATGCATGACAGGAGCTAGATATAACTATGGAAAGAATGTAATAATAAGCAGGGGAATGAAACTACTTTAAGAGAAAGGCTCAGTATAATCCCCTCCACCCCTACTTTTTTTCCCCAAGAATAGCAACCATACCAGTGAGTGTGCAATGAATTAGAATGTAATTTCTCCAACATTTGACATGAGTAAGTATGATTTTCAATTGAAAGGCCAATTATTAGATAGACAAAAGCAGACTCTCAAAACTATACCTTTACTGGATTGTACTTGTAGAAAATAGGAGAGGCAGGGCATGCAAGATGGTAGATCTGATCAACCTCGATCAACAAAGGCTCCGTGACATCTACAAAGGATCAAAGTGATAATGAGAATCAGCATCATTGGTTTACAAACAGATTTAAAGTGATGTTGAACATAGTGCGTTATTACACAATACAATATCATTTTTACCTTTCCCGCAACAGATGGCTAATTTAATTGTGGTTATTAGAAAAAAGTTGAAATAATGAATGCTTTAATTCATGGTGAAGCTTATGCTGATTGCATGCCATAAGTTAACAAAAAACAGTTGACAAACTAAATTTAAAAGCTCAAGTATATACAGCCTAATGTGACTATTTTAATGCCATTGATAGTTGATAGTAAACAAAGATTAGACTATACCATGACGGATAAGCTCAAATCTTGGATGACCAATCCATTTTTTGAGGTTGTCCTTGGATCCAGTGAAGTAGTTGTCAGCAACAATTACCTGATTAAACACAGAGATATTGTGGCAGAACTTTATCAAGTCAAACTTAGTTCTATATGCTGTATCTTATTTATCACATATAGGATGATAGCGAGTTATGCCATCTGTATAAAATCAGTAAAATCATGAGTGAACATCAGAAGTATAACATTATGAGCAAATAGATTACCCACTTACCTCATTTTTTTCATTTTCCATCAATCTGTCAACTAAGTGAGACCCAATGAATCCAGCTCCTCCAGTAACCAAGATTCTCATGTTGGACTGTTATCAATAATGAAAGAAATACTGGTAAACAAGGCATCAATACAAGAAAAAGAGGCTTATGCAAAATAGTTGCTTCTGCAAAAGCAATATTCAATTTACAAACACCTAACCAAGTTTTGACCAATGGATGCATGACGCACAGATGTTGTCATAGACATAATTCAGAACCAAAGCTAGGCACTATGCAAAATAATAGAAATACAGGCAAAACCTTTTACAGTTCCACAGATCAGTATAATAAATATATAATTAAATTTCAACCTTTTGTGGATCATCTTCCCTTGTGTCTTTTTACAAGATTCACGGTATAAAACATTGGGTTTGTTGTCAACATTTTGATGAGTGCTTGTGGTCAAACTATAGTATATAACCAATGCATGAATCACTCCACATTTGAAAGCATTTTCAATTCAAGTTTCTTTTGGTGTTTGTGTTTCTAGCAACAGTAAAGGGTACTGAGTTGCAGTGCAATTTGAGAAGAAATTTGCAATCAACAAGAAGATATTAATTATCTTATTATGATCACATTTAACACAGACATCCAAAATTTAAAACCAAAATATTCAGCTGTACCTTTATTTAAAATAAACAATGCAGACAAAATGGCCAATCCACAAATTAACCATTTTTAAAATCTACTAATATGTCACGCTCATTAGTATACTTGCATTAAAAAAATGACATTAAATAATTGAAATGTCTGAATGAACATGAAATCGGAATCAAGCAAGCAACGTAAATTATCTTGCATGGAAAATGGTAATGAAGACAAAAAGATGCAACGCTTCACCTGAAAAAATTTGGAAAAGCGCAGGGGAGACGGCAAAGGAGGTTGCTTTGCTGTTGTTTGGTGATGTCCATTACCATTAGAAGAATCAGTTGCCATTCTCTGAGCCTCTGAAATTAATTCCTACACAAATTTTGGGATGGTCAATGTCGTGCACAGATAAGATAGACTAAATGGGACATTAAATTCCCAAACCAAATCACGTGAGTTCACATCTATTTAATAGAAGGGCCAATTGGAGACACAGAGTGGGCAAAAAGATACAAATAACATTAAAAGCAATAAGAATAAGCAAAGGGATAGAGCAAGTCAAGAACCTGATCTCAAGCTTCACAAAAACACCAAACCAAAACCCTAACCACTCTTGTCTTACCACTCCATGATCATAGACCTATTTATATAGATAAATGAGAACCAAAATCTGAAAATTCTTCCACCAAACAACTAACTCAATTTGGAAGGGAATTAAATAAAAAAGAAAACTTTATAAGTTTATAATAGATAAAACTAATCCCCCAAAAGCATAGTAATTCAATTTGGAAACCTTGAAAGTCACGGAAAGTTGAAGGACATAATGAAAGCTCCTAGGCAACAACAACAGTAATGGAAATCACACCAAACTATTATTCTGAAGTAAAGAGTCAGAAAAGAAAAACCAAGCCAGATCCAACCAAACCCAACCCCACATTGAATTTTGTGTCTATGACTATAATTAAATACCTAACAGGACAAATGGATCGTATGATACGAATAATATCAAATGAAAGTGCTAATCAATTCAATTCAATTTTGAAGAATATCATGTCTCTTTCTCTGAGTAATTAAGGTAATGAAGAGTAGTAGTGCAGTGAGACAAAATAGAATATGGCGGCAGTGCATGAGAATTGAGAAAGGAGTAGTCTGTCAGCACAAGGTTAGACTTACGTATTATGCAGTGCCACGCTGCCACGTGAGCTGATGAGTGAGATGAGGTACAAGGATCTACGTTTTATCGAACTCGAGGGCCCCCCATTTTTTATAAATAATTAAATGACTTTTGATATAAAAATTGATTTAATATATATAGTATTTTTTAAAATAACAAAGGAATAAAATTATTTTATCTAATTAAAATATTTTGCAGTAATTTTTTTGACAGTCATTTTGTAGTAATTTTATTTATGAATGATTGACAATAATTTTTTGTTATCTTCATAAATAGAATTCTTTTTTTGTTGGTAATTAATTATAAAATTATTCAACTTTTTAATGATAATTATTCATACATCTATAATATTCAGCAAAATTAAAAGCTAACCAAACATATGTTATAATATTCCTAAAATATTTTTAGATTTGAAGATCCTATCTAGTGAAAGTAATTTAATTGAATTTTTTTTCATATCAATTATTACTTTTCTATATTAGCGAGCACATAAATCAATACATGATTGTTCTAGTTTAATAAATGATATCGATCACAGTTTTAAAAATCGACTAACATCAGCCGATCGAGCTAGTCAGATTAGGAACTGGTGGTCTAACAGATCCAAGCCTTTTATTGGACCAGAAATGCCATTGGCTTACCGTGACCCAATATGAATCGATCAATTTTTTGAATAAACTAGTAACTTGATCTGGTTTGTGATTTTTTTTATACCACGAATACTGCTGCATATAATCATACATGAAAATACAAAAATTCACTATGCAGGAATCGGATAAATAAGTATATTTCAGTAAGTAGTAAGTATTTTATGGCCATGGTATACGATCAAGTTACGTGATTTTACTGACATATTTAAAGGTTAAAATAGTTTGAGATGTTCAGAATTCTAGTACATTTATATAATATCAACTTTGAATTTGTTTTGTTAAAATAACTTATGTTACATGACATCTCACTAAAAAAGAGTAATGATATGCGAACATTATTTAACTCTAAACACTCTATTAATACCTACATAATTTTCCTCTATTTTCTCTCTTCTTATAGTTACATCATAGTAAAACTTATCATACATATACTTCTCACCCACCGTTTACCCCAAATTAATTAATCAATCTCGCTAGAGGGATTCTCCCATTGAACAAGTTCCTTGATTGCTTCTTCAATTTCCATCGTCCCCTGTATACATGCACACAAGCAGAATCCCACGGCACTCAAACTAAGAACAACGTGGCTCTTCATTTCGTTCTCACCTTCATCACCATATAAGTTATCAACAACAATTCTAGACCGTTGGAGAAAAGAGCCAATTGTTTGTTCAATTCCATCTTCACCAAAACGAGAAACCATGCACGTATTATTATCCCAATTTGACTTTCCTGCTTCGAGATCACAAGAATTATTGTTATTCTTCTCAACCTCTTTCGCAACAAATTTCGTACTAGAAATCTCTTCAAGATTTTTTATTGAAGAGCAAATCAAGTCCTTAACGTGACCAAGTTCACCTTCTAGCATGTTCACATCCTCTTTCTCACAAGCCCCACATCGTTGGAATTCTTGTTGGAGGAACTTCAAAGCATGTTCTCCAAACCTCATGAGATCCACCACTCTTGACAATGACCCCAAAAGCTTATTATAACAAACACTATTAAATGGTAGAAACCATAAGTTAGGTTCCACTTCTGCTTCCATAACAAATTTCCTTAGCTTGTTAACTTGTATTTTCAACTTCCTTTGGTTATCTTCCAAATTGGTTTTGCCAGCAACAAGTAGACTCAACGACCCAATGGACTCACCAAGTGTGGCCAGGCATTGAGAGAGTTCCGTTTTGGAGCAGGTGGAGGCTCTTTTGGGCCAAAAAATAAGATCCACGAAAATAGAACATGAAAGCCCAATAAAGGTTTCAGTTATTCTGGCTAAAGCAAACTCACTCGGTGGCCCAAAATTTTTCCTACCAAGAATTAGAATGGCCCCAATAACTGCGGAAATGCCACCAGCAGGCCCATACATTTTACTTCGCTGAAGGAAGCTCGTGAAGATGAACCAAGGAAGAAGAGACAAGAATCTAATGGGCAACAATCTCTCAAATACGAAGCAACCCAAAATGCCATACACAGTTCCTAACACGGTTCCTTGAGCCTTAACATTTGCAGCTCTAAATGTGGCTTCTCTCCCCGAAACATAGCTCACGGCCACTGGAAGCCCAGCCCAGAACCCATTTTCTTTGCTGTATATTAAGCCCATGAACACTGAGAGACCCAGAGAGAGAGAATTTAATTGCTGGCATAAGATTTGTATTTCTTAACGTTGCTATCAAATTAGCCAACTTTTCTTTGGGAGACTTTCCATTTTTCTTAACGGGTAGGTCTTTCGCACAAGTTGGAGGTTCGGCCAATGATTTCTTGTGGAGGAGTTTGGCGCAAAATAAGAAGAAGGAAATGGGGAATTCTTTGTGAGTTGTTGGAATGGTGTGAAGGGATTGGAGAAAATGGGTTATGGTTTTTGCATTGGATTCGGGGACGGTTAGTGAACCGCCACGTAAGCTTTGTTTAGCTTGTTTTATGGTCAGGGTAACATGCTCCTCAAGGCTATTAAGACCATGTTTAAGGTCTTGGTCGAGAATGTTGATTGGGAATGAATTGGTGCAAGATAAAGCCAACTCCATCCCTCTCAGATTGGTATCTACCTCTTGAAGTCTCTCTATTAGGCTCAAGCAATGTGATCTGAAAATTTTAATTGGAAGTCTCTCCCATTGCATGCCCTCCTGTGCAAAAAGAAATTAATGAAAGGGAAGAAAAACAAAATGAGTTTAACAATAGCAAAAAAAGAACTACATTTATAGGGAGATGCAATATTAATTGCTTTCATGAAATGAGTCTTTGGGCTTACATTGTAGTGCATGATGATAGAAAGGAGCTTGTTTCGCTTAGTTACTAAAGACTTGGCATGAGACATTAATCCGACCGCAGTAATCTTGTCCTCCTCGCACATCACTTTTACAAGAAGCTTTAATCTCTTCAAGATATTTTTCGTTAATCGCTTGTAGCTTTGGTTCATCTGTACCAATTATGAAACAAAATTTAGATTATAGAAATTTCAACTTATTACTTTTATCTCTACTTTTCTTTTTCCTTTTTATTTATCTCCTCTTAATTTTTACCCAAAAATAGGATTGTGTATGTTCCTCTTAAATTAATTGTCACTCCTGCACCGTGTACCTAGTTGACAGCGCGGGATCCCAATTACTACTACCACCTGTATTATGTAATGCTAATGATATTCTTTTGGTACCCATTTTTAGTGCGCATTCGCTACTCGCTTCGGTGTTAAGGTAAAGAGAATTCTCTAGAATAGCCGCAAGTCTTACACAGCCCATCTCCAAAGGTAACAATATTTTTATATAAACCATATTTTTCAGTATTTTTTTAAATAATAAAAATCCACAGCTTAATACACATTATGTACCTCTACAGTTTTACTTTCTTAACTAAGTAAACCTTAAGTATATAGATGTAGAATACTAGAGAAGAAAATAACGTGGAATGGGAATGAAAATAATAGAGAAGAAAAATCACTACTAATGGATGATGTGAAGATTCCACTTAAATGGCAAATGTTTGGTGGCTAAGAGTACTGACAGTTTTTTGTATTTTAATGAAAGAATCCACTTAAATGCCAAACGTTTCTATCATAAGGAATTTTCAAAGTTTTTCTATTCAACTAGGATTGAATTTATAAGAAGTTTTGCTGTTTAATGAGTAACCTTTTAGTCGGACTTTTTAAACAAATTTTCCTGCGAAAATCACCTTAGATGAAATGTACATATATAAAGTTATAAAAAAATAATTTTGTAAAATAATTTAATAGTGAAATTTTCCACAATTATATAATTATAAATTATTTTTTCTCTCTATCTTAGCATCTCTTGTCCTTCCACTCGTACACCAAAAAATGGAGATGTAGGTTTAACATTTTCTATTACTTATCATGTGTCGAGTGTATACACCCAAAAAAGGTCGCAACAAATATTACACCAGTCAACAAAGTCAGTATCGTCATTCAACAGTCAACACAGCCGAAATCAAAATATTAATATTAATTACTGTAATATATTTTGTTTGGATCTAGTGTCCAAACTAATACAAATTAATAGGGTGTTATTACTGCAATAATTTTTAGTTCTTTATAGGGCATCCTGACGTAAAAAGTAGATCAAACACATATAAATCCAAAAACATAAGTTTTAGCAAATAGAAACATATTTCCTTGCTTTTGAGGTAAAAAAAAAATAAAAATAAAAAATGAATCATGTTAACATAGCATGCAGATGAACTAAAGATTTGATTACCTGGGAGGAAGCAAGACGCGGATAAGGAAGCAGCAATGCCAGAACGCAAGCAAGAACACCTAAGGCAGTGCTAGCAGCCAAGCTTATAGGGAGCATGATAGGATCAGTGTGAACACCATTTGCATAAGCCACCACGTACACCAGCACTATCTGACCCAACGATACACGTTTAGCTATCAAATGCGTGCTCTGAGGACAGGGAAGAACCACCACAAATGCGGCCAGCGCCACCGCCGCAGCGCTGGTGGCTTTAGAGAACCGTCCTGGTCCGACAAGCCACAAGCTCAACATGGCGGGGCCTATGCTCTGAAAGGTGGCATAGAGTGCGAGCCAACATCCACGCAAAGCGTCTCCCAAAGCGGCGTCGTTTATGATAATGAGAATGGCTGTGACGTATGAGAATGCAGGGAATGCTAGGAGGGTGCAAATGGAAGAGGGACCATAGAGGGTGACACAACCCACTATGGTGCACGCTAGGGCGGTTCGGAACGCAGATGAGAGGCACTCTCGCCACAGTGGTGGCATATTCATCAGTGTCATTAGTTTTTTTAATTGTATTAGCTTTACCTTATGAAGGATGTTATATGATCGATGAGTGTAGGAGGCAAGGCAAGCATATATGGTTGGGTTTTTTTTTATAATGAGATGAGCTAACAGAAAGCGAAAGAGAGGAAATCTTCTATTTTAATTTTCAATCACCTCCACGACAATGGAGGAATATTCAAATACGTACACTAGTTGTCTGTTACCAAGTATTCTTCAATAGAAAATTATTATTCAGAGAGAAAAAAAGTTCTTTTAAATTGTAATATTAATACATATTACATACTTCCCCCCTATTAATGTACCGTTACTTCTTTTTTCTTTCTTTCTCCCCGTCGTGATGTATATCATTGTTTAGTTAAAAGGGCAGGTTGGATAAAAACATAAAAAGAGATATATCAGTTAAATTTGATTCCGACAACTGAACAGTTGCATATGCACGAGCCATATTGTGGTAGTTTCCTTATTCCAAATGGAGAAATGGTTCTCTTTAAATAATTATCCTAATGACGTAATTTTAAGCTGTAATGTATGGACCATATTGTTGTAATTATCCTTATAATTAGTTATTCGAATTAAAAATTATCCAGATGTATGTGTATGGACTATATATATACACCATATTGTAGTAGTATTCGTATCCCTATTTTTAGCTAAAGTAATTTTTTAATAAAGGCAACAGCGGGACAAAGGCCTTACAAAAAAAATCACTTAATAATTTTTCATTATATAAAAGCCCAACAATAAACTAGATACAAAAATATGTATAAAAAAATAACACCATTAGTATTAGCCAAAACGGCTAAAGAAATAGAAGGTGGAAAAGCCCTAAAGATAAAATAATGATTGGTCCATATACTATTTCTTATAATCCCTTATATATCCTGTTGAAAATGTTTAATCATGTGACAAAAAGAGAAAATTTATTTTTAATAGGTATACAAAAGTAGTATGAAGAAATTAATGTGACAAATCACAGAACCTCTAAAAAAATATAGAAGTCATACTAGAAGGGAAGGACCCTCTAATAAAATGTGTGCAAAATTATTCCCTTCTCTATGACGAAAGCACCTCTCATCCTCAGGGGACCCATTCCTTATTAATCACGGTTCTTGAATATTGACATTAGAATAATGACGAAATAAGGATGCCAATAATGATCGATTACACCCTATATAATTTGTAACACATCTCAAATCAGCTTCAGGCCTAGCTTTTTTTTCTTTCTGAATTTCATGTCAAGCTAATCTAGCAGAGTTTATTTGGTAGTCCAGTAACATGATTGGTTTTAAGGACGGGTCAACTTAATTAGGGGATTTGTTGAGAGCAATTCACAAGATTTTTATTCATTTAAACCACTATAATTATAAATCACCTCTATAATTTAAAATGTAATTAAATGAATAATCGGTTGTAAATATTCACAAATATTGAATCATTGACATTCTTATCCTTTAGCTAAGAAGTGATAAAGTTGTTGGCTCGTACGTAGAACTAAGCAACAGCTATCATGCATCTGCATGGCCGGATCAGGGAGTCACGTAACACAGAGATGGGACATTTCCTCCATTCCGTGACCAAATCTCCACGCATTCGATCTGCAACTGCTATAGTCATCGATCGCGCATTATTAATTAGGTCTGATCTATAATTCTTAGGATTTATGTAATCTCTGATGTTGGTGCTTTTATCTTTGGTTTTGGAATTGCTTGTGCTAAAATTGAGCTTTTTTTAATAACAATTATGTTTGTCTTTAAAAAAAAAAAAGGCTCCGATCCACAATGGCACATCTCATGATAAAAAAAAACCATAGGCTACAGAAGGTAGATCCGAAGTACAATAGAGGCTTAT
>CM023953.1:24944098-24965622 GCA_013407115.1 Glycine latifolia
TTTTTTTTATTATCTTTTTCTTGTTATCACATTATCATATATCATATTATTACTTTTTTTCTTCTTTTTTTTTTCTTTCTTTCTCAATGTGTATGCTAGCATTGGGTGTTCATTAAACATAGTTCTTTATTTTAAGTCTGTTTTAATTAGGTAAGGTATTTTAGAAATAGAAGGTTCCCTCCTGTGAACTAACAAGCACGCCATGATCACTTCTTATCTCGAGGCTATAATTTATCAATACACAAAGAAGAAACATGTGAGCATGTGATCAGATTTTTATATAGTAATATTTCGAGTCATTAACTTAACTTAACTGTATGGATTTTTTTATTTTAAAAAAGAGTGTAAATATAATAATACAACAACAATTCAAATAATTTATAAACATTATCCTTTTTAGTCTTTAATTTGTCTGGGATACATGCACGACCATTTTCCTTGGTCTTCTTTAAAGTTGAAGAAATCCGCAAGCTGTAAATTTTCAATCCAAAGCTAGTAGGATTACTTTTAAGTCCACACTTTATAGTGTCATTCATTCATTCATATATATATATATATATATATTCTTATATCATTGAGCATGTGTTAATTAAGATCTTGGTTTAATGTATTAATTATAATGTAAACTTTTAAAAATACATATCTAGTATGTCATATCATTATTAATATTTAATAAGTTTAATAATATAAACTTGTTAATAAGTGATAATGTATTATTAGATGAGAATCGAATGCGAAGTTTATGGGTTTTTTGCTAACAAATATTCCAAAAATAGGAGTCCAATGAGATGAATTAGTCTTCAATTATTTGAGCTTCATTCGTCGAGTGTTTGATTGAATTTGTTTGTTTTACAAAATAATAAATAAATTTAAATTTAACTTTAGGGTATAAATGAATCAAGTTCAAACTCCATTACTTTGAGACTAAAATTTCGTGAGCAAGTCATTTTAGTACAAAAACATATATATTTTGATAAAAAAATATTTGTTTTATATGTAAAAATTCTTAAACATCATCATTGTCCAGCTTTTAACATTAGCAAATCATAAATGAGGTAAATAGGTTGAGTTCAAACTTCATATTTAAATAAGTTAAGTCTAACCTATTCAAACTTTAAAAAATCACATATTTTTATTCTGCAGATAACCTGCAGTACTCTAAAAGTATTTGTTAGGGAATTTAAAATAGATTTTTTTATTAAAGTTCACAGTAAAAATGTATTAGAAATTATAATATAAATACATTAACAATACTTTTTAATTAAAAAAATTATTTTGAATTTTTTAACCAGAATCTTAAGGCCATTATTGGTTAGTATTTGCATATAAAATATAATACTGACTTTAAGTAGAAAAAAAGTTACATCATTCCGAAAACATGAACCTGGTATCTTTTGTTCATGTTGGTTCAATTTTATCTGCAGTTGAACCAACATTTATTAGCGTCTCAAATGCAAACCTGGTATCTTTAGCCATATTCATTCTCCTATATATATATATGAATAAAGAACTTGTATGTGTTGTTAGTGGCATTGGGTTTAACGCTACTGAAACTCAGAACCATACATTCTGGGCAGCAAAGGAATCGACCATGCACTATGCAAGTAAAAGTGGGATTTTCGTAGATCTCCACTCAACGTATACATTATTTCCGTTCGAGTATTGTAGTGATCGAAACGTTTCCCTTAAGGACAAGGAAGGGCCAAGTGGGGAACGGTAGGTCACTTAATTATCAATTGAAATAGTCCTACAATTAAGTTCGTCAAATCAGAACAGCTGCCCCTTAATTATTATATAATAAGTCGTTTCTCCAACAATTTAATATCTCGATAAAGTGTAAAGGAGATGTGCATGCTTTTGTTAGCTGGAGTTTCAGTTTCTGGTTTACATTGGAAGGAAAACTTCCCACTTACAGATTTGGATGTATATTTTACGTACGCATTACTATAAGTTCAAGATGTAAAGAGTGATTTCAAAAAATGGTTAAACCATTGGTTGTTAATAAATTTTTCAATAACAAATTTTAGTGATTATACGTAAAACGACTTAGCGACTGTTTTCTTTTACTGATTTAGCACTGATTTAATTAATTAACGTTTTTAATGATTATTTTAGTGGCTGACTTTATTGCAACTCCTTACCCTGAAAAGCAGTTATTTAGAAGGAAAGTAAATGCCTCCTCTGTGTCTTAGTGTCTACCATTGCTTTTCACAACGTCCTTCCTTTTCGGCACCCCCCTTCCCATGAATTTTTACTAGCAATCAAAAGCTACAAATCAGCAAATATAGTAAATGCAGGTATAGCTAACTGCTTTGTCACCATCCACTCTGTGTGTTAGTGTCTACCATTGCTTTAAGAAAATAGTTGTATTATGAGTTAGTATCCTTTTATAAGCCCATTTTTATGTTGGTTTATTGTATATAGTAAAGAGAGACATTCCTCCGATAATAATGATGATTTATATGATCAATAGATGCATAAATATCATCCACATTTTCAACGATGCATGCCAACGAATTGTACTCCTGACTTGTGATTAAATGAATGAAATCCATCAGTGGGAATGTGGGATATTTAACCAATCAAAAGATCGAAAATAAAATACAAGAGGTTTATCCATGCAAATGCAACCAAAACAAGCGTGATACAATAAATAGAGATTATACTGATCAATAAAGATTAGCCCTTAAAATAATTAAGTAGAAGAGGATACACGTTTTGCACACTCTTTAACTCAAGAGATAAATACTGATCATGGAATAAGTTAAAATGTCTACTTATAATCCAAACATCAGATGCAAAGTAATCCATTAATATTAAAATTGAAAAAAAAGGTAATATATAGTGACTAAAATTGCGATCTCCAAAGAATACTTTCTGATCTATAGGAAAAATTATTTTAAAAAAAATTCAAATATTTTATTGATCAGTTTAGTGAATTACTTGGTAACATATTAGTGGCCAATTTTGGTGGGTTTTTTTTATTTTATTTTAAGAATAATCAGTTTTTCCTGATCTAGGAAAAATTATTTTGAAATACTTTAATATTTTATAATTTTAACTTGATAGACATATATATAAAAGAAGAAAATATATTAAAGTAAAATAATAATATATTAATTTCAAAACATTTATTAATTATTACATTAATAAGGTAAAGTTTATAATACTTAAAGAGAATGTGGAGTGTAGCTCCTTACAACAGAGGTAGCCCTCTTGATATTATTTGATTTCACTGAAGAAAATAGAAAAACAAGGGTTTTGAAAGAAAATAAACTGTTTCCTCTCTGTTGAATTGTATAATTTAGCGCTACACTAGCTAGAGAAAATAAAGCACAACCTAACAGCGATCGACCTTCCTTTTCTCCCTTTCCTCCATGAGCAAACGTTACGAATAAGCTGCAAGCGAGGTCTATGTGAGTGTAGCTAACTACTTTTTATTTCACCATCCGCTATGTGTCTTAGTGTCTACTTAGTTCCTTTTGAGAATTCTGCACATTGTAAAGCCTATGTTAACATCATCCACATTCTCAGTGCATGCCAAACGAACGAGCAATCAAGGGAATATATTTAACCAAAAAGCAAAACAAAAAGAGATTATTCTGTTTTACATGATTAACACTAAAAAAAGTAAGTAAAGAGAATTTACGTGTTAGTGGAATCCTATGTAAGAAGGTAGTGCACCTTTGTCTATACATACAAGTAGTTCTCTCCAACTTCAGTGGCCTACGTACTTTTCAGAGTATTCAGTCTAAATTTATTTTCTATTGGTTTTTTAATTAATTCCTGGTCTTCAGGCTTTGCACTGTTCAAAGCGTGAACGCTGTCTGCTGATGGTTCCAGAGAATCTGAAATCAGCAAAATAAGTGAGATCGGGGTTCAGGGAAAAGTGGGGTGGGGGTATAATAGGATAGGACGAACATATATAATAAGAGTTTAATTTACCATGCAACAAAATGTGGGTGTTTATGAAATTAAACAAGTTCATCTATAACTTTGACATTTACACTTATCATTTCTGAATACCTTTAGCATAATGTTTAGATGTAACTACATTCGTAACTGCTGCAATGCTACTACCTTCTAATATTTTATGAATCAGAAAATATTTCTGTATATACTCATACAAATTGAATTTAAATTTGATTGTTGGCATGAAGCGGAAAACAAGTTGAATAAAGCCTAGTGGTGTGCAGCCTGTTAGTGCACGATTCTACGACGTCTAAGAGTCATCTCCAATACAAGGAGCTTCAAGAGTTTCTTAGGCTAAGCACCCGTTCCTTGGAAGCTCGTATGCATTGGAGCACACTGACGTGGCGGAATCGGCTTCTTCCGTGGATCTTGGATTCCTTATATAATGAATCATTCCTTAGCAATTAAAAAACATTAATTTGACACAAAACTGGTTAATTTCCGTTATTTCCAACCACATGTACATGAAATTGATGAATCAAAGGAGGAAGGAAGATGAACAGTTCGAAGAAAAATCAAACCGATACTGATCTTGAAGAAGAGAGAACAACGGTGACGACAAAGGATTGCGACAGTGACGGCACGACTGTCTGTCTTCTTCTAGGTTTGAGCCTTCATTAGAGGTCTGGGTGGAGAAGAGAGAGGGACGCTGAGCGGAGAAGAGGGAGAGTAGAGGGAGAACCTTCATGCGTTGAGAAGAGAGAGCAGCGAAGAGGATGCGAGTTGAGAAGAGAGAGCAGTGGAGAGGACGCATGTGACCATGGAAGGTTCTAGACTGAAGAAGAGCAAGGGACGTGCGTGAGTTGGAGCACAAAACAAAAAGAGCAGTTACAATGCACAATAAAAACAAATATAATGCACACAATAAAAGCAAATATAATGCACACAATATAATGCGTGTGACGATGGTAATCAATTGCTTATTAAATTGGGAATGCAAAGAAAAGTAACATTAAACAAATGCAAAAAAATATAATGCACGCAAAAAAAAATTAATTAATAAAAACAAATATTAGTAACATTAATAAATATAACCGTTGTAGGAAAAGTGACCGTTGGATGAATTTTGTTTATAGATACAACTCTAACGAGATTTAGTTGAACATATTTGGGAATGTTTCAAGAACGAAACTAACCATAACTAATTTTATATAATATTTTTTTTTGAAGTTTAGATTTTTAATTTATTTTGATATTATTGTGTTTAATTATTTATTATTATGTAAAAAAAATTAATATTGTTACGCATTCCATTTTATTTATTTTAATTTATATTTATGAAAACTGAAAAAAGTTATGTTTTATTAAAAAAATATATAAATATGTGAATTTTTTTGAGTTTCTTGTGTTTTTTACATTTGAGCAAAATATTGGGTGAGTTTATTAGGAGTAACATGACAATTGTAGAGATCACAAAAAGTACTGCGGGGACCACAAAAAGTTGCTTAAAGAATCCATTAAAACTTCTTGGATTGGAGATGCTCTAATTTGACTTCTCGAGGCATGTCTAATTCTACAACATGTTGTTCCAGTCAACAAAAGTGATGAAGAAAATCTAACACACACAAATATATCTATAAGAAAATCTAATAGCCCCAAATAAAAAAAAAATAAAAAAAACAGCGATATTTAATTAATACTTAGTACACACAAAAACGACTGATATATAGCCAACTCGTGTATGTCTGTTAAATTTCAGTTTTAATCGTTTTGGTTGGTATTGTGTAATTGGGTTAATTTACCCATCATATGGAAAATTTTCCAGGTGTTTTCCAGATTCCTAGTTGGAAATATCAATATTTGAGACGTATTTCTCATTCCTAATAAAAAATTATAATATAAAAAAATTACCGCTACCGTGGTCCTGTGTTTATTTTAGAAGTGTATTATTGATTGATATTGAATATGAATGTATAATAACAGGCGTCATCCTGTTATAAACTCTTGGTAAATAAGAACTTATTTATAAAGTTGACTATAAGCTTACAAAAATAAGCTAAAAAAAAACTTAATTTTGATAAGTTCTTCCATAAAACTTAACTTGTCATTGCTTATTTTAAATAAACAACAAAATTATAAATCTCATAAACCAGTTTTATAAGCCCAAACATAAATAACATTAACATCTCAGCCAAGATTTTCTAAACCGTTTTCTTGATGCTAATTTCAATGTATTGCAGAGGGTTAAGCAATATAATAATCGTAAGCAATTTTCGGCAGTAAGGTAGAATGTTTGACGTGATTTTATTTTATTTGTTACAAGACAATATTTAAAATTGAAAAGATAACTAGATATTTTATATCCGAAGAATCTACAATAGTATGCAATGTTACTGTATGGAGTTGGATTATGCCGCCCACAAGAAAGATTTACTCGTCAAGGGATACAAACTAAATTTGACGTGTCTTGCATTATCAGGGCTAGTGGCGATTACTGGGATCAAATACTACAGCACCAAGAGCTATAAAAACCCAAAATATAAGAATACCTACTATAGCAGTTCTCAACAACTGGTCATAATTACCATATAAGTTGCCTTCTAATTCATTGGAAGGATGCAATGTTGGAGAATCCTCATTGTCATTGTCACTGTCACTGGTATCCTCCAACCCATCTCTCCTGCTGGTCCCAGTTGCATAAGTTTGCAGCGTATCCCCCTGGCCAATGTTGGAGCATTTCATGCAAGTGCAGCAGCCTCCAAGATATGAAGGCAGTGTTGGCATATAGTCAGAAAGAACTTTCTGATGCATCTCCCCTTCTACTTTCAACTTGTTTCTCGTAGCAGGCTTCAAATCCTAACCCAGATGTACAAATTAGTTTGTTAAATAAAGCACATTTTACTTTATAGATCTACTACTTTGGCTATTATTAACTAGGTTGTTGTATTCCACTGAAAAATTAAATTGCATTTAATCAAACAATTTGTTTGATACCCCTACATGTTTCATGATCACCAACCCGATGCACCTTCTCTTGCCACTTTATTACTCATTTTAGGCTGAATAAGCTGAAAGGATAACTTACCTGAATAAAAGTCTGGGCAATAACATGAACATTGGCTGGCAGTTGTATGACAAACATGCAATGAAGACGATTAGGAAAGTGGTCTTGCAGAAGGGAAGAACAGGATCTGATTATTTGCATGGGAATTCTCACTGGAGACAACCCTTCACAGTCCACCAACACCGTAATTTGTGGGTTGTCTGCATCAACCAAGTGCAAGACTCCATATTCTACCTGTGATACTGAAACAACGAATTAATGATCATCAAATGTCATAAAGTAAAACTATAGAACAAAAAGTTATATGTCAAGCAAACAAAACTGACTGATGATCTGTAGAGGAAGTAAGAAATGAAAGAGGGAAAAAAATATTTCTCAACTCACAAAATAAAGCAAAATCTGATAACTTATCTATTTTGGTAATAAGCAAACATGAGGAGAAAATGACAAGAAAAAGAAGTGCTGAATTTGCAAAAGAATAACTTACTGACTGCCTGAGCAAATCGAGGTCTATCTTCAGATGTCAATGTACTGCAGGCTAACCCAAGCCTAACGATTAGGCAAGGTCTCTGCCCCACATCAGACCCATGCCAGAACACCATTTTTGATGACATTTTCAGTTCTTCTTCTGAAAGAATTCTGTAAGTCTCTCGCCATCGTATGGTCTTCTTGATTGAGGTAAGGAAGCATGAAAAATCATTATTAGAAGCTGCATAAAATCTCCGAAGCTCGTCATCGTTGATTCTGCATCAAAACCTACTAAATCATGGTCTGTTGCAACAGGAGAAACCAAGAAATATGCAGTAAATATGCTATTGCTAACTGAAAAGACAATTCCTGGCCCTGATTTTAGTACCTGACTCAAAATGCATAATATAACGTCAGAAGTGTTGCTTAGTGTTCCAAAAAGTTTTTCATACAAACAAATATGAATATACGTGTGTCCATCATATAGGCTAACCATAAGTTAGAATTTTATTTTTTTTAAAAAGGGGGTTCATCTACCACCGACCCTAATTAGCTTGGGTTAAAGGTACTGTTGATATTGATGTTTTTAAAAGGGGGATTGTGAATTGGAAGAGATCAGGAGTGTTATTGGTAAGAATCATTTTCATGAAATTTTGATTCGCATGATTTAGGATTTTTACAAGAAACAAGTGACATCTTGATACTAAACAATTATATATAGTTGGGTTATCTAGTAGTCAAATACTATGTTACATGGATAGTAGGTGCTGTGATAAATTCAAAGTTTACTCAAAATCTCAGCAAATCCAACTCCATGATAAGAGACAAAAATGCAGTTGTCAACAAATTATTAATGTGCGGTTTCTCATTTCTGCTAACAGAAAAAAATGGTAAGTCTACATCATCAACAATTGAACAAAATGACTTAACTGCATGAATATCCAGTAAATTTGAGAGTGTCACATAATTATATTCTTTTGGAATGGCACATTTGGAAGTATCACAACCTGTTTATTCTATATTGTGAATGCACGGGAACTGTAAAATACCTTTCTGGTAATTTAAGCCCTTGATTTTCAAGCTCTTGATAGAGTTGAGTCAACCACTTCTCAGATTCTAAAATTTTAGGATCTGTCAAACACTGGCTGCAAAATGCAAGAAAATGTAAGCTTGAAAGTAAAGCTTAAAAATCAAGATTTTAAACCCCACAATTAATCTCAAATTTTCACCGGAAGATTCAGTCATAAATGCACAATTAATTTTAGGTTTTATATGTATGATGTATCATGTATCACATCACATATGCATATAAGATATATGGAAAGACCAAGATTAATTTGGACTTGGTAGTTCACATTCTTGGCCTAACAAATATCAATATCCTACATTACATTTGGAGAAACACAAGAGAAGTAGTAAACCTAGTTATGAAGATAAAAATTAAAATTATTTTTACTGAATACAAAAGAAATCACAAAATTTACAGAGCAAGGAACTGGGTAAATCACTCGGGTTGAAACAAGATTTTTGACCATTAAAGAAATCAAAAGGAATTTTATTTACAAACTCTAAAATCCTGCAAACTGCATCAATGCAATTTACATTTTCTACTTTTCTGAGGTTGAAAAAGGTAATCTTATGTTGCTATTAAAGCTCAAAGGAAAATGTGTACGAATTAGAGAGTAGGAATTAAAAAAGCACACAAATAGACATTAGCATGAAGAATCAGAGCATTATATACCTTGTATTCAAATCAACCTCTAAAGGAGATAATTCTGAGTATGCTACTGCATCTTGTGAATCATTACTACAATCTGACTTGCCATCACTACATTTTGATAGATCAGAAAATAATGTTGCAATTGAAAGGGCTAGCAACGGTCTTGATAGGACCTGATAGCAGAGATGTATTAGCTATCTGCTCTCATGAGTATAGCTGAAATTGGTATACTTAGAAAACATAAAGAACATAGCACAAACATCAACGAGAGAAGTCTTCATTCAATTTAATCCTCAACCAAAATGGTAAAAGGGGGCAGGGGAAGTATCATATAGTATTCATCAATATTATTCACGCATCAAAATCTTCAACATCTACCTTCACTACTTTGGTAAATGGGAAAAATGGAGAGAGATATTGATCTTTGCCCTTTTCACTCTCTCCATTCTTCCCATGAAAGAAAAGTGTAAAGCTCATTGTAAGAGATTGTGATTAACATAGCTCTATCGTATATCTTCTTGATGTGTGCAAAGATACATGAGATAGCTGTTTTGTTTTCTTTTGTTAAAAATGGGAGCCAATTTCTAAAACTTCCCAATGATGTTCTCAAATAACTCATTTTTCAGGTCAGTTTGGTACCATATATCCTGAGATACAGGGGAGCAAATTTGATATATTAGATCAATATGAAAAATTCATTCTTAAATTTTTCAATGGTGATACCAAACTGACAGTAATTGAAAATGGTTCACTAAGAATATTGTGCTTTCTCCATTAAAATGTTATTAAAATATATTTTTGATGAAAACTTCAAAAATTTATATAACAAACCTGCATGCTGTCGACCAAACTCTTGAAGGGTGCCCACCTCTGAATCCATTTAAATGGTGGATAACATAGGATTTGTAGAGCCTGAAGGCCTCGCCATAGACATGGGCATCTCCTCTTGGAGAACCTCCTTATGATCTCTAAAGCAGCAACTTTAAGTATAAAAAATGTGATACCACTCACATCTATACTTCCAAAGCGGCTACGGATCAGTGAAATGACATGTCCACGGTTTCTCTGTACAAAACCTTTAGGAAGTGATGCAATTAGCAGATTTTTGTATGCTTTATTCTTATTCACGACACTGTCTGGTTTTGGGATCCTGCTCAAGTAAGAATAATCCACCGTGTCTCCCATGTAAACTGATGATAGTGTACAACAAAAGTATCTTTTCAAATGCAAGAATCAATATCCAACGAAAGTGTCTTCAAAGTGCAGTGCGTATATAGCGGTTATTTTTTAAAAAAAAAAATCTGTAACACAACACATAACACTCCAAAACGAGCCTTCAAAATTTTGAGGTAGATATGAACCATCTTGTGAACTTAAAATGTCATGAACTCATGCAGGAACCAGAGAACCTTACCTAAACCTTCAGCTGTTAAAACTTAAAAGGCCATAACGATGCTAATTTCTTATGAAATTAAAAAAAATTGACATTAAAATTCGAAAGAAAGAAAATAATTCGAATATATATCCAGCACTTTCCCAAACAATTATCAAAGATTCAAACTCCACAGACAAAGTCCGGTTAATTTATACGAATAAATTAAACAGGTAACCTAGTATGAAATTAGTTGCAAAAAACCTTGACCTGAAATAGGATTGCAACAGTTTGCAACTTGAGCGCATCCCCGATTATGGATCAATCCTCCTTCGTCGCTGTAAGTCAATGAACCGGCGCGGATCAGTGGTTTAGAAATGGAGGAACTAACTACCATAACATCGCCCTCAACCGTATTTATGTATTTTCACTTTAATTTTTAATGAGAAAAATTTACTTGCTAGTAATTTTTTAAAGGTTTAAGGTTAACAAATTGTTACTTAAAAAAAAGAAAGGGTAATAGGCAATTAATGATGGATTTACTAACATTTTTTTTATAAATTTTAAAAAAATAATAGAGATAGATAGTATATATTAAAAAATCAATAGCAATAAACTAATTGTATATAGAGTAAATTATACGAATTTTTCCTTTTTTTATTATTACTTTTAGTCCTTCTTGTAAACGGTGTCAAGTATCCGTTAATTGAAATACTTTTTCTTTTATGATAAATATCCATATTATCCTTTTTCTTACCCATTTTCTCTTCAGATCTAAATGACTGTCTAGCCATTGACCACCATTAGAGCCTTCTTGCGTGCCACTCACGCCCCCGTGTCTCTCATCTGCATCGCAAGAGCATAGAGAGGAAATAAGTCGCTACTGTGCTTTATGTCGTTGTTCCTGTTCTACACTCCCTTTCTCTTAAACCCCTATCCTTTCCCTGCACCCCTTCAGGCTTCATCCAATTATGTTGTGAACCCGCCCCTGTCTTCCTCCTTAAAATCCAAACTTTCCATTTCGCATGGCTTCTTTGAAAATCAATTGAGTGTCCTTCCTAGTTCCTACGAATCTCGAGAGCGCACTTTATCATCTTCTCCTCTGCATTATAGATAGAACTAGGAAAGTAGAGGTTCCTTTTAGGAATGAGAATAGGAATGGGTCATTGGGTCTTGAAGCTCTAAAGTCTAAAACCTTGACTTTTCCTTCACGTGGCATTTGGTCTTGAAACTCACTGGGTTTAGGAATGGGTACATCATCCTTGTGGCAGAGGTGGTGAACGAGAAATGCTAGTTGTGGATTTGGATTTGTGTTTGCAGAGAATGATGCATGTTTGTGGATTTGAAACTATATTGACAATTGAAAATAGTGCAAGTTGTTGGGTTGTGCGAGGGAATGGGGTTTTGACAGTTTTTAATGAGAGTATACTTTTTTCTTGCTATCTTTTTTGTTCTGAAAGTGGGATCATAATTTTTTTTTCTTTCAAACTTTCAGTTCAAAGGTTTAAAGGTTTAAAGATTGAAGAAAAGGGCATTTAAGGATAAAAGAGTTTCATTAAAAACTATGTAACTAGCACATGATTCCTTCACGTCAAATATGAAACAACGTTAAAGTGGCAGGAGAGGTATGTGCATAATTAGGTAACATTTAGGGGTTTTTTTGGTATTTGTTCAAATGAAGGAAAAGTTTGTGTAATTTCATCAAACTTTGAGATATGTTTAGTTCACTCTTATATATAAAATCAAGTCACGAGTTACATTGATGGATTTGTAATATAAAAAGTTATAGAATATAATCTTATCAACGAACGAGTTATTAAATTAGTTACAATATAAAATCAATAGTCTATTTTGCATTTGAATAATATAAATAAATATTTAAATTAACTAATGTAGAAGTTTAAAAGAATAATGAAGAATATAATCTAAAAATAATAATCAAGTTCACATTTATTTATCATTGCATAACTAATTTAACAAAATATTAAAACCAAATAAATGTATCATTATAAAAAAATTTAAGGATCACATTTATTTTTCACTTAAGAAAATTCTGATCTAACCAATACGACAAGGTGACAAAAATCTCTTTCTAAGTATTTAACTAAACTACATACATAGAATTTGAACACAATAGCACTAATTATCAATTATAATAATTTAAATAAATTAAATTTATCCCATAAAAGAAACAGAAAAAATAGATAATTGAATGAATAAGATTAACCATAGTATTAAAAATATAAAAAATTAAAATAACTATTTACAAACAAAATAAAGTTACAATATGAATCAAAATATTTGTCATAAAAGTGATATAAATAAATATAAATTAAACTTACAAGTTTGGAGTTGTACAAAATAAAATTGAAATATGAACATAACATCTTCATGACAAATAAATAAAACATCCACAATAACAAATATTTTTGCTACTCATTTGTTAACAAGACAAGGGAAAATATCGTGGCATCAATACTCATAGGTACCCATTATACATTAATATTTTTTTTTACATTTTTATTTGTACTTATATTTTAAAATACTTTTGTTTGAAAATTACATTTTAGTAGAATTTTACTTAAGTTTACACTTTAAAGAGTAATTTTTTACATTATGTAAGAATAATATACAATATTGTTTACCTATAATCGTGTTGTATGCTAATAATTTCCCAGTGCAAAGTGATCCAATGTCCTGATCAGCTCAATCACTGATTTAATTTTTAAAACTATGATTCCAAGAGTACAGGGAGGTGAAAGGAAAAAATAAAAAATAAAGATAAACAGTGCAAAGTGATCCAATGTCCTTATCAGCTCAATCACTGATTTGATTTTTAAAATTAAGATTCCAAGAGTAGGGAGGTGAAAGGAAAAAAAATGAAAAAAAAAAAAAGATAATAAGTGATGTGATGATGCCTCCACGCCAAAGACCAACCTCTATGGTCTCCACTACCATCCAAGTAAACAAAGTAATGAAGCGCTAGGGAAAACAGCCATATACAGGTAAAGAAGAGCCTATAACACAAGGAAGTGACAAAATTCAGATTTCAATTTTCAACGACATCCACAATCACAATATTAAGCAAAAGGCAAAACTTAGCACCTAGTTTTAAAATTTTAACAACAAGGTCATGCAAATGAACAAACTAAATTTCCAATTTAATTACTAGTCACCAAACACTGACCAAGCACTTAGAATACAGTTGGTTTTTCCAAGACAAATGGCACTATACCCGGTTCAACAGTAACAGGTGAACCAATCCACACATTAAGTTGTATATCCTTCTGTTCACAAAAGGAAGATGAGAATCCAAGCTGTAAATCACAAAATTTCTTGTGACTTCCGCACACATCGGCTAACCTTCTTCTTGAATTCATCTCTCCTATCTCTCCACTCCTTCTGCAACATAAGATCATGACACGGTCTAGGAAAAACTTTCAAAATAATATATTTAAACTGTCGAGATTGAAGCACTTCATACCCTAGACATGGCACTTTAATCTGTAAAGATCTTAGGTACAGCAATGTGTATTTCTAATATGATCGCAAAATAAAATATAAAAAATTACAGGATCATATACTAAATTCTCTACTCAAAAGTACTGAAACAAATGATATATATTACTACCCAACTCAGCATAAGGCATGCACACTTTGGTGACATAGTACCAACACATCCACAATAGCTTACTAAAGCCAACCCCTACACCTTAGAACCTAGCAACATCATACATGGATAATCCCAAATGCTAACAAAAGAGATGTATAGAACACTCTAGCATTTATTTTGGATCAAACTGGACATATCAAGAAAGTCATCCAGGTACTAGTTTTATTGTGTCAGACATAATGTCAAGCTTGGCAATCTCACACCAGCACACACCGGTACTTGACCAGCCTCACCAAACTCAGGATAAGGCACTGCGGCCCTGTGGGTGTAGGATCAATCCTCCACGGCTCCACCCCCCCTCCAGCAATGTACCCCTCCTATAAACAAGTACCATGGCTAGTTATGCTGCTAGTGAAATTTTTGTTAATTTATACTAAGCTGCATTTTTCTGCTAAAATTAGTCAATCTTTTACTAGTATGACACTTTTCTCAAACATATCTATTAAATTTTATGAAATGATGGATTAATTATTTGGTATATTAAAATATTCTTACAGAAATTTATTCCTAAATGTGAGGTGGGGAGGGCGAGGCCATATGGTGCTTGTGGGACTAGTGCAGGCTTCCACCCTAAAACTTGAGGAGCCCATAGGATTTTGAATGTTATCTTAAAGGATGGAACAGGGTTGGGTTGAGCAAAATCCTACGCATTCTAGCCCCATTCCATTGCCAAGCCTGCTGAAATACTACTAAAAGAAGCATTCCCATGCTTTTCTTTGTTTCTGTGCCTCACAAATCCGATCATAAAAGTTCCAGGTTTTGCATAAATCAGAGCAATTTGAGTAATGCCTACTTCCCTCATAACACATATCCTAATTAAACCATTCAATTAAAACTATTTTTCAACTGTATTTAATCACTTGTGAAATGCATCCATACTAAAAATATAAAGTTGACTCATTTTGTATAGAAGAAGTATTATACAAGTTTATATTATTTGCAATTCCACATCTCACTCTTCACACCCACTAGCTATGTGCTTAAGTACCTTGGAATAGTCAGAATTTCTCCACATATCAAATACCTTATCTTAAGAAAATAACTACTGAAATAATTTTTAAAAATGACAGTTTACCTTTTCTTTTCTAGGATGCAAATAAGTAGCCATAAGATAGGACTGAGGGAAAGGTTGCTGAAATAAAATAAAATCACAAAATGGTCAAACTTACCGCAGCTTCAACATTTGCAGGAGATTCATCATTAGGACTAGAAAGCATCGATATGATACTTAATACTATACTCTCTACCTGCAAGACAGCTTATATAATATTAATTCATAAGCAGGTTTTAAACAGCTTTACAAATACTATGTCAAACCAAAAGCAGGGGAAAAGAAGTGGCATATCATTTTGCAAGAACATCCAGAAAGATTATTAATGGCAAATTAACCTTGAAATGTTTAACACTCCAAATTAGCTTTAAGGATAAATATTTGTTACTTTAAATTAGTTATTTTTATTTGATAAACGATATTGGAAAGCTCCTGTTTCAACCTTAGACTTATTCCTTTATGGCCTTTTTCCCATGATCCATAGCAAACTCAAACATAGAAAGAACTGAAACTACTACCACTAACAAGCCTTTAGGTCTTCTAACTTTATTCAGAGACTGAGAAGAGAGAGTTATATCATTCAGAAAGTTGAAGTTTTAACACATAGAAGACTAATATTTTCCTTCCCATTGAAAGTGTGAGCTCTATCCTATGTGAGCTATCATTAATGTAAAGCTAACAGTACAAGACAGAATCACAAGAGAATCTACTCTAGAATAGATTACATGTATGAAGCAAACAGAGGAATCACCACAAGATGAAGCCTAGTATATAAATTTATAATACAGTTAGATTCTGACACATATATATGTACATTATATCTTACCAAATGTACACAGACAAATTATATTTCTGGAGCTTTGTTATCAAACAAGATCACACCTGCAATATATAATATACGTCTATATCTATTTATGGAATGAAATGATTGAAAATTTTAAGTATTCTAGTATTTCTTAAGTATATCTCTCACTGCTGGATAACATTGATGGAAATGCCTTCAGAGTTCAGATTAAGCGTATTATGCATACAGCCAAACTGCAGGAAGAAAATTAGTAAACAAGGGTATCATATGGTTTGCTGGGGTATTTACACATTTTAACTTGATCTTCAAACAAAAGCATGCTGAAGGGATACTAAACAATAATAACCTCACATTTCTAGCACTAAGTCAATTTAGCCAGCAATATCAAAGTAGAGTCACCAATTGAAGGGGCCTGTTTGGATAAACTTTTCCATACTTATGAGAGAAGAAAATAGGAAGGAAAAATGTAATAAGCTTCTCCATAAACTAAAATTAAGCCTGTGCATATTAGTTTCTCTAAAACATGATTTTAACTTATGCATAAGCCAATTTTAGCGGGTCGAAAATCTCATTTCATTTTTCTTTCTTATGGAAAAGTTTATCCAAACAAACCCCTAACAAAAGGCAGAGGTCTCATTGTTAAAATAAATTAATTAATTAAATTTATGGTTTGATGTTTATACATACTGTATGAACAGGCGTCCAGCGCTCACTTGCAAGCTCATAACCATTTGGGTCGTCACCAGGAGGATGAAGAATTGATATGCAAACTCGCCCATCGGGATACACTGCAAATTGAACAACATCATTGAATTTCATGTATTAATCGAAGCAAGATAAAAAATGTGTCAAACCAACCATTGGGATGCCATAACTCTGAGGTAAATTTCACTGATGGTGGACTATTTGGGTAGTTGGGTGGAAAGCTCATAATGGCATTGAAAAATCCCCCCTCACTACACGAAATTCAAAAAATAGACAAAATAAGAAAGCCGAGTGGTCAGTAAAACTAAAAACTCAAGTGCTATAAAAGATCATTGAAACAAAATACTAAAATAATACTGTAACTAGTAAAACCAATCCCATAAAAGGAAAGGAAAGGAAAGTTGTGACTTAGATCATTTTCTAAAACAAGAACAAAAGCAAAGCCTATATCTCAGGAAAATCAATCAAGTGCAACCAAATGAACCCCACAAATAACAACCAAATCAGTATCATCTCTTGCAGAAGCCGCAATAAAAAAATAAAATATAAGCTGTATTCTTTTCATCAAGCCTCCGTATAACAACGATAATCTCGTCTCAGGAATTAAACAAAGAAACCAGAAAGACTCACAAAAAATACAAAAAAAAGAAACACCTTAATGGATTCCACGGTATTAGGGCAGAAAAAGAAACAACCTCATCTGTTCAAAAAGAAAAAGAATATAAAACTCTGAAGAGCCCCCCCGATAAGTATAATTAAAAACGTGATCTTTAGGGGGGAACCCAAAACCCCAGAACACAGAAGCAACGAAATCATCACTGCACAAACAAAGGGAATCTAAAATCCCAATAATCAATTCAAAATCTCATAAATTGGTGTGAAAGAAAGAGATATTTAGTGAAGAGAGCTTACTAAAGAGTATCGGGAGGTCCAATTATAGTTACACTCCATTCAAAAATGTTGGTTTCGTCGACCAAACCGGCGGAAAAGCCATCGACGGGGTGTTTGCAAAGATCTGCATCAAAGGGAAGATGAATCAGAAAACTGCGGAAAATCCACGCTAAGAGGGATAGAGAGAAAGGGGTTTGATTGGGTGACCTTTGAGCTGCTTCTGAAGGAGGAGGCTTGCTTGTGATGTCATCAACGAAATTGAAGAGAGAGGAGAGGGTTGTGTTGTGTTGATCGATTGAGAAGAAGAAAGGAAAGCAGAGAGAGAAGAGAAAAGTGGAAAAGCTGACAGAGAGTTGAATTGTATTTATAGTATGGTATGGTAATGTGAAAGAAGGATTTTGTAACAAACGTAGATATGAATTATGATATGATATGATATGATAGATAGACAGAAGAAAAGAGGAAGAAAAAATGATTCCGAGTCTGAGCTGTGTTTTGCGGCTTTGCCTGCTTGGTGCGTCCTGGTCCAGGGGGTGGGTGTTCTAGTTTTCATTCTATGCTACATTTCATTTTCCACTTTTCTTAACAAAATCATTTTATTCAAATTCAAATCTATATTATAAATGTTTTGCTTTTTATATAGTCAATAATTTTTTTAGTGTATAGTAAATTCTACTGTATATAAAATTTGTAACAAATAAAGAAATATTTTTTAACATATAAATTATATTTTAGATTTATGATAAATTATATCTTATCATTAAACAAAATTAAATTTTATTTTTTATTTTTTAAATATTGTTTTATTTTATTATATTTTTTGAAAATTTAATATAGACATAAAGATAAAAGGAATAGATAGGAAAAAAAAATTAGTTAAAACATTAAGTATACAAATAAAGATAAAAGGAGGATGATTGAGATAATTGAGATATATTTTTTTCTAGCTAAATCAAATGTAAAATTAAAATTGAAAATTATATTAGAAAAGAATACAGATTTAAAAAAAATTGCATGTTAGATATATATTATTAGAATAAAACATGTAATTAAATAATAGTAAAAATAACTCAGAAACATTCTTATTTAAGAATAATTTATACAAATAATTTCATTTAAAAATAATTCGTAAAATTTCTATAGTATAAAAGGGATAATTTAAATTTAAATTTAATAATTTATGATATAAATATAGATTTAAAATTATTCATTTTTATAATTATTTTAAAATTCATATTTTAGATCATTTATAGCTTATTAATAATATAAAATTATCAATTAATAATAAATTATTATATACAATAAATTTATTAATTTTATAATAATTAAATTAAAATTTATATTAATAATAATTTTTAATTGGTATAATATTTTAAAAAAATGCACTAAAAGTGCCAAGCTTATTATACTTGTTAAACGTTTTTGTTTTTATTTTTAAAATTTATTCTTAATATTTAATGTCATGATTGAATTTTATGTGGAGTGTAAGTGATTTGAGTTGGATTAAATTTTATATATTTTTTAATATAATTTAATTGGACTAAAATGAATTGAATTTATTTATTTATTAATCCAATCCAATTTTAATTTGATTGATTATCTGATTATGTTATTAAAAAATTGTCGGTGTGTCTTTAAAAAAATTAAAAAAGATGCTCAAGCTCAAGATTAGAAAGGATATATATATATATATATATATATATATTATAAAATAGTAAAGATATTTTTAAAAATCAATATTTATAAAATATTGTACTATTTATATGATAAAATAATAATAATCCATAAATATATAAAAAAAATTATATTAATAATTTAATTTATATGTACGTTGGGGTTGGATTTTGGTCATTGAATTCAAAATTTGAAACCAACAATCTAATTTTAATTAAATTTATTAAACTAATATCATTATATCTAATGATCCAATTTAACCAAAAAAATCTAACTGAGATCGGATTGAATTGAGTGGATTAGGAAATTTTTGCTAATCCTCTTACATCCCTAAATATACTTTTTGTAAGAAAGGCATTTTAGCAATTTATATAAAGCCCGATGCTCTTCTTGTTGGCTTCAAAAGTACCTGTTTAGATTTCTGTATCAGATGTGGGACCATTCTGTTTTTCTTTGCTTGCATGCACACCCAAAAATAATACCCCTCTTCATCATGGACTACACTATTGTGCAACAACAATAGTCTATTACATTTTATGGTAATTTTGGAGATGTAGGAAACAGATATAGAGTAAGAAAAATCATGAAGAATGATATTTTTTTTTTTGATTGGGAAAAAAGTAGAAAAAGATGCGAGAAAAAAATAATTTCTAAGAAAATTATATATTTTCATTTACTTTTTTATAATCAGATTTAAAATTGAATAATAAAATCTGAATTTCTAGATAAATGTTTAAAATAATAATTAATAACATTTTAGATTTTAAAATAGTAATCATTATTATACAAATAACATTTATCATTTATATTTAATCGTGATTCGTGACATTCAATTTTAGTTTTACATATGAGTAGGAGATGTTTTTAATGCAAAGAATAAGGCTTGGCATATTTTCATAAATGAGAAATAAAAAGAGACAATTATTTTAAAAACTGAAAACAAATATTGTTTTATTTATAAGGAACAGAAATATTTTAACCGAGTGGCCGTGGCCCGTGGATATACTTTCAACAATGAATTATAAGCATCACAATTTGCAAATCGATCACACTAATTAAATTTTTTTAACATGTATATGTATTGTCAATTAAATTATATGTATTAAGTTTATTGGATTTAGAAAGAGGATATTTGCTTTCGTGTGGACTTGGCAATTATCAGGCTATTAAGTGGCTCAATTGGACCCCTAACGTTCATAATTGTGCAATTTTAAATCCAATGGTGTTTCTTTTTTTTGGTAAAGAAATCCAACGGAAATTTTCGTGTTTCAATTTAAATAATAAATATATTTTTGTAACGATAGGATTTGGGTAGTTGAAACTTGAACACAGAATTGCAGAAGATCTCAATACAATATTGAGTTTTTATTACCGCGATGCCTGTGTGTTAACACATTTTTCAATTATTTTTATCATTATCTACATAGATTAGCCTTAATTATTTCCAATCCCTTAACAAGACTGAATAGTATGATTGATCATTATCCGAATTAGAACAATATAAAATTAAAAGTATTTTTGAGAACTTCTTTAATAAAAAAAGATTTATATTTTTAATAAAAAAAAATTCTAAAAAACACTTGTATCTAAAAAATTCTTACTCTTTCCAGCAAACATGGTAGAGCACCTTATTATAAGTTTCAAAAACTGTCTGAGTGAAGCACAAATGAGCTGCTGTGCTGACAGCCCATCTAAAAGCCGCCAGAGGCAGATCTTCATTGTCCCTACAAATAATCCCCAATCCTGTTCCTTCTCCTTGTCTTGTCTTACTGATGCATCAAAATTTATTTTCATATGATCGTGCAGAGGAGCAGTCCAAACATTTGCCATTGTTTCCCTAACTGGATCTGGGTTCGAGAGAATAATATAAAATAAAATAAAATAAATTTTAAAAAATCATATTTGAGACCAACATAATAATTTTTCTTTTTATATTTAAGATCAGAAAAACTATTAAACGATATTTAAAATTTTTAAAATTTATCCTTGTCTTTGCAAATTTGTCTTAACACACATGTGATACCTCTTTCCGTCTCAAATAAAAAAAATTAAAAAATAATTAACATCATTTAATTATATTAATCTCATTTAAAATATAATATTTTTATTGATTTATTCTTTTTTGGAACTTAATATTCAGAATAAAAGAAAGATTTTAAAAATAAAAATTTGATTAAATGAAGAAATAT
>CM023953.1:24965722-24975990 GCA_013407115.1 Glycine latifolia
TTTTTTTTTTTAATTTCACCTTTACACATCCTTTTTTTGTAATTTACTATATAATAACTGATATATAACTGATTTTTTGTTGTTCCAAACAAAATTAAATTGAAACAATTGTTAAATTAAAACTATCAAAACTTTTCTGTCACATTCCACGTAAAAGTATCAATCTTGAATACTGAGGTCGCCAACTAGACATGTCATATTGTCATTACTTCCCGTCAAGGTGAGATTAATTTTTTTTCAACCTTTTAGTCCTGTGCTCCTGCTTGCGTTTTTGTTTTGGAGGTGAATCATCTGTGTTGTCATTTTTCCTAGCAGAAGGGCTGTGGCTTAAAGGCACATCTTCGTCAGAACTAAGTACTAAGTCCTCCACAACATCGTCATCAATGGCTTTCTCTTTCCGCTGCTTTTTCCTCTTTCGTTTTGTTTCTGTAGGTTGTTTTATCCTGAAAGCAAAGCACCCTCAGACAGAAGTACAACAAAGAAACTTGTGCCAATGTCAATGCGTGGATAAGTGCAAGAGTGATGTGCATTAGTGTATGAGTGTGCAACTGAGTTTGTCAGAGAAAGAGAAAAAAAGGAAAAAGAGAATCATACTTGGTGTCATTTCCAGGTAACCAGGATGAACTAAAGACCGCGGCACCATCCACATTCTTTCTCGCATCCTCTTCATCGCTTTCTGATATTTCATTCCCAAATTTAAAGGATTCTTCTCCCACAAGAACACTGGAAAACCACAATTTATGTTAGAAACCTCTATTCTAGATATGATTACCGTTTGGATAGATATAGTAATGTGTGCGATTGAACTTGACTTCAAAGTTCATACCTGGATTCCATCAATGAATTATTTTTTTGCTCTGCCCTCTGGCGGAGTGTCATGACATACTTTGACAGTGCACTAGAAGCTGACTTTTTTTCATCCTAACATGATCAATTTCACTCTTTTCAATCCTCAAATATAAATTGCTTTTAAATAAACATACAGTAATGCTGAGGTTTGAAATAAGAGGGAATATAAGCCAAGAACACTTGATATAAAAGAAATAAAGGAAAAGAAAATAACAAGTAAACTGTAAAGCATTAAACATCAATGAAATGATTTCATCCCATCATATATGCATGTGCATCGTCAGATAGTAGACCACATTCAAAAGACTAAAGAACATGGCATGTCACTTTACTAATATCATTTATTTATAACAGCAGCAAACAAGAAGTTAACTAGCTCAAAGAAGACCAAGTTCTTATGCAGGTTAGTGCATGAGAGAGAGAGAGACCACATCCAACAAGCAAACTGTACTGATTATTTATTACTAGGTTCATTATCTATTTCCTAAGTAACTTAATTATGTAAATTCATTATTGTACAATTCCAGTGTATCTTATTGTATAAATTCAATATAAATATGATATCAGAATTTAGTGTTATGCACTGATTCATTCATCCAAATTAGGGATATTCTTCAAGGATCTTTCTCTTTTCAGTAAAAACTCACATTCCACAAATGAAGAGAAAAACTATTCAAACCTCAAGGAAAGATGCTGCTGCAGGGTCATTAGGAAAAAAGGAAATTGACAGGCGCTTTCCATTCACATAGTCAGAACTAGCCTCAATCTGAATGTGGAAAAATGAAAAATTAGATATGAATGCCATGAGTACCGCTGAATGCCAATGATAAAACATACAATTAAATCCAAGTATCACCATTGCATTTTTTTACCATTGTAATAGAAATACCTGGCGTATAAGCTGCCTCATTTCTTTTCGAAACCTCTCAACTTTGGTCGATTTGCAAAAGCTACGCAACCTCACAAGTGGAATAAAAGACAACTCCAAGAATGCAACAGAATAACTCCACTGTGCCAAGTGTTCAGCAAGCTCTTCAACCACAGAAATAACACATGCCTCTTGAAATGCTCGTGTCTTTAGGGTCAGCTTGCTGACCTAATATGAAGAATTCCTCTAAGGTTAGGTGGAGCTCAAAAAGTACACATTGAAATCAATTCATGTTACAAATACCTTCAGTATACTGCGTAAGTCAACAGCTTTGCCTACACCTCCTGTAGGGGGTCTATTCAATTCTTTCATCTCCAGCATGTCCAAAAGAAGCATAGACACTGGTATAAAAGAATGTGTAGAAGCTGCAATCTGGTTCAGCATTCTTACACATCTCAACCTAAGGGGAAAATATCTGGCCGTGGGAACTAGACGGGCTACCCCAGAAATTATTTGGGTCAATGGATATGCAAGTTGCTTAAAGTCAGACTCTGAACTATAGGCACAGATAGCACCGGTCCAAAGTTCAAGGCAGTTTATGAATTTCCACTCATAAACCTTACGAAAAGATTCCTAAAGAATACATTCAGGGAAAGAGCAATATAAGGACCGTATATTAAGCAGAGCCAGAAAAGCACAAACAAATTGTATCAATTTGTGAAAAACTCCAATCAAACAATAGTATTAATAAAAGTCTAATGAGTTAAGGTTGTGCTACCCCTAAATTCAAAACTGATTAATTGGGGGTGGGGGTGGGGGGATTGTTTCTAGGTGGTGACTATTGATTTTATCATTTTTGGGGGGGTGGTTGAAACTTGAAAGACAGTTGCACATTGTATTACTCTTCCCTCTAGTCTAATACAGGTGTAAGCTAGAGGAAATTTGTGCTTCAACCTTTCTATATTTTCTCAATCCCTATCAACAACAACATGCAAGGTTTATGAGTGCCTCTAATTTTTCAACAATAATCAAGAGTGCCTAGTAACTGTAACAGACAAATAACAGAACTTTGAAGGTTTTACATGCAAGGTTAAAGAACCAGTTTAACAGAAAAATAATAGAAAATCATGCCAAACTTGTAAGAACTAAGGGCCAGTAATTAATATCCATATATAACCAGTTTGTGAGGATAACTATAAGTTCAAGGCGCTTCTTACAGTGCCTAATAAGAAAATAACATGTACTGGACAAATAAAACAGCACCTTAGTCTTTGTATTAAGTGCCTCCCTTAAAATAGTAGCCAGTTGCCGGATGTAAGTGAAGGCATGTTGATATGCAGTTGGAAGATCCACGCCAAGAAGTTCAATGACACAATTTCCAAGAAAACGGATATGTTTAAGTTTCACAGCATTTACAAAGTGGCAATTCAAAACATAGGCTTTATATATTCCTTTGAAGCATTCATCTATGCAGCCAGACCCAATATGGATACATAAATCTCTCATAAATAGAAACGAAACAACCGGAAGGGCACCTCCACCAGTACCCCAGAAATGAAAGACCACCTGACAAAATCAATGCACAAGATAAGTTACATGTCCCAGAATGTAAATCAACATTTGAAGGGAGGGCAAGGAAAATAGTTGGGGGTGGGGGTGATCTCTCCCTTCCTATAAATCATGCAAGATTGAGAAAGGTTTTAGTTGATTGTCATCTATCTAATCAAGCTATAATAGAATTACAGTACGTGACTAAAGGGTACCACAATCAATATGCATCACAAGACATGCGATACAGATTAGACTTAAAAGGACTAGTGTTCATTGCTGTAATAAAAGAATACTGTAGAGAACATTATTCGAAGAACAATGGGTTACTCATACCTTAATGTATTTTCTTAGGAGTGAAGGAAAAGCAGCCAAAAACAACAACGAATATTTCAGCCGACGTAAAGTAAATGATATCATTTCTGTGTCAGTCATTTGGTTCAAAACATGGAGAGCGTTTCCAAGGTAAGACTTTACTAAATGGCCATGACTCTTCCAATGCTTTGTGGCCACTAAATCTGTTATGGTCTCTTTCTTTCCACCAGAAGCAGGAAGCTTAAACAAATTTCTAAGTATTCTATCCATTTCAGTAAGTACAGTCAACATTATTTTGTTGAATACAGTGCTAGACATTACACTAAGCTTTGCCATAGATTCATTCCCCCCATCATCACCATAGTGACATGCTGTCCTAAAAGCCCTCATCAGTGAACGAACGGCACTCAAACTCCCACTTTCTTGAATTGATTTGCACCACAAATCAACCATCGAAGTAGTTATAACTTCCTTAGAGGATTTTAGTTCCTTCTCTTGAATCTCATCCTCACTAGCCTCCTCATCTGGCTGTAGGTATCCATCTTCTGTGTCAGTACCCTCATCTTCCTGGAGAAAAGAAGAAAAACAGTTATTTAATACTAAGAAAGCATCAGGTTTAGTAACATGTATAAATAAGCAAACTACACAAAACCAAAACCAATATTTTTAAGATATCCAAATAAGGATTTACTAAAAGAACAATCTTCAGAGAAATTCATTCCTGTTGAAAAACATTAAAAGGGTATGGTTATAAAATCTTAGTAGGCAGAGCTAAAAGGTGATTTTTTTTAACAATGATATTTGAAATTCTAGGGAAAAAAAGGAGAAACAACAATTACAAGAATTTGCAGCTTTTGAAGAAAAAAAAAATCATGAAGAATCAAATGCACCATTACTATGGAAAAAAGGGGAGAAAGTATGATAGTGGAGGATAGATATCCCTTTATGGCACAAAGAAAATAATAAAGCATGTCAAAGAAGCTAGAAAATGGAACAAAACAGGCCAATCTCTAATATAACAGGGCAAATGCATAACCTTGAAAATATGGACATTCCTTTACAACTAATTCACCAGAAAACACAAGAAGCATCATAAAAAATTTCCTATCTCGGTTGAAGGATAAATCATAAGATTTAAGTAAACCTAAAAAGGATTGTAACTTTTAGTGAAAAATCCTCTAAACATCAAGACCCTAACCAAGTGCGCTCACAAAATCTAATAGGAGAACCATTGCCAGAACCTAAAGGATCTATTGGTCTAAAAGAAACAAATCCCTGAGTAGGAGGATTTCAAATTTGCAATGATTGGTGCATTGATGTCCCACTATGAGCTAAACCATATTAAATTAATATTTCCTTGTGTTGTGACACAAAAATGTCTCTAAAGGAAAACCCAATGTTCATTTAACAACCAAAATTATAATTTTTTGAAAGAAAAAAAAATGTGACAAATAAGAACAAGATAAAGAGGATAAGATATCCTCCTAAGAGAAAATAAAATATAGAATAATAAAAAAAGTTAAAGAGATAGAAACCAAGGCTTTCTAATTAAACAAGCAGAGCTTGCCAACTTCTAGGAAGGCATTGGTAGATATTACAATACATATTACACAACAAATATCAATATCAATCAATAATATTTCAGGGACCCTATATCATTTGTAGTTTATGCATGGCATAGTAAAAGGATGGATAAAAAGAGTCTAAGTGTAGCATACTCACATCTACATCATCATCACTGAATTGAAGCAACTCCTTGTCATGCTCTTTCAAGAACTCATAAAATTCTGGATCCTGAAACGGAAAAGCTGTTAAAAAACATCACCAATGATGTGTAGCCAAATAAGTATAGAAAAAGATAATCTCCTATCAAGAACCATGTAGTTCCAATTTCACAAATGCAAACATTTGCACCAGTGAATTGCTTTATCAAAACCTAAATTGAAGCCTTTCCTTGTCCTTGTCTTCCCTGCCATTCCACCCCATCCAAATACAGTTCCAGTGACTGCCAATGTGTCTAATTTCTCTATTTAAACTTTAAGCACTTACATGCTTTCTCGACACAATGAATGCAAAACTAGAAAACTTATTCGATTAAACTATAGAGAAGTTTTCAAATAAGAATAAGCAACATGATGTGCCTTAATCCTAATTCAAAGAGCCATATGAGATAGATAAAGTAAAAACATGTATATTTCATAATGCTAAAATGTCCTAAGAAACAGCAACGCAGCAAGCCTAACCTTGTCCTGAAGTTTCTGCAATTGCTCCTTATGCTCTCGTGCTCCACTCGCAGTCTCAGGCATGGATTTTTTTCTGCTCCTTCGTCTTACACTGTTCTCTCCATCCAAATTCCTCTCTGATACGTCCATGTTGGTTGAATAAAAATCTGTTTACACATTGAAGGGCCAAAGATGAAAAGATTAAGAAATAAGACAATAGAAAAGGCGCAAGTTGAGAAAGGAAGTGAACTAAAAAGTAAAAACCTATTCGTCGCCGGTGGTGATGCTGTGTGTGGTTGCAGCCTCGGCGGCGGGACAGGGTAGAGAAGAAAAAAGAGCTTTTTAGTCTTTATAATTATAATTAATAATTAATATTTTTCATTGATACACATTCCCAGGGGTTTATTTTATAATAATTAATATCTTTGTAGTAAAATATCTTAATGACATAAAATCACATGAATGTGATATATATATGAATGTGATATATACAGTGGCGGACCCAGGAATTGAAGTTTATGTCCGCACTTTCAGTGGTGGGGGTTCGGGGGCAGCGCCCCTGAAAAATTTTTTTGTAAAGAAAATTAAAATCAACGCTTTATATACAAGGTTATAAACCCATTCAAAATATAATTGTTTTTATAACAAGATGCAGGTAATAGTTTGATCAAACATTAAGCTTTTAAATTTTACCAATCATCCAAAACAAATATGAGAATATACTCCAGTACATCCATGCATCATCATTCTATTTATAATGGTGAATAAAAAAGTTAACATTACCTGTACAGAAGGCGAGCAAAATCCCAGTTAAGGCCCTCATCTCTAGAATATTAACTTGGTTGAGAATGTCAAACCTGACATCAATTGGAAGATATAAAAGTCATTCCCCAATTAAACCCAACTAGCGAGCAAAAGATATGAAGCTAAAAAAGTAAAGCAACACAATAAAACAAAGTGTAGAAAATACCGTGATTACAAAAGCATTCTTCGATTCTTCATTCCTTGAAAACATTGCATTATATCTTCATCATCAATCTTATCAAATGTATCACGTTCAACATAAGTTAGCATGCAAGCATTAAACCAATCATCACTCATTCGATTGCGTAACTTATCCTTAACAAAAGTCATTGCAGAAAAAATTCGTTCAACACTAGCCGTTGCTACCGGTAGAACGAGTGCCAGCTTTATCAACAAATAAACCAATGGATAAACAATATCCTTTCTCTTCTCAACCATCTTCAAAGCAAGGTCAGAAAGTCGTTTCAAATTGAGAAAATCAGAATCAGCTCTTACATCAACAATAAAATTACTGAGACTTGAAGAAAGAAAATGAATATCTGCATGCTCATCAAACTCCATAGGATAAAATCTAGCAAACTCAATCAACTTTTCTTTGTTAAAAGTAGCAAATGAGTCACGAGGATCAAGACAACTCAAACACTCAAGCAACTTGATATTGACATTATCAAATCGATCACTCATCTCTTGAACCTGAGTATCTATCACTGTATTAAATAACTCCACTTTAAAGTAGTGCAAGAATGTGAATGATTCCAATCTCCGTCTTGATCTCCCTTTAGGACAATAAACATCCTCCATATTCGGAATGTCAATATCATATTTATTGGCAAAAAGGTTTGTTTCTTGAAGCAATTCATCAAAGTCATTATCTCTCACCTCTTGTAAACGAGACTTGACTACGTTCACTAAGCAAATTGCATTTAAAAGGTCTTGATCTTTTCTTTGTAGTGCTTGCGACAACTCATAAGAAATCCCTAAGATAAGGTGCATAAGATGCAACAAGAATGCAAACTCAAAATCCTCCATGACATACAAAATGCAACCTGCATCAGTTCTTGCAGCATCATTCTTAGGGTCATCTTCAATAATTTTCATCAAGGAAATTATTGGAGAAAATAATGAGATAACACTTGTAACTGTACCAAAATGGGAACCCCAACGAGTGTCTCCAGGTCGCTTTAAGTTTGTCTCTTGATTTAAACCTCTTCCAGTTGGTAATTCACCACAAGCAATTCTTTCAACGATCTGCTCATATTGTTTCATTTGAAGAATTTCCTTCCGCTTGCATGAACCCCCCACGACGGTTGCCATCTTTTGAAGCATGTCAAAAAATTCTTGAATCTTTTTGTGATGTTTTGCAACCTTCACAAGTGCCAACTGTAACTGATGAGCAAAGCAATGAATGTATAATGCAGATTTGTTCTCTGCCAAAATCAAACTCTTAAGCCCTTTGAATTCACCCCGCATATTACTAGCACCATCATAGCCTTGACCGCGACATTTAGACAAACTTAAACCAAGTTTAGAAAATAGCCCATCAATTGCTTCTTTTAGTGATTGTGCAATAGTATTTGAAACATGAATTATGCCAATAAAACATTCAACAATAGACCCTTTTTTGTTCACATATCGAAGTACAACTGCCATTTGTTCTTTAATTGCAACATCACGGGCTTCATCAACTAGCAAGGAAAAATAATCATCTCCGAGATCACTAATTATTTCTTTAACAGTCAAATCAGCACAAGCTTGAGCAACATCTTTCTGAATTTTTGGTGAAGTCAATTTGTGATTATCGGGGGCATTTTCCAAGACCACATCACTCATGTCTTTATTTGGCTTAGTATAAAACTTTAGAGTTTCAAGAAACAAACCTTGTTGATTTGAACTTTCAGATTCATCATGTCCCCGAAAAGGCTGACCATTTCGTAGTAGGTATCTAACACAATCTAAAGAAGCTTTCAGCCGAATACGGTAATCAATTCTTTGTTGTTCAGTGATATTTGAAAAGGCAATATCAATATGCTGCTTTTGCTTCATCAAATCTTGACTAGCTTGATAACATCTATTATGAACACTCTTATACTCCCCAACATGAACTTTGATTCTATCCTTCTTTTGCCAATTTTTGAACCCCGTACTGACAAATGCTGCCTTCATCGAACCACTGCCTCCAACCTCCATATCAAATAGATAACAATACAAGCAAAAACATGCATCTTGTGATACACTGTACTCCAACCAAGAACCGAATTCTTCATACCACTTAGGATTGAATCTACGCATTTTTCCAAACATTTCCGTTTGTGGGAATGGTTTCAGAATTGGTTGAGTTGGCCCCTTGAGCAAATAAGCTCTCCGAATATCCTCTCTCTCTATCGGATTTGATGTCATTGAATAAATTGAAGGTCTTTTTCCCGGATCCGCTTCAAGATTTTCTATATTAAATTTTGCTTGAGGTGGTGGTTCAAAACTTTGAAATTGAGATGCAGACGGTGGTACAGTTTGTCCTTGAGATTGAGGAGAATTTTCCACAATTGAAGCATTTTGTCTCTGAGGTTGATCGGATTCAATTTCTGTATTTGTGCCTTTTTGACGTTTGAAATAAGATTGTATCCCTGACAAATAAAAAAGTAAATATCAATCATACATTTATACTGTTTATGCTATTAAAACAGTTATAACAAATAAATTAGTATAGAAAGTTACCTTTCATTGAGAGTTTCTTGGTAAAAGTCCCAAACTTCCCTCTATCTTTAGTGTTTCAATTCATCCGCAAGCAGAGAGTTTTTTCTAAAAATGAAATGAAGATATATATAACATGAAATCAGGACGCAACAGCCTACCCTTTTATTGGCAAGTTTTTTTTTTCACTATGAAATAAAACAACAGAAGCCAAGAAACTAATATCTAAGGAATGTAGTTCCTACAACATCTGCTAATAAGACAGATTTCAGAGCAGTAGGACAATGGTTAAGAACCAAACACTAATGTTTACAATTGGCTCAAGAAAAACAAATAATCTATTGCAAGTGTCAATCAAGCATTTTATCAAACAGTTGGCGACCAAAACGCAAATTAAAAAGAAAATCCCTATCAGATAAATCCTTATCAGCTGGTTACCAAAACACAAATTCAAGGGAATCAAAATTAGCGTGTAAATCCTTATAAGATTTTAGTCTTTTACCTGGTCTTGTGAGAACCGTAAAAAAGCTTGAATGGTGCTTCAATGGTGCAGAGCTGCAGTCTGCACTCTGCAGATCCGGGAAAAAGCTTGAATGGTGCTTGAATGGTGCTTCAATGGCGCTTCAATAGTGCTTCAACCGTGGACAAGCTCGGACGACGACGCAGGAACGCTTGCGCGAATGGCGAGAGGACTCGACGGCAAGGTTGCAGCGGCTGCGCGAATGTCGGTGGGTTGCGCGAGACTGGCGAGAGGACTCGACGGTGGCGGCAGGTCGCGGCGGACTCGACGGTGGCGGCAGACTCGTTGCAGACTCGACGCACGACGCAGGACTCAGCGCTCGACAGTGGTAGGGAAAGGTAAGTAGCGTTTTTTGTTTTTAACATTTTAAAACAGAAAAAAAAAAAAGCAAATGGTTAATGTCCGCACGTGCGGACATGTGCCCACACGTGGGTCCGCCTCTGGATATATATAT
>CM023953.1:24976090-25097480 GCA_013407115.1 Glycine latifolia
TATATATCACATTCATATATATATCACATTCATGTGATTTTATGTCATTAAGATATTTTACTACAAAGATGAATCCTTCTGGATAAAATAGGAATAATCTGTCAAAAAAAATATTAGGGATAAAAAATGGCATCTCCTAAAGAATTCAAATTGTGAGTTATTACTCCATATGAGATGTGGGAATATTCAAATCTACTTCTAAGTAAAAAAAAATAAGGCTACGCAGGACATTTTTTAGTTGCAAGTTTTCAAATTTTAAAAATTTAAACTGGTTTTTAATTAAAAAACTTGTCAAATTTATTATAGGTTTTTGTTAGTTAAACTCCCATTAGATCACATTATATTAAAATTAAAAAATTTAATTTAATTCATATTGAAAATTTAAAACTCAACCGCTAATTATATAAATCAATTAACATGAGATTACTTTTTATTAACTAAAGAGGTCTCAACTCACAAGTTTATAACTCTGAAGAAAAAAAAACTGTGGCTCATAATTGATGATACTTATGGTATAAATAAAAAAAGTAAAATGGAAAGCTTAAATCCTATATTTTATTGGTTGAATTCAAGTCAATCAAAGACTTGATGTGAGCCACCAACAATACTGAGTTGGACAAAAAAACTTAATTCGTGTAAGACTTTTAAAATGAGGCATAAACTCAATAAAATGTGATTTTTATTGGTTTTTTTAGGATTAAGCATTGATCGAGCCATGATTTAAATATGTTAAAAAACCTAAATTTAATTCATCTTAAAAGTTTAAAGCTAAAGTACTAAATTTCATTTAATGAAATTGGATAGAATTAGTTGTAATCTCGATGTGAGAGGTATAATAGGTTAAGTATAAAATAAATATTCAAATTCAATTTAAGTTTCTAAAATGAAATTCAAGTTTGATGGATTGAGCCAAAAAATATATATTTAATTCAAACTTCTACTAAGGTTTGTGAAATCCAAATTTTGTATAAATTATTGTGTTGTAATATACTTTTTCTCATTATAAATATTAAATCAACATTTTATTTTAATTATTTAGTCTAACTTAGGCTTCAAATTGATTGTTATGGAATACTGGCTTCAAATTGATTGTTACGGAATGCTGACTTCAAATTGATTATTACATCCAATCTATAAATTATATTTGGTAAAATTACGTAAAAATTGATTGAAAAGTTAGTAAGAAGTTAAAAAATTAGCTTATAGTTGAAGAAAAATTAACCTATTAAATTATAAGTGTTTTTGGTAAAGTTAACTATTAAAATAGTTGAAAAATATAAAATGATAAAAAATAAAAAAATTTATTTTAAAAAATAATAAATATATAAATATATAAAAAAATAAAAGAAAAAATATAAAAAATTAGAAACTATTATTTTGACCGACATAGCAAAAGTAATTTAAATGACATCATGCTATCGACATAAATGATTCAAATGTAAATTACAACATATTTAATTACGGTGATTGAATTCAAATTTTGTTTTTTTTGTTACATTTATTTGATATTTTAATATTGTGGTTTTTTTTGTAATGGATTTTTTTTTTTGTGTATGTTACTTTAATTAATAAAGGATAAAGGATATATATTATGTATTTTTTTTGTTACAATTAGCTAAGTATATATATATATATTATCATTCTAAGGATATATATTATGAATATTGTTTGGCGTACAATTTTTTTTTGAGGAAATTACATGATTATTCCTAAAAAATTTGGAGGAAATTCTTGACATAAATCGTACTTGCAAATGTCATGTCTTTTTTCTCTACTACATTGTAGCCATTCTATTCCTGGACATACGTGATGGAATACTAAAATAAATAGTTTTTAAATTTGAATTTAGCAGGTAATGTTGATGGCAATAAATTCCATATTTCCTCTGATCCATCATATTAAATATTTGTGCATTAAAAGTAAATATTATTTTGACCTTGTGCCAACTTAAACTCTCTTTCTTACACTATGATAGGATTTGGTTTGATTTTTTGGGCAGGCACAAGTCACAAGTGACGCGCACGCATATACAAAGGCAGCCAAGCTCATATGTCCACACGGCCCTTTCCGTAAACCGCATTCCTTATCACATTACCCAACCAAACCGCTCCCTTTTAAACTCTTACCTCTTTCGCTTACTTACAACTTACAAGCTTAGCTTTTGGCTGCGCATAACTTTTAACGTTCCTTCCTTGGATCTCTGCCTCTTCATTCCGCGTCCAGCGTCCTCTATGATAAGTCACTCATTAACTTGGGAGGTAAGATAGACTTTATGATTAAGACTTTCCCCTTCCAAGAAGAACTTTCCATTCGCCTAGACCGTGTCTTTCGGGGCCTAAAATACAGTACTAGTATTATCTTTATTACAACTTGACCTTCATAAATGGAAGGACACGCCTTTCCCAGAACCCGCATGCTCCTTCCTCTTGTGCCATAGTTTTTTAGATACACCACTTTCTTCCTTAATAACTGCGAAATTTTTTTATACCTTTCGATCACCCACCGAAAAGTCAGGGACTTCAAATTTTTAATTTTTTTATATGAGGATGTGAGATTGATTAATTCCCTAGTGTAGGGGTCAGGGGTCATGTCTTTCGGTGGGTTAAGTATTGCTTTAGGTCTTGTATTTGGGTGTCTTCTGCTGGCTCTGTGTGCTCAGCTTTACTACTTCTTGTGGTGGAAGAAGAGAAGGACACAGATGGATATTGAGATGGATGCAAAAGGTGTGTTTTATTGGGGGTGCTGGAAGACCACCCCTTGTGCCATGATGCATGGTGGCAACAACACTGGAAGAGGGGGTGTGAATAGCAGGGACATAGAAAGCACAACAACAAGTCATCATGAACCAGAGATGGAGTTGGATTTGCTGCACAAGTCCTTTGGAGAAGAGGGTACTGTGGAGTCAGAGTTGATGAGGCTGCACAATCTGGCTGGCCCTCCAAGGTTTCTCTTCCCAATCAAAGAGGAATCAAAAGAAGATTTGGAGTCTGAAGATAGGAGCAGAAAGGGGTCAAGAACAAGGAGTTTGAGTGATCTCATGTTGACAATCGACACCCCTTTTCTTAGCCCTGTGGCTTCCTCGCCTTTGAAGTGTTGTTCTCTGCCTGTGGACCCTCTTCATTCTTATAAGCATCAAGGATTAAACCCTCTCTTTGAATCCTCGACTGAATTAGACTACAACAGGTTTAAATCCTCGCCACCTCCAAAATTCAAGTTCATGAGGGACGCGGAAGAGAAGTTGCATAGGAAATTGATGGAAGAGGCGGCGAGGAGAAAGGCTGTGGATAATGTCCAAGAATGTTGTGGGGTTATAAAAGATTCTTGTTCTAATGAAACATTGGCCACAGATTTTAGTGACGGCTCCTTTCTTAAGTTCATTCAGAACAACAAAGACACAACAACAGAACGCAAACAGCTTCAACAATATCTACCACAGTTTCCTTCAGGTTCATCTCAGATTCTCCCGTTGGCATCTTCTCCTACAACATTCAGACCACTTGAAAAGGCATCCATTGTGCATTAGATTTAGTTCCATACAACTAGGTTTCTGTTATTTTTTCTTTTTTGTTTCATATTATGTTAATTAGATTAATTTTTCTAAATGACGACTCTGCTAATTTTTAATGTTTACAAAGCATTTGGTAATTGATAGCCCTCCACTTTTTTTTTTTAACCTCTTGGGTGATTTGAAATGATTGCTATGGTCAATATGCTGCAAATTTGCGCATGGTGTGCCAACAAATAGAATGCATACTGACATGCGCTTCAAGATGCTGGTTATTGAGCAAAGGACTGAGTGGGACAACGTGTTTTTGACCATTATTATTCCCCATGTTTGTTCTGACTTTAACCTTTGTTAATCAATCATCTGAATGATGCTTGTTTGCTACTACCAATTTCTTAATTGTGTGGTCTCAATGATTCTTTGTTTTCTTTTTAGAAATTTCCATAATCATTTCTCGCTTTGCTATCATTTATTTATTTATTCTCAGGCTGTTCATATGCGCCTAGCTGTGTCGTTTGTTTTATATGTCAGTTGCTTAATTCAATCAAAATTAGCTACCAATTGGATTATTCGTTTCCTAAATTTTAAGGGTTAAGGAATAAACATGAGAAAGTTCCAAGGTAGATTTCACATGTTGAGTTGAAAAACAATAAAGGTAACTGGGTCTGAAAAGTCAATGCTTAATGCTAACGCAGTTAGCAAAGTGGTGTACAGATAATGAATTTGGAATCGCATGCAGAGGTTATTGAACATTGTAGGAAGGCTTGCAGTTAAGAATTTCACCTTTTTCTATCCTAATCACCCAAAAAATAAAATAATATTTTGCTCTAAAAAGTTTAATCTTTTATTTATTTATTCCCTATCCCCTTTAAACTTCATTTTAGAATAAAGGTAAGGAAAATGTACATACTTTTATTACCCGACAAATAACTTAGAATCTTATTAATAAGAGTGCAATTTCAACTTATTCAATTATCACCATTAAAATCTATTATGAATAAAAGTTTAATTTTAATATATTGTAAAGTTAAAGTTTTTTTTATAGAATAATAATTATATATGATATTTTATATGATTAATGTATTCTCAAGAGCTGAGAGATAATCTTTTGAATTTTATGTATTTAATTCAATCTTATAAAATGGCAAGATTGAAAAACGTCTCTTATTTATATTCTATATTTTAATATTATTTTTTATTGATGTGATACTTGAATCTCTAATAACATATAACAAAAATAGATTAAAAATAATGTATTGAATATTGAGAAGTTGAGTGCAATCGTATTGAAAATAGGCTATGTTGGAGGGCAAGTTGTGCAGAGCAACATTGAATAGATTTGTTTATCATTTAATAGGCACCCCACGAGGATGTCTTAATCAAAACATGAAATGACGAAGTTGAAAACGGTGCGTGTAGCCAATGGGGTTATGGTGTCTACCAACTTTTACCTAAACAACAAGTGATGTCGTTGTTATCACGCGATTCGGCCGAAAGTTCCCTCAAGTCTCAACACTCAACACTCAACACCAGCTCCTCCTCCTTTCAAATTTTAAAAATGTAAATTTGCCAAACCAGCGCCGTACAATCAAATAATATTAGCTTCTCTTTCCTAAGTGAGTGCATTACATAACGTTCAAAATTTGAATATAATGATATAATAAAAATATAATAGAAAGAAAACCTGGTGGCTTTCAATTTGGGAATAACAAAATGGTGCATTCTATAATAGATGGAAAATTGGAATTCGGCTCAGTTCCACGTGAATTTGGGTACACCCAGTAGCGTGGTCCTGTCTTCCTGGGTATGAGTCAATTTCTTGGGTCCACACTATTAATTCAGTAGAATTCAAATTGATCATTTGGCTTCAATGAATCATAAATCTTGAATATTGAAATTTAAAACCCACCAAAAAAAAAAAAAAACTACTATTATGGAAGTTGCTTTTAAAATATTGGGCTATTTATTTATTTTTATTATCATTTTCCATTTATTCTTTCCTTCATCACAAGTTGCAATGTTGTGGATGTGGATTCGAGATATCTGATGTATGATGCAGACCAACAGATTATTAAACTGATATTTCTTTATTGCTTAGCACGTTTTCCATTCCTTTCGGGGATATATAAATATGGAAAATCAGACACGATAAGGCTAATAATTGTTATTGTTACTTCTATTAAATGATTAAGAAATAAATGAGAAAGGAAGTGAATAAGAAAGAAAGACATCCTGCTGATTAGATTGATTCAAATAAGAATAATTCTATTAAAACTATAACTATTTATTATTTTAGTTCTTTCTTTAATATTTTTTTAGTTCTTAAGACTTAAAATATAGATGGTGGTGCCAAATTAAATTTTAAAAATGAAAATTTGTCTTTTAATATTTTTCCCTCCTTTTTTTATACGTAAATGAAGATTTGTTTGATTACAGATTTTAAAATATCCTTTTCAGTAATTAAAAAAAAAAGAGTTTGGGGTAATAGTTTTTGGCTGTTTGTTCTCAAATCAGTTTTCAAAATTTTTATCGTTGCAAACAATAAAACAAAACAGGTTAGAGATATTTTCAGAGTTTTATTTCCAAACGGCATAAATGTAGTGGCTAAATGACAGATAATAGATTTCAGTAATGCCCATTATCTAAAAAGAAAAAGCATTCTCCAATCGTCTCATTGTTCCCAAGAACTTCTTCCAATATCTTCCAGACTATTCTTTTGGTTGTTTTAAAATTTGATTTATTTATTTGTTTTGTTAAGACAGGTTTTGTATTTATTATATTTTAAAAGTGTGTCATTTTTTAGAGTAAACTTTAAAAGTGTGTCTGAAACAAGTCTTAATAAGCTTCAAACAGGTTATAATTAACTAAAAAAATAAAATAAACGAAAAAATCATTTACAATTTAAGTGAAAGAGATAAAAGTGTAAGTAAATATTTTAAAAAATATTTCTTATTCTAAAAATATTTAATATTCATTTCATTTCTTTTTTAGTGTAAAATCAACTATTAAATTTGTAGAGATCACCTGAACATCTATATTAATACAAATATTTAATATAATTATATACTCAAAATATGATCTCAAAATTATTAAATCAAAATATGATTATCTTAATTGATATATGCGTTCAATAGTTTATATATATTTGTGTGTATAAGAAAAATATATTATGAAAATGATTCCTTTATGTGAGAGTGAAAATGAAACATTAATTAATGCTTTTATAATAAAAATCATTGCTGTAGATTTTTTAAAATAATTGAAAATATAAAAAAATTAGTATACTAAAATTAAACTCAATAAAAAAAACAAAGAAACTCTATTGTTTTGTATTTCAACCTACCCCATTTCTTAGATAAGGCCCATTGAGGCTTTGGGTATTGTTGGGTCTAGTTACACTTCATGGCAAGTGGGGTAGGCTTGGCTTAAAAGGCTTGACTCTTAAAAGTCATAACTCTAAGGCCAAATGTGGAATATTCTCAATTTATTTGGATAAGCATGTAATTCTTTGTCAAAGTACACGACTACACGCTGACTTAGATATTAGAATGTCATTTATATGTTTCTTACCAGTTATCACCTATCACCACACTTCATCGTATACAACCAGAGAGAAGCAATTCCTGAAGCAACGATTGAATTTGATGTGTATCTTGGAAAAAAATTGTTTGAGATTCTTAATTAAATTTGATAAGTTTTTATGTAGTTTCACGCTTTCACTATTAAAGTAATTGATGTAACAATTCTGATATGGAAATTGTAATGGTTCTTAATATTTGGAAGATAATTATAAGACTTATTAAGTTGTTTAAGAATTACACAATTAGAAAAAAAATATTAAAGTTCTTAAATCCTATGGTAGGACTCATAATCCTTTACTATGCTCTTGATGAGAGGATGATCCTATCTGGTGCTTTTTGTAGAGAAGGGGAGGGGAGATTTTTTACTTTTGTTGGAAGGGGTATAGTGTAAAATGTATAGTGTATAGTGACTCACTGTACATGTATATGTTACATTCTTTTTGTTTCTCCCTATTCTTATTATACATACTGATACATTTTGCCTTCCAATTTTTTTTAAAGAAAAAACATAAAACAAAATTAATTTATAGACTATAAGAATTTGCTGTCTTTTTTGAATGATTTTTTTTCAGTTGACTTGACTCGTAAGATAAGTGTCGCCAGTAGTAATTTCTTTGAACGAACCAACTGTTAATTAAGCTTCTCCTATATATATGGAGGAGAAATGGTTACAGTTAGTGGGTATGGATTTCTAGGAATGTGATGATGAAAATTCAGAAAAGCAAGGTGATGGTGTTGGGAATCTAATTAACGACATGTACATGTGCAATTATTAATGCCATATCATATAAAATATCTGGTTGAGGTGAGTGATCAAAATTCAAATCAAGGCAATAAGCAAATGCTGCAAATTGAGGCCCATTAGGCCCAAAGTAAGGCACATGCATGGGAGTGGTACGTAGTACCTGTTTTTTTTGCACTTTGCAGTGTTTGTGGGGAAAAACCATCTTTGCTTTTTTATATGTTCCCACTCGACCCCAACGCAAACTAGGTAGAGCCCACTATCATCTTCTTTTCTGATCTGTGTTTCTCATGCACGTGCATGGCTGGCTTTTGTAGTTTGTGTACCACTGTAGTGTGTGACTGAGAGAGAGAAAGAGAGGACAAATGAATGCAGGGTTAAGGCTGCAATTTCAATCCCTTTCCAACTAAAACTTAGCAAAATGAAAGTGCTAAGCTTTTCACATGAAAATGAGCAAAAAAGCAGTAACCTGTCAAAAAGATAGGGAATTAGATTCCAACGCCACCAACATCCAATTTTGTACCTTTAACCGTTAAAAAAGATACAATAACAAGCGTTTTAAATAAAATAAAAAATTAAATCATTACGCACTCAGTTATTTTATATGAAGAAGTAGCGTAAAAGAAATTAAAAGCAATGCATCATAGATCATGATGGGCTTGATATCCTCCTTCAAAAACTCCAATTCATATGCACAAAGCAATGAATTAAATCATAGAGTTGAAACACGCATAGTGATGAGAGTAATGTAATTGTAACGGGTCTGGAAAGTGGACATGGCAGCAGTAAGGATTCCCGACCCAGAGCATCTGATGAGAAAATGATTGATTATTGATGTTGATTCGGTGGCATGGATGCATCATAATTAAATGGATTTTACTAACCGTATTCTTAAGATTTATAAAATTAAAAAAAGAAATTATTTATGATAAAAATCATAAAAAACAAAAAAAAATCTAATTAACATAATTTTTCATCTCTTAATAAAAATATTTAATTTTAAGTTTTTTAACTAATGATTTAAGGGTATTAGTTAACATTTTTCTAGTTAAATTACACGGCAAATGCCAACCTTGAGCCCAAAACCCCCACTTCCATGCACAAGCACAACGGCCGGGGCAGGGGAACACACTTCTATTAATAACACGTACGTACGCTACACAACCCTCTCCAACACTTTTTTTCTACGTCAAAATGTCAATCTTTTATTTATTTAATTTTTTAAAAATTGACGTCTCCACCTTTTACTATATGCATAAACTGTTCATCTCGTGTTAGGACTTTTCTGTTTTTAAATATTCATATTATATTTAAAATGTTCGAGATAATTATATACTTTTTTGGTATAAAATCATCAAAATCAAAATGCAAGCAAGATATGTACTTTTTGATAAAGGTAGGCTATAAAAAAATAACCAAATTGAGCATTTAATATATATTCTATTTTCTTTTTTTACAATATTTTTTTAATCATAGAAATTGAGTATGAGCAATTATAAGTCTAGAAGTATCAGAATGTCTATGATAACTCACAATAATTTACTCACTAGTCCTTGGTCTATATATATTTTCTTAATTTGATGAGGATAAATATTATTATCATACTTGATTAATTGGTTAATTAGTTCATGATTAGTTTAATTGGTTAGCAATTATCAAATTTGTAAGTAATTAATTACTATTTAATCCATACATATTTTTTCCTTCATTTTATCATGTTATAGTATCTATTAATTTTGTTAATAAATAATCTATGTAAAAAAAACTAACAACTAAAGGTGATCTTTTTTCAATTACATTTTTTTCCACAAAATTTAAATATAAAACCTTAAAAAAATTTAAACATAGTTTCACTTACACAAAAGTAATATTGGTATCTAATCAGACTACTCCATACACATCTACTCGATCTAATGATACAACAATCTTCTAAATTAGTACAACAATATTTCACAAGTTTGTACAACAATCTTCTAAATTAGTCCTCACTTGATCATTCCAATATGTCATTGGTACTCGATCTATCTCATAGGAATGAGTATCATCTCCTAATTTCTAACAATAGGTAAACCAGAAGAAAAGATTATAAACTTTTTTCTTCCAATAAACTAAAAAAAAAAGGAAATATATAAAGCAAGCTGTTTTTAGTCTATGCTAACAAGTTGTAATAAAATAGACAAAAAGTTAGGAACATGTGCGCATTCCCAATTTTTTTAAAGGGCATTCACAAAATGTATCATCCCCCCTCTACACCCTAAATCTATCACTGCTTTTTCCTATTTGATAACGACAATAAAACTTTATGTAAAGTTATTTTTGCAACTTAGCTACTTACATACGTACTACAGAAGTACTCCAATACTGCAAGCTAATTATTATATAAAAGGCCGGGAATAAGGCTTGAATCTTAATAGGTCGTGGATCAACAATATTCTTATCACAGAAGAAACAAAATTGATCATATATATATATATATATATATATATATGATGTTCTTTTGCATTTCATTACCCATATATATTACCAAGTCCACCCTACTCTCCCGGTCAGTCTAAGTGTGGCTATGAACCATGCACACCTTACAAAACTAATATTTCGTTTCTTTCATAACCACATTTTGGAGTTCTTGCTCTCTGGGGGAAGCTCAATAGAGATACATGAAAATCAATATTTTATGACACTGGTTTACTTTTCTTTTATTACTTTTAAGTAATAGACAAAATTTTGTTGGCTTCAAACTTTAGTACGCTTAACAATTCATTTTGGTGACGTATTAATAAATATGTCTGTTGTTTTTTTAAAGGAATATATGACTTGTTTACTTTGTCTTTTATTACTAATAGTTTATAGCTTATTCCGTGATGTCACTAGGGTTGGTGCTGTGCCCAAAAAGGATCTAACCACAACTTTAAGCCACTACTTTACTGGGGCTAAATATGAAAAAAGTAAAGCAATTACAGACTATATAGTGCCAATTATTTTTATTTATAAAATTTAAACAATATTATATATATATATATATATATATATATATATATATATTAGAGTTTTGCTTTGCAAACTTTTTTTTTCTTCTTCTGCATCCGCATTTTCCTTCCGAGTCGAATTACTACTTTAGTTGTTTTCTTTAATTATTGTTCGTCAGACCACAAACTTTTCAAATCATTTTTTTTTCAAATGATCAAATCCTTGTAGTAGTGTGTAAAAGTGATTTGATATGAATGCTTTGATATTGTCATATTGCCGATGTTTACACACCTTTGTTCGTATTCTTGCATATTTTACTCTTAAACATGCATACCCCAAAAATAATTGGATCAACAGACGATGGTTAACGTCATATATAACAATGTAAGATGTTATTTACATATTATTTTATGTTACATTATTTTTTAACTTTTTAAAATTACATTCTAATTATATTATTTTAAATCAGAAAGTATGAAGAGTTATAGGAAAAAAATGGTGTAAATATTGTTATGCTTATTTATTTATTTTTCAATAACTAATTGACGAAGAACCCTGATGTAATGGTAAATTGCTGCGTAATTATAGTTTAAAGGTCGCAAATTCAATTCTTAAAAATAATATCTTTTTCGTGGAAACAAGAAGATACCATCATCATTAATTTGTGGCACGTGTTTATGCATCGCAGATTTGTCAAACTTCCTCTTAAATGAGCCAAGGAATCATTTAACCTCCTTTCATTTACATTCTAATTAATATTAATACTACATGCTAAAACTCAACCGATAATGATCTGAATATCTCAATCTTTGTCAAGCTTAAATTCTTTTATTTTTTTTATTCATAATAATCAAAGACGGTGTCAGAGACATGAAATGTACAACAAGTCACATATTCTCCCTCAACAAATTAATTTAGACTCTCTTCACAAATTCTTTGATTTAGAAGGCAAGCTTAATTTATTTATTTTTGGGTGGGATTTTGAAGGTGAACTTAGCACTACTTTTAAATGACAAAGAATTTTGCTAAATATATGATATACGGCGTCGTGTTTCCATGCATGGGAGCCACTATCCCGTTTCTACGAACAAATTTTCAGACCAACAACGCGTCAAAAAGAAGCTTATAGGTTAAGATACTTCGTCCACTTAAAAACCCTAAAAATATAATAAAACAAAAAGAGATGAGAATGAGAGAATAAGCGCAAAGCAAACAAAGTAAAGCCTCTTCTTGCTTTCCTCTCCTCCATCATCCTAGCTCCTCTTTTTCTTTACTTTCTTCGCTCTCTGGTATTCCCCTTAGTGCGATTCTACCTCCACCTTCTCCCTAAAGACCCATCAAACTTTACAAAAAAGAAAAAAAAAAAAAAGGATTGAAGAGCACCATGGTTTTCTCTTCTATTCCGGTCTATTTAGATCCTCCCAATTGGCAGCAGCAAGTAAGGTTTCAATTCCCTCAAATTCTCAAACCCTAAAATAAATTCAGCAAATCACAAAAGAGAACTAATTATTCCTATTCCTTGTATGCAATCTTCCTGAATATACCAGATTTGTTTTCATTATTACTACTCAATAATTTGTTTGTTTCTTTCTTTCTTTGTTTTGGTTTTGCAGCAACAAAATCAACACCAAGCAAATGGAAGTAACAGTCCTCATGAGCTGCTTCCGCCGCTGCCTCAGCTGCCACAGGCCCCTCACGTGGGGGTTGAATCCGACCAAATCCGACCCGGTCTGATGGTGGATCAGGCTAAGATTCCGGCCCCGGAAGGAGTTCTGAAGTGTCCTCGGTGTGAATCCACCAACACAAAGTTTTGCTACTTCAACAATTACAGCCTCTCTCAGCCAAGGCACTTCTGCAAGACATGTAGGCGTTATTGGACAAGAGGTGGTGCTCTCAGGAACGTTCCTGTTGGTGGAGGATGCCGTAGGAACAAAAAGAACAAAAGGTCTCGCTCCAAATCTCCGGTTTCTACTGAGAAACCATCACTTCCCAATAATACAAGTACAATCCCTGAGCTTATTGGTCGTTTCCCACAACCTTTCATGGCCTCTCTTCAGAGTATGAACCGCTATGGTATAGGGATTAACACAGGTGTTAACTTGCGTGAGATTCAAGCACAGAACGGTTCTCAAATGGGGTTTCAAATTGGAGGTCTTGGCAATAGTTCAAATGTTGCTACTGCAGGAGGAGGAGGAGGAGGAGTGGAGCAGTGGCGGTTTCAGCAGTTTCCTTTCTTGAATGGTTTTGAGTCAACTTCAGCTGCTTCTAATTCCTACCCTTTTCAAAGTGAAATGGTTGAAGGTTTGGTTGGAGATATTAATGCCATAAGTTCTAGGATTACTCAGCTGCCAGCACGGGTTAAAATGGAATATAACGGTGGCTTGAATTTGTCAAGTTCTCCTTTGAATGTCTCAGAAAATAGTAACCATTGCTATTCATGGACGGATTTATCTGGTCTTGCATCTTCTTCAGCGAGTCATCTCTTGTAACTTTGACCACTCATTTGGGTTAGTAGCCACAAAAATTTAAGGGTTTTGGAGCTGTTATTTTTTTGATCAATAATTGAATGAGTTTCCATTTTATGAAGCTCTCTCTCTCTCTCTCCCTTTCTCTTGGCGTGTTTAAACTCATTTATTTATCGATCCAAAAAATATTTGTACCAATAAACTCTTAGATTTATATATCCGGGTTAGAATGACAGCTCTCCAATGTCGTTCCACCGTCTTCACGCGTCAGTGTTGTTATCAGAAATCCAATCAGGCTGGTAGAATTGTCTTCAATTGTATATTTTTCTTATCATTGGTTTGTTTATGTTTTTTGCATAGAGTCAAGTTTCTTTTGTGTTCTATTGGGCTTTCTTTGAAAAACAGTGTGTGCATGTATTGTGTTTTGTTTGTTTATGCAATATCATTTGGGCAATTTTTTCTTCTTGAGTTTATTACTGTCTTACCTGGTTCATCATTCTTGTAGCTCACACTAGTGATCCAGTTTTCGCCCATGTATGGCGATAAGCTAGTAACACGATAAAGCAAAGGTATCAAGACAAAAGAAAAGTGATACTGTTCTACAGTATATTAAAGAACGTGCCACATCACATTAGCATTTACCGAGGCAGTGTTTCTCGGGATAACTTTATTAGAAATTTCAAGCTCGAGAACTTTTCTAGTATCGTGCAGCCTCTCTACACAAGTTTATCATAATTTGAGAAACATTCTTAATGCAAAGTCATAAATATGGTTTTACATATAGATATTCTCATATTCCATAAGGGCTGACCGTGTCATGCATCGATCTTAGAGCGGATATATATAGATAAAACAAACAATACTAAATATTATGGTAAGTCACTCATTAATGTTTTCTTTTTCTCTTCCGTGCATCTTGGGGGTACTTCAGCTAGTATTTGCTAGCAGTTGCTATTAGGTTGCACGCACTCAATCTTTATTCTGAGAAAATTTTCTCTGAAACTTGATTTCGCGACAGTCATTTAATGTCCATAGCTCTTTACTTTTGTCCTCAAAATTGTGGCAAAATCAGAATTCCAAGGAAGCTTCAATCATTGTACTTTCAGCAGATTTGTGTTGGGAAGTTTCTTTTCTCGTGTTTCAAATTTTCAGTTAATTCACTTACACAACCTCCAAGTCAAAAAAATATGTGTGAATGGGAGAGGAAAAGCAAAAGAGATCGATAGAGAGAGAGAACGTTAACAAAATATACATTCGACATCCGTCAACAGCCAAGACTTTACGATGTTGTAATTATCAAATTAGATTCATAAGCTGGGACGTACACATTTGTTGTTTTTTGAGGTTCAAAGATGGAATCAAACTTAGAAGACGCCAAAATCCCACTCAATACCATGCAATTCGACCGAACTGAAGTTGGTGAGTATTCTAGAACTTGTTCAGCAGAATGATGCAAGATACAAACACCGATATTGAATATATCATTTTTGGCATTATGCACTTGAAAACAAAATGAAAAGGAAAAGACTGGTCAAAATAAATGTGAACTTTTTTCTACGTATTATGATGGTAATTTCTCACCTATATCCACATTGCAGTTATCCGTGCGTTTCAAAGTTAACCGAACACATAAGATATGTTGAAGACATAATTACTAACTTTATTATTATAATACTACCATTGAGAATAAAAGAAATTATCTTTTAAAAAAGAAAAAGCAGACGATAACTTTTGAAAGGACCAATGCTGGCTTTTAACAACGAATAAAGCAACACGACCAGCAGAGACCAATTCAGACAAAAGCTCTCTCAGTGTCTCTGTGTACCCAGCAAAGTATTGGGACGTACTCTCTAACTCAAATATCAAATATTAACTAATAAAAATAGTTAATCTTATTTAATTACATTAATTTTATTTGAAAAAATATTTTTTGCTCAATCTATTTTTCATTAAAAATTAATATCAAAGATAAGAAATAATTATTTAAACTGACATCTTAATTAAATTAAAGATATTTTAAAGATAATAACAATAAATAAGATAAAGTTAGTTAAAAAAATTATATTTGAGAACAAGAAAATTGTATTTATTTTCTTATATTTATAACGAAAGTAATGACAACAGATGGTTACCCTAATTCCAATAATGTTGGTGTGAGTGGGTCTAAAACAAGATGTCTTCAACCATTATATTATAAGTTTTAATTAATTTTATATTTCATCTCTAATACAATGATATTTGTGTCACACGAATAATTACTAATTAAAAACTAACTCAATGATTGTAATCATTATCCATAATTGACAACCAACGACCAACAATTATGATTGTTATAGACGATTATGACTGTTACCAACAATATGATCAACTACCACAACCAGCAAAGTGAAAGAGTAACTTGAGGGAGAAGTGCTAGAGAATTAGAGTAAAACTAATAACAAAAATACACAAACCTATTTTATTATTTTTAAAATGGAGTAAAAATTATTTTGAAAAAGCAAAAAAATAAATAAATCAATCTCATTTTTGCCAAATAAATTTTAGTTTTAAAATAGAAAATTAAAAATTGACAACCACTCCATTCCAAACCTTAAGTTTTGGAGGTTTGATTTCTGGTTATGTGAATTAAAAAACATGAGTAAAAAAAACATTGTTCATAACCGATGCTCTAGATTTTTCAAAATTAGTAATAATATATGATTGTCGACTTATCCACATCGGATTATAAAACTATTATATCTCTTATACCTAATCACCCAGAGTCTTCATGAGCATAAAAGTTGAAAGCAGCAAACTAACCAATTTTCTATTGAGATTCAACTTTTAATTAGTAAAATGAGTAGGATAATGATGGAACTTTAAACCACACGGTGATAAATAGTTTTATATATTACTGTATCTCTGTTGCAACAAAGTTAGCGAGAGTTGAATTAGGAAAAGACGTAAAGAGAGCAGTGTGGGTTAAATTTGCGGGGTTGCCGCTACGAATGAATCAAGGGGGCTAAAAAATCCATGCATGTTTCGTGGATTGGAGTGAAATTCCACTAGCTAGTCTTTGAACGTTGTTTTCAGGAGCCAAAAAAAAGAAGAAAAAAGAACAGTACTGCTTTAAGCATATATATAACTGCATGGTCAAATCTGCACCATTGATCGTTTGGAAGCAGGTGTGATCTATATGGGTTGCAAGACACAAAGGACTCTTAGATTTGTTTTCTTTCCTTTTCATTACCCTCATCATATATCTCTTCTAATGCTTTTTCTCCTTCGTCTTCTTTCGCTTCTAGCCTTTTTCTTTTCACAGTTGCGTGGGACCTCACCTATATATTCATGGCATTGGCAAATACCGTTACCAACTTAACTTAGAGTCGTCAATAATGTGCATTGGTGAAAATATATTTATATGTAAAAGCAATGCTATATATTTGTTCAAATCGACAAAGTAAGGGAGAACTAAAAGGGAATCAATGGGAAAAAGTTACTGCTAGTTACTATTTTACATGTTTTTGTTGGGCTTAAATCCTAAGCCAAGTCCAGTCTAATAAAGAAATATTAGGATATCTTCTTTTGATAGATTAGCATTTAATTTAAAAACACAAGAGAAAGAAAAAGGAGAGAAGAAAGAGAGCATTCAAATTCACAATGTTGAAAAGGACAGAAAATGCTATTCTTCAATCTTCTTGATCTCAGTGTTTAACCGTTAGATCTTGTTTAAAATTTTACAAAAAATTCGTGACTCAAAACTATTCACATCTAACGGTTGGTTTCTTAGATAGAGGATTTTAGCATCACCAGAAATTTCCAAACCGAACTGGTTCTGAATCCATTTTCTGAAACAGACAACGGTATTGCGAGGGACATTTATCTCATACTAACCGTTGGATCACATTCAAACTTTGAGGAAAGGTTAATAAAGTCTGTTTCTACATTATGACCGTTCGGATCATTCATTGAACTGTTTTCAAGAGGTAGTATTTCAACTGCAAATAGAGATTATTAGAATTTCTGTTTTGTTCTATCTTGTTTCGGACAGTAATATTGAAAAATGGTTATCTCTTTTCTCAACCGTTGGATTGTTCTCAAATTTGGTAAGTGTGTTCCTCTCTTGCAATACGTCAATTTGACGATTGAGATTTGTTAGTTGTTATTTCTGGCGGTAGAAATTAATTTCGTACAGAAGCCTATTTTGTATGCTTATCTCTTGTGATGTTTTGGTACAACTTTTGTTGAAGTTGTTTGTTGTTTGTAATGTTTGCTGTAACCCTTTTGTAATCTCACTTTATTGATAGTGAAGAATTTGGATGGACTCCGACATCAGTCCCGTGATTTTTACTTCTCACATTGACAATATTTTTTACGTTAAAAATTATGTTATATTACTTGTATAATTATTATTTGTGCATAAAATATTTTGTTTATGCAAGACCCTTCATAACAAGTCCTGAGAAATTTATATTTTTTTCCCAACAAATGACAGGCGCGTCATGTTTTATAATTCACACATTCTAAACCGGACATTACACAGAGTTATATGAAGATGGAAAGAAAGAATAGAGAGACAGCGAGGCAGGAAAAAAAAAAGCAAAGGTGACCATGCTTACGGTTGTGAGGTCCGTCTAATTAAGCGTTGTACATTTTTCTGTACCATATGCATTATCACTGCTATATTATTTTGTCTCTATTTTTATGAATTTACTGAGGTTAGGGTGTAACAAGCCTTTTTATGAAATATTCTTGAATCTCTAGAACTAATTTACTTTGAATTAAAAAGGATAAGCATGGATTTTTTTTAACATCAAAGATATATGTATTAATACTCAGAAAAGATCAATCTACTGCACAAAAGGTACGGAGAGGCTGAGGCACTATACAAAAAGTTAACAAGCAACAAGGCCAAAGCCCAATTGTTTCCTATATACATATTACCTATACCAAAAAATGTTACTAATTCAGGATAAACATGGATTATAATAAATGTAGTGTATATAATTAATACGTAGCATTTGGAATACTTATATCTTAATGTGTGTTAATGTGTTATTGAAAAGCATCATATACCTGTAGTAGTTGAAACTATGTTTTGATAAACTATTTTCAAATTAATATCGAATAGATTCATGCTTGAATATCTCTTACTCTAAATTGTTGGAGTACAAGTGGAATTTAAAGTTTCATATCGAATAACAATAGAAAAATTTAACACCATATAAGTAAGGAAAAAATCCATAAATTCAAGCCTTAAAATTTTAAATTAAGTTATGCTATCTAATTTACTTATATAATTACTCATGTTACTCCCTCAATTTTTCAACAATAGGGAAAAAAGTTAAACTCCTCTAATTTACTTGTATGATTGGTAATACTGAAAATCTCCCCGATATTTGCAAAGGCAACACTGAAAAGATGTTTTAATTGTAACTGTAACTGCTGTTGGCGTGGGTGACTGGGCTTCGGCTATTGTTGATGATGTAAGGTTCGGTTAATTCGGTTAAAGGAACAGCGGTAACTGGTACAAAGGGCACCCAAAAGTCAAGAGTCAAGACTGAGTCAGTGACCAAGGAATCTGAATCGAGCAACCCTGTCCAATGTTATCTTTTTCTCAGGACTCTAGCTACCAGGATAAAACAAAATATACAAAGTAATTCTATTTTGATTCCTAGCTAGGCCCAAACTACAACCAATATAAATATTGCTTATAAGAGAGATAAATCATAAAAGTATAATTTTTATTACCACAAACTTATCAATATTAATTACTGAATTTATAAATATAAATACCTTTATAAACATTCTTTAAACTCAAAGACTTTCTCAGTTTTGAACTGGAAAACCATCTGATTTCCCTAAATTTTGTTAATTATGAAAAAAATTGTAAGAATAATATTAAAAATTAAAAAATAAGTTTAATACAATCATGCTTATAAAAAAACACTAATCCAAACAAATAAAAAAGTAGATAAATGGCATTACCAGTTAATAAAATGGATGATAAATGAATTTAATTTTAATTTCAGTTTATTTATATTCTTTTCTAATATACTTAATTTTTTATACAGCTTGTATCTGCTTTTAATCTATCCCTTTTTTAATTTCTAAATTAAATTTTAATATATAAGTTATTTATCCTAAATTCCAAATATAAATTTTATGTTAAAAACATTTATTTATACTAATTTTAGTTATTTAAATAAAATATTTATCTTGAGCATTGTATTGTTAGAATGTTAGTATATATAAATATTATAATTAGCAATTTTGCAAATATTGGAAATTAGTTATATTTTCAATATATAAAATATTAGTACAATATATTGTTAGTTTAGACTCGATATTTATATTAATAGTTTAAGAAATATCATATTAACGGAGGCTAGATATTTGTTTTTGTTATACAATGGTGATGACTACAATATTTTTTTATAAAGAAAATGGTGACTACAATATTAGTATTTTTTCTATGCAGCTACAATATTAGTATTCAGTACAAATTACTCAAACTTCCAACTATTAGTGACGGAGGTTATTTTAGAGCTTGGTGGTTTTTATTCTGTTTATAAATGACTTTCTTAATGTCATTATTAGTCATTTAAAAAATCAATTTAGTGATCATAAAAATAAGTTACTTTTTAAAGTATTATCCTTCTAAAAATAATTTAATAACAAATAACAAATAAAAGAGCATGCTAGATAGAGTATCTCCTCTGTTTCCTTGTTTGCGTTACTTTATGAAAACAATTATCTTATTATGTTATAATCTACAACCTTTCACCACCACTTTCATTTCCTGGATTTTAGCTATTCTGTCTTGGAGGATACCGGCAAGGATGTAAAAGATGGTTCTGATTGGGTCGGATTGCCCCAATAATCCTCAAATTGAGCCAGATGACATTTACAATTTTGGGCACTTAATATATTCACTTCCTTTTTTTATAATTACACTTCCCTTCTTCTATTTTGAACTCAAAAGACTTAAGTAATCTTTTTTATTTTAAACTTTGTTTTTTCCTTCACACAAACACACACTCTCCCCCCTCCCCCAACAATGTACTCTTTCCATGACAACAAAATATTTTGTGTCTTTCATTAGAATCATTCCTCTCTTTCACTCCATTTATTACTCCAATTTGATACCTTGCTTCGGTCTTCCTCACGTTTTACTGACTTGATAGCTTTATTCTCATACCACAAACTAGGAAAAGTGTTTACCGCCCAACTTCAAATCTTCATACATGATTTGCGCGTGTTATGTAATTTAATTAAAGGTTCAAGAGGTGAGATATAAACATATTAGAATGTTTTTCTTTGTATGGCACTTTTCTAAGATGATTGTATTTTTTTATTAAATTTCACAAATGCCTATATTTTTTACTTCCAAAAATTACTTTATGGAATACAAAAAATTTAAATAGTATTCTACAAAGTACTTTTTGGAACCTATTGTTTTGTATTTTAGAAAGTATTTTCTAGAATGATGTTTAAAATTTGTATTCTGGAATGCAATTTTTGGAAGACAAAATTTAAATATCATTCCAGAAAAATACTTTATGGAATAATGATATAAGGGTATTTTCGGTATAGGGAGCATTTATGACAAAAGAATCAAAAGAAAAACTAAAGGGTAGTGTACTTAGTAAAATAAGGGAATGGATATAAAAAAAAAGGCCGAAGTCTTTTACCTAAACGGGGCTTGCTTATGATTGGGCTCATACAAAAACTACGTAGGGATCCTTAATTCAATGACATTACTTACGTGGGCCTGAAATCATTTCAAGTTGTATTTATCAATTATGCAATAAAGGTTTCTTTTAAGCTTTAATACAATAAAGTTGAGTATTACCAGTTGAACCGGAAAAAAAAGGTAGAAATATTAGTAAATTCCAAACCATCACAAAAATACAATCAGAATTTTGACACAAAATAATGACATAATACTAAGGAGGTGTAGCTTAGTTAATTGAGTATGATATCTGAGTTGTTGCTAATAATAACATCTAAGTGAACTTATTAAATATCTCAATAAAAAAGTACAGTTATTGAATGAAATTACATGATAAAAACCATTTATCTAACAACAAAATTAACATACAAAACCACTATAAAAATTAGCCAAACAAATTCTAAACTTCTAGCATTTTTCTTTAGAGGATTCTTAATTTCTTATACCTGCCCTACTCAGGCCCAGCAATGACCGATGACAGTGACCAATGGTTGGAATTATACATGCTTATGAATTGTGAAAGCATAGACCAACGAGTTAGAGAGCATTATTTATTTATTTATTTATTATTTTATTGGTGCGTGTGCGTGTAAATAGCTAGAGATGAGAGGGGCCTCCTCTTGTGGATAGTTGCCACTTGATGATGAAAGAAACAAGCGTGACAAGCTTAAAAGGTATCAATTAAAAATGCATAAATATTGTAAAAAAAAAATTGATAGTTGACATTAATATAAAATAATGAGTGAGTGCTTAATTTAAGCGATACATGCTTTCTCTTAACTAAGATTTTTCAGCTGCAAGCTTTCTGTATGAAAAAAATCACCACAAAAAAAAATATTTTCATAATATTGTGAATGTTCCAATATTGAAGGAGATTATTTCTTGTAAAAAAATTCTTGCGGTCTAAACTTAAAAATAAGGGATAATACTAATTAACTGAGATATAAATAGAAAAATAAATCATATGAATCATTATGTATTTATATGTCTTATGTGAAAAGTTTCATGTACTAATATCGTAAGTAACTAAAGGTATATATATAATAATTTAAGAATGATTTTAATATTTGTAAGGTCAAATTTATACAAATAAAGGTGGTAAGTTCATATATATATATAAGTGATGCGTTCAAGTAGTGTATGCTTGATTTCTTTTTAAACAATAATTTGAGTATAGGAAAAAAATCTACCTCGAGAATTAACTGCACTATGTTGTAAATGTTTTCGGCTCAACGAAGATTGCTTTATAAAAAGATGTCCGTGATTTTACAAAAAGATAATATCTATATAAAATATTCTTTTAAATTGAACATAAAATCAACCCCCGTGCATTTTCTTATCTTTTCTTTTTCGAATCACGATGCTTATGCTTTAGCTTTGATCAAAATTGAAAGATTTAATTATATTTTTTTACAGCATTAATTAAATTTTTATTTTTCTTAATTTAGATTATGTGTAATTTATTCAGTAAGAAAAATAAAATGAATTTTGTTTTCGCTCGCTATATATATGTGTGTCACAAGTCACAACTTCTGTTTTCTGAAGGGGAAAAACAAATCTCATTCCACTTTTCATTTTTATCAACTACACAAACTGAATATATCTATCGAATCAGGACCTGTCTTGTGTGATGAAGCCACGAGGGTCGACGGCCAGGTAACTTGTCAAAGTTTCCTTCCTGAGGAAATTTGGTTTCAACGGGGTACTTTCTTCAAGCAATGGCTTTCCTGTTATAGAAGAAAATATTAGGTTCATTTCAAAAGTTAAATGGCTGAAGCCTTAGTTACGTGACATTGGACATATATCACTATACCATTCTCACTACAAAAATATATTTTTTCATACATTAACCCCACGAAAATTCTATATCATATACAATAATAACTTTCATATTTGATTTAAGAACAAATTACATTCGACTTTCTTTCATTTAACACTTATTATAAGGTGGTTCCATTAGTAAATTATCCTTCCAATAAACCTTATCACTTTTGCAACTCCATTACAATGACACTCTCTTTTTTATTACATTTTGATTTTCGTTAATGAAAATTTGTCGTTGCACATGCTGCTTTAATGTAATTTAAGAATAATCTCTTAAAAGTCAAGACCATTCTCAATTTCGGAAAATGCAAAAGTTGAAGATGTTGAAGGTAGAAGCTTGTGTTGAAGCATTTTGGGTTGAAGCTCGTGTATAAGCATCTTTATCATGGATAAGAATCTCCATGTGTGTTAATTTTTTCTTCATGTGCGTTTAATTTTTCTTATATGCATCTAATTTTTTTCATGTTGTGTGTTTATTATTTTTTCACGTGTGTGTTTCTTTATTGAGTTTATTTTTTCCATTGGGTATTGTTAGGTGTTGTTGGGTTGTGATGTTGGGCTATCTTTCCCAATTGAAGAAGGTTTTTTTTTTTAAGAGATTTTTAATGTTTTTTGTTGCTTTTAAGATATTTGAAAAAATGTCTCAATTAAGTGCTGGATCTTCTTACATGCTAGTTGGAGTGCAACTAATGTTTGAACGACAACTACCACCAACACTTCAGACAAGGACAAGAATAATCACCATAGACAATACCGATGATCACTTGGCGTGCAATCTAATTCTGGAGGTCGTCTCTTCTGAATCTCCCTTCACATGTTAGAACAATGCACACTAGACTCACTAATGGTTTTGATTTTTGCAAATCCTAGGATAGAGGATTTAGGGATTTCAATGTATGTAACTATATTAATAAGGATTATTTTGGTATTTAAAAAGAAAACTAACACCGTCCCTAATAATTCTAAATTAGGAGAGACAAGAGAAATGTAATTTTAATTTTAAGTAAGAGATCTACGTGTAATAAATACTAAATAGAGGGGATAAATATAATTTGCTCTAGATTTAATTCCGTACCTTGGGAAACACTGAAATAAAAATGAAAAAACACGTGTGTATTAGCATAATATGGTGCGATTTGTGAAGAGTGAAAGGTAAGCGTGCAATATGTTAGCTGATTATTTTTTTGATGCGTAAAAATAAAATAAGTATAAGGTATTTATAACCACTCACAAAATACATGTTCAATTAACTGGAATTATACTCCCGTATGTTAGCTGATTATTTAGTATAACATATATGTACATCAATTGTGGTAGAAATAATATATGCTCGTCAATTGTAGCTGATTATTTCGTTATTTTAACAACATTTGCTCAACCAATCAAGTTATATATCCGTATATTTGCTGATTATTTAGTACAATATATATTTCATAGGAGACAATTATAGTGATTTAAGTTAGGAATATTATGAAAAAATAGCAGGGTTATCTCTAGTCTCTGGCAAAATTATATGCTGGCCAGTAGTATCAGATACTTTTTGAATACTTTTAACAAAAAAAAAAAGTCATTTTAGAGCAACTAATATTATAGCGTGTAGAGAAAAAAAAATCAAACTCATAATTTTATTTTTTTATAAAAAAAGAAAGAAAATTAAACTTAACGGTGTCTGCAGCAGCCAACTTATGATCCATTTTATACTCCATGGAATTCTTTTTTATTTTATCTTATGGGAGTCTAAGAAAGGTTGTTGTTGTTGACTAAAAAAGTAGTAAAGTATATTTTGGCTCTGATCTTTAATTAAATAAATAAAAACACCAGTCAGTTCTATCCAAATTGGGAACAGGTGGAGCCTAGTTTCAAATACGAACTTTTAGTCATTTTGATCCTTTCTTTTTCTTTGATTTTGATCCCTTTTTACATGCTTACTCGTGAATTATATCAATGATATAATATATGTAATTATATAGAACGGACTTTACAACTAAATAAATGAATGACACATAGTTTAACGTGACCAATTATATATATTAGAGAGACATGGACTTAAAAATATCTACAACAAGTTAACAACACACGAAATTAAGGTACATATCTTTCATCTTAATGTTTTATTTTATGAATTGGATCAATTTCGTTTGACATATAGACGTATCAATTCTTTTTTTTTTCGTACTATTTATATGATTAATTTTAAGATAAACAAGATCCGTTCACAAAGAGTTAACTAACCAAACATATTTAACTCATTATATTAAATCATAGTTAAACTTGACATCTAAAAATTATTTAGCAGTTGATATGTCAAATAAAGATTATTTGCCTATGTTGGTTTAAAATACTATGTATGTGTTGATGTTATTCTTTCTTTTTCACATTATTAATTTTGACTTTTTGTTGTGTTTTTTTCGTGTGGGGCTTTGATTTCATGCAGTATACTGATGATTTATATTATCAATGAATGATAAAATGTTGTTTGCATAAATGTAGTCGTGGCCTTAATTTTTGTTATAAGAAGTTCTTCATGCTTATTGTATAAATAATCGTGAACAATTTAAAAAAAATCGTGAAAAATATAAATTTGGTAAAAAAAATTATTTTCTTAATAAATAATCTAACTAGGTAATGTCAGAAGAAAATGTGATAAATCTATCGTACAATCATCAAAAAAACGTTATAACCAAGTTATATATTTCACGCTTCAGCTTTTATTTTAACTATTATGTAACGTATTTTCCTTTATTTTATTCACGGTCATCTTAAACTAAACTTCCTTGATAAATTAAGTCAATTTAAACACTAATTATTCTTATTTGCCTAATATAAATAATAAATATAATAAAAAAGTACTTTATTTATAATTTTTCCACAACAGTAGAATCTAATATAAATATAATTGATTTTATTTTTATTACTCTTATTTTGTAAGAGCATTGATCACTCATCAATTGTAAAATTGCGAATAATAGTTTTGAATTAATAATAAATCTAAGATTTAGGATGGGTGAACGTATAGTTATTAGTATATACGGAAATCGAATCTTGCAATTATCAATGCATATCTCTTAAGTCACACTTGTTTTGTCAATCTAGCACGTACCCGTTTGTTTTTGTGAATGAATGGGACTAAAGACAACAGATCTACGATCTAAACACTTGTTATAATCAGAACATGCGCGCGATTAGAAAGGAAACAAATGGAAGCAAAAGACAGAATTGCATGAATACAGGGATCTATAGATCAGATGCCAAATATTTAGCTAAATCGTCATTTAATTTGCTAAGAAAGTGCATTCTCCCAAGAATATGGCTAATTAAGGTCAACCATCAAGTCAATATAATGACTTGATCAAGTGGTACATGAGGATGAGCATTTAGGCAGCCATGGTGAAGGAATCTTGTGGTGTTGAAATCTCCAGCCACGTATTATCTGCTACATACCATGAAAGATATCCATGTCTCATAAGTTGGTCTGCATGATAGAGCAGGTGCCCAAATTATAAGAGAAAGGTGCTGTAAAATTGCCCCAATAATCGCAAAATGCTCCCCGCCCACAGGCTGCTGTGTTGGAAGATGGGAATATTACAGCTAATTGCACTACAGTTTATATTACCAATAAATCTCAAATAGTTAAAAGCAACCCTAAATTTAATGATTTTTTTTATTGGTGAACTTGTTTGGATAAATTTATCCAAAAATATTTATAGAATAAAAAATGAAAGGAGCTTATTGGTAAACTCAAATGCACAAACAATAAAAAAAAATCTAGTTTAATTAATTGAATAATATATGTAAATTGTTATAAATTTTGATATTTATCCTCCTTAATTTTTATGGATAAAATTAACTTATGCATAAATTAAATTGTAGAAGTTTTTTATATTTTAGAGAACTTAATTTCTTATATGTGTAACTTTCTTTTTGATGACTTAGTCCAATTTTTTAATATAATTAATTTTAATGGCGTTACAAGTAAATATTCCTATCAAGTTAAAATTGAATCATTTTCATATGTATGTTATGTGGAGATCTATTAGTAGTAAATTCTTTTTCAATGGCCAATGAAGTTGAAACTTATAATTTCATGCAAATTACTCAACTCCTATCGCTAGGCTGAGCCTAATGAATTTGAAATATATTAATTTTAATAAAAACATTCAATAAAAATATTTAAAGGACTAAAATAAAAAATCTAAAACAGGAAACAAAATTATTTAAAGTTATTTAAAGAATTAACCCTACAATAAGATTACTACTCCCTAAGAAAAATATGCGCGATAAAATGAATTAATTAAAAATAAGTTTGCAAACCTCAAGTAACAATAAAGAGTACAAAAAATGAATGATAATTACAAGAAATACTAAATGCATAAATAAATAAAGGGGTTCATATATCATTTCTGACATCATGATGATTGCAATATTTGCTTTATTAAAAAGCTTGAGAAGCAGTACGTAAAATGAGAAATTCAGTAAATATTGATGGTGTTTGAAAAAAAAAAAGAAGGGAAGGGGGGACCCTCTAGCTTGTTGGATTGGATAATAAGATAAAGAGGCAGTGCAATGTATTTATCTCATTTCATTTATCTGGGTAGCTAAGCGTAGGCTTAGCGTTAGCTAGCGGAGCCAAACAGGCTTACGCAGAATCTGACTGCTGCCCGAAGTCATTCTCAGTAACTGCTAATCACTGACACGGTCAGCTAAGCTAAGCTACCCCTTCTCTCTCTAAAACCTTTGCCATTGTCTCCCACAACACACACTTACACCTTACAACTTACAACTTCAATGTGTGAGTCAAGATTCATTTATTTATAACCACCACCAGCTCAGGTGGCGCAGCCAAACCAAACCCACAAGAGGTGAAGAAGAAGAATAACAAAAACCATTCTTCACCTCTCTCCCATCGTAATAATGGGTCAGAGCCTGAGTTGCAGTGGCAACCATGACCACGGCCTCTTCACCGCCGTGCAGCACGGCGACCTTCGAATTGTCACAACTCTCTTGGACTCCGACCCTTCTCTCTTGCACCAAACAACTCTCTATGATCGCCACTCTCCTCTTCATATTGCTGCAGCCAATGGCCAGATCGAGGTCCCTTCTTTTTCTTCTCTCCCGCCTTCTATTCACGCAAATTCACTTCTTCTTCTTCTTTTTACATTTCTCTTTTTCTTTCTTCCAGATTCTGTCTAGGCTCTTGGATGGATCTCTTAACCCAGATGTTTTAAATCGCCACAAACAGGTTACTGACTCTACCCAAGTTTTTCCCATTTTAAAAAAATGGCTTCTTTTGCTTACCCTTCATTCTGTTGTGAATGCTTCAGACTCCACTTATGTTGGCAGCAATGCACGGGAACATCGCCTGTGTGGAGAAGCTTCTTCAAGCCGGAGCTAATGTAAATGCTTCAATTTCATTGCTCTATTGACATAATAATATGAATGAAAATTGGAAAACTGATGCGTGTGATTTTCAGGTTTTGATGTTTGATACTATTTACGGGAGAACCTGCTTACACTATTCCGCTTACTACGGCCATTCTTCTTGCCTTAAGGCTATTCTTTCCGCTGCTCAATCTAGTCCAGTGGCCGCTTCTTGGTTTGCCCCTTTTTTTCTGTTTCAGTATTGATTTCCATGCCGTTCTTTTTTTTTTTTTTTATGTTATTGGTTTTTAGTGTTTTTGAGTTGATTTCAGGGGGTTTGCTCGGTTTGTGAATATTAGAGATGGAAAAGGTGCAACGCCATTGCACTTGGCGGCTCGTCAGAGACGGTCTGAATGTGTACATGTTCTATTAGACAGTGGAGCTCTTGTTTGTGCTTCAACTGGTGGATATGGGTAAATGATCTATCAAAGAGTGGCTTGAATGATTGAATCTGATTGAGTTTTAATTTTCTGTTTTCGTGGAGTAATCAATCCAATTGCTATTTTCAGCTGTCCCGGGAGCACTCCTCTTCATCTAGCTGCTAGAGGAGGATCTCTGGATTGCATTCGTGAATTGTTGGCATGGGGTGCAGATCGTCTTCAACGCGATGCATCTGGGTATACTTCAGTTTCTCAGCCCAAATTCTTACCATATAGAAAAAGGGGCTATTGGGTTTGAGACTTAGAGTGACATATCTAGACATATTTGATTTTAATTTTTGTGTCTTATTGGTTGTTGATTATTTTATCCGCGTCATTCTAAAATCTTTGATATGATAATTTCATCCCTTGTTTTGATGGGCACTTTCCTGCACTCATGTCTGGCATTTTCTTATTGCAACTTTCCTCCTTTAATGATTTGGCCTTTTATTGGTAGATTAGGTAATTTGGGTCATAGCATTTAAGTTTAGCCCTGCATCTTTTCCTCATTATAGTCTCAGAACGCCTAATTGGTGTGTATATGCAGGCGTATACCATATATGGTTGCTCTTAAACACAAACATGGAGCCTGTGCATCATTGCTAAATCCTACATCTGCAGAACCTCTTGTCTGGCCGTCTCCATTGAAGTTCATCAGTGAGCTTAATCCTGAAGCCAAAGCTTTATTAGAGCAGGCCTTGATGGATGCAAACAGAGAAAGAGAGAAAAACATATTGAAAGGGAGTTCTTACTCTCTGCCATCTCCATCACATTCTGATGGGGTAGCTGATAATATGTCTGAGGTAATTCCTCACCCTCTGCATGTACATACCAACTTTCTGTGCTTTTCCATTGAATTGAATCAGAGTATGGATAGTTACCTAGAATTAAGTAGATTAATAGTAGGATCTCATGGAATAATTTTAAAATGATGGAAAATTTCAAACATCTTTATTGTGCTATTTAAAAAAATAATAATGATATGTTGATCAATTTGTTATGCTGTCCAATACTGCATAAACTCCTAGTTTCTCCCCTGCCCCTTTTAATTTTTTTCAACTGTGAAATTATTGGTACTTGGACACATGAAATATCTCTACCAGAACTTACTGATAACCAAATAGTAAAAACGAATTTGAATTGAATTATTGAGATTTAAGCAAAAGGATTAATCATGGCTAAGGGATTGATTATTTTGCCTAGTGAAATCCTTCTTCTCTCCATGCTGTGTAATATATATAGTTTTTTCTCACTGGGATTCTCTTTTGCCATCATTACTCTAGTTAGAGAAACATATTCTCCTTTTCCTTGAATAATTATATTCATATCTCTAATTGTAGGGTCAATAAAAACTACATACTGATTGTGGGATCTGATATTGTGCAGGTTAGTGAATCCGAATTATGTTGCATCTGCTTTGAGCAGGTGTGCACAATTGAAGTTCAGAACTGTGGCCATCAGATGTGTGCACAATGCACACTAGCCCTGTGTTGCCACAACAAGCCCAACCCTGCCACTGCCTGTCTTACTCCACCAGTTTGTCCATTTTGTCGAAGCACCATAACAAGACTCGTTGTTGTGAAGACGGAATGCCACGATGAAACTGATCAAGACAGTGTTGAGATAAACTGTTCCAAGCTGAGCAAGTCATCAAGGAAACTCAGAAACTTGAATGACATTGGTAGCAGCAGCTTCAAGGGACTATCTAGTGTTAGTTCATTCGGTAAATTGGGTAGCCGCAGCTCTGGAAGGATTGCTGCTGAGTGGCTTGATAAACAGTGATGGCAATTTGCAATTACTTGTGGTAATCAATGATTCCATATTGGCAAAGATACGGTAACTACAAAGGTGCTTAACCGGCAAGGCAAAAATCAAAGTTAAAAGGTGAAGGAATATTATGTAATTTTGGGAAATAAGCAAAGTGAGTTGAAGTGAAGTTGGCGGTAGGTACCAAGTGTTGTTGGGAAAAGAGAGAAGGAGATGTCATTTTGTTGTAGTATTATTATTACTTGAGAATGAAGAAGCATCACCTACGTCGATGATTTTGGGCATCGTCAATAATTTTAGTTTATTTTATCATACGTATCCCAGTAAAGTGGGAATAATTTCTCTCAAAGTATAAATCAATAATATTATGGGAAAGTGTATTGCTTATTTGCATCTGGTTTATTTCTTTGTACCGATATGATATAAGCAATAAGATACAAAAGAGAAAGACAAGAGCCTTTTGTTGCTCGTCATGTGATCATGTCTCCGTGGGTAAAATATTTAGTGCACTAATTGATTAGGAGCATGCTGGCTAATATATATAAATATAGTTATATCATTAATCTTTTTATTCATTGCATCAATCATTTAACTATATACTTTTTTCTTTTCTTTTCTATTTATTATAACTTGTTGATAAAAAATTGTATAAATCTAATTTGTTTCTTATACAAATAATAGAACTTGGACAAGATGAAGTCATGTGTCACATTTTTGGCTAGGCTCCTGGGGAAATCACATGATAAAACGTAATGTTGACACGTAAAATTGGCGTCGTGATACTATCATTGATCTAATGACTGAATACCGAATACCCTCAAGCCTTGTGTTTGGTCTAATAATAATTTGGGGTGGCCACCACATATACCAACCGGGTTTGTTGGGACTTTTCACACCAAAAACTGAAAATAGGAAAGAGACACAGTATAAAAACAAACAAGGAAAGTTAAGTACATGCATGGCCATGGCCAGTGTATGTGTCATTTCTCCATACGCTGAGGTGCAGATGCAAACGTGTTTGACCTGTCCTTTGAGGGCTACGTTCTAACTCCCAATCGTAGTAAGAGCTACGAGCCCCACCTCAATCTGAATTATCGAAATGTAAAATTATTTGACAAGGAAGTTATTAGTGATGTCTTATAATCAATTATGATTGTATAATAAGCGATAATGTTTTCTAAAAAAATGAATGAATAATTGATCGATAAAATTTACTTTTTAAAATTGTTTCTTAAAAAATATTAAAGAAATATAATTAAGTTGATTAAATAAAATATGAGAATTTTTGTAAATTTCTTATATTTATATTCAATTCTTCCTTAAAAAAATATTTAATATTTTGTATAGAATCTAGCAAGAATTATCTTATTCTGTATTTTGTTTTTAAACAGCCCAAATACGTGACTTAGCTATTGATTGGCTAAGATATTTCAACACCAATGGTAGGAGATTCACATTTATATCCCTAAAATTTTGGCCAAGGTATAGGGATTTTATCCCCTTCTATTTGACTAAAATGACCTAACCTAAAGATAAAAATCCTAAAACGAACCCTACTCGGGAGAATTCAACTCATTGCCTCAGTCATAACTTAAACCATTGAGCAACATTCACAAGGCTACTGTGAAAACACAAACCAAATATGAAAATTTTAAGTTAGATTTGTTTATTCCTCAAACAACAAGAAAATCTTACTTCGATCTCAAATAATGACCAACCAAAATTAGTACCTGGTTGACTAGACCCGATTTATTAATTGCTTAATAATTATTGTTGTTTTAATCTTATAATAATATTTATTGATAAATATATATTTGGTATACCTTTCGCACTTGATGTGACTAAATGCAAGCTACGGTACACAAATTAATTTAATATAAGTATATAACTGTTAGATAAGATTATATAAATATATTTTTATTTTAGTTTATATACAGTAATTAAAATATATTTCATTAATTTATTATACAAAAAGTTAATTTGTCTAATTTGATAATTTCTAATTTTAAATTTTTAAATAGTAAATGACCCATAGATCCAATTTGTTTAGCCTACCTATTTTTCCAAAACTGAGTCAAATTAGTAAAATTTTAGTCTACTAACACACACAAAAAAGTGTCGATCCATGATGGGTTAATTCAAATGAACCGACTTAATCACTATTCTTTATTTCAATTTATCTTATCACTATTTTAAAAAAAAAAATACTTTTATTCAACGAAAGAAAAAGAATCATATACATAGCAATAAGGACTAAGGAGGTCCAGTTGGTAAGAGACCTCGTCAAATCATTGCATATTTAATATTTGACAAATTAAAAGATAATCGCCTTTAAAAAAGCAAATAAAAAGTTAATCTTATTATTATTTCTATATGAGGTTATAAATTTAAATTTATTGTGATAACAAAAATATTTATTATTATCTTTTTTAAAACATATTTATCATCTTCTTTTTTCATATTTTAACCATTTTTAACGAATATTATTTATGCACACATAAATGTGTGAAACGTTATTAATTCATTTGTATTATTATATCCATGCATGCATCATGTATAATAGTAGTATTATTTTTCATTTTAAATTTAAGACATTAAATAACATATGAAAGTATAAATGAAGATGGATATTAAAATATACATTTATTTCTATAAATTCTCACATATATATACTTATAAGTTATACCTACGTCCATACTTTTTTTTTTGAAGTTATACGTCCATACTTGATACTAGTACTTGTCTTAAATAGGAAATTTCCCACTCCTCTTTCTCCTTTCGTGATTTTTGTAATATTTGTTGAATTGAAATCCTATTAATGACAAAACTTCTGCTAAAAGTGTCTGCAAAGTGTAATTCCATTACAGGATAAAGACAGAAAAAAAAGGACCCGTATAAGTTTTTTCTTTATTAGTGAAAAGAAAAAATAAAAAAACATTTTGAAATTTACAAAGTTATCCAATATTATCGTATTAAAATAAAAAAAATCAATATAAATACATTTTTCTTCGGCTTTTAATTAAAAAATATTTTAATTTGAATAATAGTTTTATTTTTTACTTTTTATCTCTTATTTTATCTATACGATTAAATGAAACAATAAATATATACAACTCTTTTTTTAATGAAATAGAGAAATACAACATTCTTGACGTGAATCTTTGTTTACAAAATTGAAATTACTATAAGTTATTATTTTAGAAAAATGGAAAGTGGAGTTCCTATATACTTACTACTTATGTGATTATTATATTTTTTTAAAATATGTATAAAAAATAAAAATTACAAGATACTAATAAGTAATTAGTTTAGATTTAGAGGATATACATTTATTTTTAACCTAAAATTTTGAATTCCAACGTTATACTGATACATGATAAAAACTCTTATTAGCAGAATTAAATATACGGAACTGTATATATTAATCTGGACTAAAATTACTTCCAAAAGAATACTTATAAAAAAACAAGAATATACAAGATGTCACTACCATTTATCTTTTATAAGATACTTACTACGGTCTGCCGACATGTTGCAGGAAGAAATATCTTGAAGAATGAGTCATATTCAGAATCACATGTGGCCTTTGCAGTATTAAAATGGAAATAATTAAGAATCTCATAACCTTCAGATTTGGATCTATCTAATCAAGGTGGTTGCATATTCACATGAATCCGGATAAGTTAAGAACATATCACGTACGGTACACAATAAACATTTGTTAGGATGAGGAATTCACTTGTTTGGTTATTGGAGGAGTTTTATAGACATTTTATGGACTGAATAATATGTTTTTTTTTTTTAACTTCTGTAAAAATAATATGCTTTGTTATTGAAAAAAAATAGTTCAGAATTTTAATTAAAAACTGTTAAATAATCCGTAATTAATCTTCTTTATATATTCTAAACTAGTTGTTGAAACACATATAAAAAACATTGCAGTATTTTTTTAATGATTCGGCAGTGTCTTTGACTCTTGATTAACTTGGCCCTACCTCAATTAATTATTTTCTTAGTTTAATTAAAAGAAGGTCTTTCACTAAAATTATACAAATCACAAGATATTTTTGTACATGAGCTTGACCTTAAATAAAAAGACGTAATGCATTTGATTGTGTTATTTTACGATAATAAAAGAAACTAAAATTCTAAAACTTATCCATAATACAGCAATCGATTTCTGATCCCCTCCTCTCCCTCCCAATATTGAAATTTTATCATCCATTTATAGGAGAAACATTGATTAAGTCCACATTTATTTTAACATTAGAGAACCAATTTTTTGCACTTTTTAATAAAGAAAAAAAGAATTTTGTATAGATAAAAAGTTTTACATAATTATTCAATCACAATTTATTATATATGATACTTTTATTAATTTTTTTAAATAATTATTTTAATATAATTTAAATTGTGTTTTGTAATTGAATGATAATCATTACACTCTTTAATAAATAAAACAATTTCAATGTAAAATCAAAACTAAGATTATCTTAGATACAAATCTCACTTACATCTACCGTTAACTTTGAAACAAATATAACATATAAAGATACAAAGAAAAAAATGGCTGATGTTGATGCCAAATAACAATGAGTTAGCCAAAGCCATCTTGTCCACACATGCATGAAAACAGCTCCGCAAGTGAACCAAACCCTTCGTTGGGTTGCCTCAATTCCCTGTTTTGTCTCTCTGTTCCAATACTCTGCCTTGGACTTATGGAGTGAGGGGGAGCAATGGTACCATTCATAAATAGTGAATTTCGCTCTGCAATATTATTGGTTTCAGCCAATGCAAGCTCATCATGAGGGTCGTAAATAGGAAGACTTTGGTTCCTTCTGTTTTCAGTAGCAGCTCTTCTTTCCACAGCAAGAAATTGATCAAGAGATGGTGGATATTTTTTGGCTCTCAGCTTCAGTAATTTTACTCCTTGAGCCCAAACAGCATAACCATAGCTAAAATTGAACCTTTTCTTTTTACTCTTTAATAGTTCTGTCTTAGTTCCTCTTAGTGATCTTCTACACAGCTCTACAATGCTATTGACACCCATAAGGCTCCCAAGTGTGATGATACTTTGGTCCGGGAAAAAAGACCTCGGGGACTGAATCAAAGAAACATAGTTTTAGTCCGTAAGAATATCTTTAATGTCAGATTTTGAGTTTAAGATTTGATATTTTTAATATCAGATTTTGAGTTTAAGATTTGATATTCATTAGATCTTTCAATAAATGAGTTAAACATATCTCTAGAGTGAAAAATGAATTTTTATAGAAAAATTCTATAAATATACACAATGTTAAAAAAAATAATTTTTTCATTTCTTTCTAAGATTTCAAAATAAGATTTATAACTAAAAAAAATAAGAAAAATCTTAAGATATCTTACATCTTAAGTGACAATATAAAATCTAAAAAAAAATAATCTAAAATTTCAATTTGTATAACACTAAAAATATTCATATTTCATATATATATATTAAAACTCGCCCTTGACATAATTGCCAAATTACTATTATGAATTTCATCAATCAATGTTGAACAGTACCACATGAAGTGAAAAGGGACGGAGGCGCGCTTAATTAAAATAACATTGATTCTTCATATTGCTCGCCAACAAACTACAATGTACTATCTAGCTAGTGAGAATTCTATCTACAGATACATTCTAGATGGTAGGTAAAAGTTAAGAATGATCTCTGTTGGCTGGTGCTACTTTCGCAACAAAAAATTGCAGAAATTACGCAAATCTTTAAATCAAATGTTAAAGTATTTAATAGGAGATAAATTGAATGACCAACACACTTTAACTGAATTCAAGTGAGCTCTGCATTCGAAATCTAATAATCAATGACTTCCAGAGGCAATTACATTTGCCTAGCCAGTAATTTGGTCATTGTTCTACGAAATGAAACAAACACATTAACTTTTTAACTTTAAGACAGGAACACTGTCATATAAGAAGGTGAAGAATTAAAGACAGAAAGTTGCAACATAGATGATATTTTTAAGACAGGAACACTGTCATCAGGGGAAGTATAAATCATTTATAGGTTTTCCCTCTGACAACTAAGCTTGTTCTTAATGGCTTGCTGTATTGATTAAAATTTATACAACATTTCTGATATTTTTATAGTTTGATCTCAAGATGCAGTTGATTGGCATCAAATTTTATTCTCAGTGAATCTTCAAACTATCACTTAAATTACATGTACACTTCTCATTTCTAAGGGTTGCAACGTTTACCAGAGTTATCAGGCTATCCAAAATCCTTAACTTGGAGTAACTCAGTGTCATACTCTCTTAATTTAAAATAGAAGTGTATCTAATTAGTATAGTATATATAGAAATTTTAGTATTTAGAAATATGATACAAGAAACGGTCCTACCTTTTCAACGTCATAGTATAACAATATTATTGATTGGTAGCATATGTGTGTATATATATATATATATATATATATATATATATATGTATGTATCAATTTAAATTCATAATTACTTATGCCTAATTTGAATAGCTTGTCTCTTAAAATTTGAATAATTAATAGTGTGATACTTTGTCATAAAAACTTCCGTTAATTTAATTAAATTACTATAAATTATAAACTTTATTATAGTTTTTAAAAATTAAAATGATAATTAAATAACATAAAATTCAAGCTTAAACTTTTCTTCTATCCTAGAAAATCAATATGCTACTAGAAGTTTACAACATACAGGGATGGATCCAGACTTAGATAATAGGGGAGCAATCGTAAAAAATAAATTTTATCTAGCAAATATAATATATAATTATAAAAAAACTGATTATATAATAACTAGAATTAATAAAATATAATATTCAGAATTATATAAAAACAACTTTTTAATAACTAATTTATAATTTAAAGAGTAAAAAATAAACACTGATTTATAATAACTAAATTTTGATAAAATATAATATTTAAATAAATTTTCTAAAAAAAAGATAAAATTAGTATTAATTTTATAGTTTATGAAAAAAGACCTAACAAAAATTATATAAAAACTAAAATTAATAATCTAATAAGTGTAGCGCCATTGATAACACACACTTAATTTGTGTGAAAGACCTATTGATTCTTACATAATACACTCTTAGTAAAAATTAATTGAATAGGCAGTCAAAGGACTGAAACTTATATGATTTTATAATTTAAAAAATTGGAATATAAACTTACTATATAATAATTAAACTTTGATAAAAATATAGTATTTAAATAAGATTTTCTAAAAAAATAAAAGATTGTTAATAATTTGATAGTTTAGAAAAAAAAATTCAACAACAAAATCAGATTATATAATAACATACAAAAGGAATTATATAGTAACAAAATTTAGTTAATAATAATTTTTTTAAAACAATAGTGATTTTTTATAGGTAAATTGGATGCCACCTTCAAGATTCACGCTGTTGCTCGCTCCACTGTGATTCTTTTTTTTTTTTAACAAACTCCACTGTGATTCTATAATTAGGGAATTCAATAATTATATAAATATAATAAGTAATAACCTATTGAACTTAAAATTTAGAAGAAAAATCAGAGGGGGTCAAGGCCCCATCCCCAAAAGTGATTCCGTTTTTAAACTTACATCTTATTCAACCAAATAAAGTACACTCTTTTTTGGGAAATTCAAGCTTGAACTAATTTAGTGGTTTTTTTCCTTCTTTATAATTCTGTTTTTTTATGCAGCTTTATTATTCTGTTTGAACGTTGTACCAGAGAATTGATTAAACTCCATTAGTTAAATAATTCAAGTAAATACTTATTTAACAAATTGTGGTCAGAAGGATAATTTATTTATAAACATAATTATATAAATTAATTAAAATAAGTTACAAAAACACATTTTAACAAATTTTTCTGTAAAACTTATTAAAATTACATTACAAAATGTAAGAAGAAAATTATAAATCATTTCTACAAATTCGAATTCATATAAACTTTTTTTAAATAGGATTACTTCCTAATTTAAAACCAGTGAGAGGAGTGACTGAATAAGTTCTTGAAATAAATTATGGTAATTAATTAATTCATCTAACTGAACTGAATGGATACGGAAGGTAGGCATATATACGATCAATCATAGCTGAATTTAATTAATGCAGCAGCATATTAAACCAAGAAGAAGATTGCTTAAAAAAAAGATGACTGCTCACCTAATGCAACCTAAAAGGGGATTTCGATTATTGTCCAATTTAATAGGAAAATTCAACAGAAACAAAATATAGTTATCGATAATGTTTAAAAGCACACTTCAACACATTAAATGTCATAAGATATTCCTTGACAGCAAAATATGCACCGACTTATAAAATGAAACAAAGGGCATGACATAAGAAATATACAAAATAGTTGGTCCAATTATATACATCCTAGACGTTGTTAAGCTAAAAAGAAAAACAAATCGATCAATTAAAGTACTCATCCGAAAATATTCAAATCTCATCCAAAAGTATAATTTATACACTGCTGAAAGTCAAAACTCGATGACAACAAATCCCTTTTGGAGAAAGAACAAAATTAATTAAGAGAATAAAGCTCAGTACTAGTAACACAAACTAATAACTTCCTTCTATTAATTTAAAATTTCACAGCACATTTATTTCAGCTTAGTGTTAGGAGAGAAAAAACGTTATTTATTTATTTAAAAAAAATAGTTTTTTCAATTCAAAATACGTTTGATCATATACACACATACTAATTACAGGTGATACATATACGTTAATATAAACTTTTGAGGAATGTTATAAACATATTTTATAATGATGGGTTGAAATTTATAAAATTAGAAAATAAAATTATTAAATATAATATGAGGTTCACAAATTTTTGTCATGTTAAATAAGTTTTAACCAATAAAAAAATATGTTTAAAAAGTGTGTTTTTAATATTTATAAACTTTTTATAATCAAAGCGTATGGGAGTATAGAACTTAAAAATCATTAAAAAAGAGTACATGAAACTTATAATTATTTTAGTCAAATTTATTATAGTATTTTTAAAAATCAATAAATAATTAATTTTATAGCATAAAGAAATTCATGTAACGAAAAATTATTAAATAAATACTTAATTAAGCTGTTTATTTTCTATTATCTATGTAGTTGAAGATTTTTGTTTTGTTTTCACAACATGTAGTTGAAGATTTATACTACCAAAAAAACAAAATAAAGCAACTTTCCACTATTACGTTACATGTAACATAACCAACTTTTCTGATTGTTGAAATTTATTTCCATAAGATACTATGTAACTAGCAATGTTTTTTATAAAAAATTAGAGAAAGAGTATTAAATTGAGCTTTGATTTATTTATTCATTTAATAAATAATACTATTAATTAGCAACCACCCTAACTCAGCAAAAAAAAAAACCTTAAGATGGATTATATCTCTTTTTTGTCTGATTCTGATTATTTCTATTTTTGCTTACATTGTATTCAAAATTGAGTTAAATTTAATCTCAGTTCCTAAACTATTTAAGGGAGGATAAGTGGATAAAATTAAGAATTTTAAAAAAAGATTGATACACATTAAAGAAATTTTAAAATTATTACATGCAACATTATTTTAATGTTTTATTCTTCTGCATGTCATCCAACTATTCATTTCAATCCATTCTTTAGGTTGTACTTGTTATAAAGAAGAAAAATAATTTATCAAAGAAAATTTATACTTTGTTATGTGGAATTTATATCTCTTATATTTTTTTTATTTTTTTTTATTTTTTTAGTCTAAACTAAACGCATTCTTAGGTGAACTTTAATCCCCACTCTAAAAAAGATTTTTAAGGATAAGTTTGATTGTGAAAAATAAACATAAAAATGAAATGAAATAAAATAGTGAAATAAGAAAACTAAAGTTTTTTGTTAAACAAGAAATAAAAAAATGAAATTCACGTTAAAAAGTTAAAAATTTAATAAAATTCCACCCAACCAAACATACTTGTACACTGTATTTTCACACAATTATCTTCTTTCTTCTCTTTTGTATGATAATCAAAGAAGTGGTAAAACACCAATTCCTCGATGTAGCACTCGACAGTTAATTTGGGCACAGAAGTTTAAGGAACTTTTTATCTATCCAAAAATTATCCTCTTGAAGGCTATTTGAAGTTTTTTTTTTTTAAAGAGGGTGCAGTCTAACTTCTAACGACCCTGATTACCTGAACATTGAACAATCCCAGAAGCATGCAGGACAAAGACAAAAATGACAGTATATTCTAATCTAATCGAGTCAGCTAGTCACATGACCCTTACTGGAACGGGAACATATCTCATTCATTGGTACTAGCACTTATCGGTTATTCGATTATATTGACACTTTATTTATTTGTTTTCTGTATTTATTTTCCATTGTTATGCCAAAACCAAAATTATTCTTCTCTGCCTACAAATTCCTTTTCTTCCCGTGTTACATCTACAGAAAAGTTTTGGTTTAAGATTTATGGTATGTTTGATTGACACGAAAAATGATGAAAAAAAATGAAATGAATATTAAAATTTTGTAAGACTCAGATTTTTTTTTCAATTTCTTTTCACTTTAATTTCATCTATTTTATTTTCACCCTACCAAATATATACTTAGAGAGAGAATAGTGATTTTGGAGTTAGTGGATCAATAAAAAATATATGGAGTGAATAATAGAACAAATTAACTATAAATTATTTTATGTTTAATATTAACAAGTATATAGGATTGAGCAGTTCCGAATCATGAGAGAGATTTTAAAAAATAGGTCTAGGCATTCTTTTTTTGTTCTTGAATGATGCATGAAATTATATGTAAATTTAGTATTATTAGGATACATTTAAATAATTTCTTCTTATAACGAGAATGCATATAATCTTATTCCGATCTAGTTTATTACAAAATGAACTTGTAATATGAAAGTGATACCATTTTTTTATAGATTATAACTCTAATTCGTTTCGTACTTTGGGCATAACATATCTATATATAAATTCTTTGTTTTCAATTGGTAAGATATAAGAATTGAATAATTAATATAGATATTATCATTAGCAAACAGATTCATTGATATTCCTAGTTTAATAGATGTCATCACGCTTACATTTACATTTGAGAGAATTATTATTATTATTATTACTTTGGCTCCGACGATTTGCTAAAATTATTTGATCTTAAAAGAAACCTTCTATTATCTTACATGTGAAGGTGTGGGTGGGTGGGGTGTTGAAAACTGGGATGGGCGAATTAAGGGTATTTTAGGAAAAAGATCAGGAACAAATAAAAGGAATGACAATTAAAGATACAGTAAACCCTCCTATTATTAAGCAGTTATTACAATTTTTAAAAACTATTAAAAATAACTTCTGAATTTTTTTAGGGGAAATTTATTTAAATATGTGCAGTCAATTTTCATAAGATTTTTTTATACATATTTGAGAGTTAATTTTACATTTTTTTTATAATTTTTTTTGATAATTTTAGATAATTATATTAGTGAGGTATCTTTAATTTAATAAAATTTATATATTTTCATTTCAAGATTTTTAAATAAAATAAACAAATTAACTTATTTCATTTCGTTTATTACTTTTAAATATTTATACAAAAAATGATGAAAACAACAAAGCCCAATTTTAAATATTGTATCAAAGATTCATTTATTTATTTACTTACAATTGACTAATAATTCAATGTAGTTGTCAACATAACAAATGAAATAATATTGATCAAGATAAAACAAAAAAACAAAAGAAAAAGTTAATTACCATATACTATAATTATGGTTAATGTTTTACTGACCTCACCTCAGTGTCTAAATCTGATGAAGAATCTGTAGAAGAAGATTGAGAGCCAGTGGGTAAGGTGTTAAATGATATTGACCCCCCATTGTCACTGTTTCTGACCATTTCAATCCTTGCATTCACTGGCTGCAGTAAACCCAGAGGCCACCCCTCATCCTAACATCAAATCAATTGTAAGTTTGTAACAAAAAAAGGTTCATAGAAATTCACATATATAGCAGAAGAAACGAAACACAAAGAAACAACCAAGTATTGATCAAATCAAATATATATAATACGCATGCAAAGCCACAACCTCAGAAATTATCACAGACCCACCACTGAAATCCCAAGGAGGACTCGTGAGAAAATTCCAAAAAAACGAACATGCATGGTGCAGTCAAAAGTACCTGTTGAGCCATATTTTGCATAATACTAGTTCTTGATTTTTTACAGCACAAGGCCACCTAAGATGTTAGATAGGACTGCAGGAATCGTCCACTCCTTCTTGTTCTGTGCTATGCCTAGAAACTGTGAATTATTGCCAAGAAGGCAAGAACTGTGAATATAGAGACGCTAGCTGTTGGTAAAATCCAAGTCCAATTAGAGCAAGAATGGGGTCAAAAAGAGTGACATAACGAGTGAGAAAGCTTATCATTTGCAATAGGCAATAGCCATTCTCATCAGCTTTTTCTATAGCTCTGTTGACTATAAAAAGAAACACAATCATTGTGTCGTTACACTAACGGGTCATAAAATAAAAACTACTAATTTCTGAATGACTCGGATGCCCTCGCTCCAGGAGAGTGTAACGATTCAATATTCCTTCATTTTTCGAGCAACTAATTAATCATTGTCTTGCACATACGTATTTAAAACTCCACAAACGAGAAATTCCTTAGTTAACATTGATTTTTTTTAAAATTGATGTTAATTTAATCATCTCAATCACAAATATTTCATCGCGTTTTTGTTAATATCACTTTTCAATTAAATCAATATTAATTATTTAATGTTATATCTCTATTTTATAGTAATGATTTATACTAGTGATGTTGGCAATGGAGTTATTTATTTATTTATTTTCACTTTAAAATTTGAGTGAGGAAATAAGGAAATGATATCGAGGACTTAATGGAAAGCAAGGGAAAAAATGAATGTCAATATATAATTAATATGGGCACTCAATGTTGAAAGCTGTGTTTTTTGTAAATAGTAATGCATTATGGCCAAAAGATCAAAAGCGTTATAGCAACTATGAATGATATGATGGATGCATAGTGAGGTGAGCAGGGATCCTATGAAAAGTGTTAAAAGGGATACAACTCTTTTCAGTTATGTTAAAAGACAATCACAAGCATCTAAGAAAATGTCCAGAGTCACCTTCTAAAAAGCCTCGCTCAGGCTCAAACCCCGGCAGGTGTTTCACAATATAATACACATTGTCTCTGCATAATTTTGAACTACATGCTTACTCTGAATAACAACCCTTACCCAGAACATTTTTTTTTTTCTTTTTCTAAATCACATGTATCTTTAAGTCAATCAGTTTTTAGTTGAATAGAATCATTATAATCAATAATATTTTTCTTCCAAATATTTAACGCAATATAGTCATATTTATGACTCAAATCCGAGACCTCTAATTAAATTGGAATATTCTCTTGATTCACATGTTTTTCTTTAATGCAATATAAGTATATAAGTTTTTAATTTTAATTTTTTTTAAATTCATATTTTCAATTTTTTTAGTTTAAAAAAATTGTTGTGAATTATATATATATATATATATATATATATATATATATATATATATATATATATTTGATTCATTCAAATGATTGATATTATTAAAAAGGTAATTTTATTCACATGTAATTATTTTGCTTACAATTGAAAAGGTTAATTTGCGTTACAACTAATTTGATTACTATTAAGAAGGACAACTTGCATTACAACTAATTTAATTTCAATTAAAAATATAATTTGTATGATAATTAATTTGATTATTTATTAAAATTTAATTTTTTTAAAAATAATATCACAAAATAGAATTAATTACATAACAAAAATTTATTTCTACCATGTTATGGGATTGTCAATTTTTTTCCAAAAATTTAATATAGTAGAAAGAAATGATTGTTATTTTAAAGGAAATTAACACATCAAAAGAAAGTTTCTATTGTGTTATAACTCGGTGCTGGATTCGCTAAGTCGGGGGGTGCCGATTCTGGGGTGGCCCATGGCGGCGGAGCAGTTTTATAACTGCATGTTGTTGGAGGAAGAGGTTGGGGTTTGCGTGAAGCTTGGCAGAGGGACGAGATGTGAGGATATAGCGGCTAAAATTGAATCGGTGATGAACGAGACCGAGAAAGGGATGAAGATGAGGAAGAAAGCTGGTGATATTAGAGATATGATAAGGAATGCTGTAAAATATGAAGGTGGGTTTAAGGGGTCTTCTGTTAGGGCCATGGATTAGTTCTTGTTTCTGATGGAGAAAAGAAACCACTGAAAGAGTATTCATATTGGAGTGAGGTGTGTGTGTACGCGCGCGCTTGTATAGATTTGTTGAGCATTTTTCAGGACTGCTGCTATACCAAAATTAACTGAAAATGATTCTGCCGGTTGCTCTCTTGGATTATTATTACACGTTTTACACGTGTATGTACTACTATGATTGAAACAAGTGCCAGAAACAAAATACTATGTTTATGTGTATCAGGATCTATATGATTCAATGATAAAAAATGACTCCCAGGTTTTGAAATTGTTATTGCAGTTGAGACTCATAATTTTTTAGAGGTCTCAACATGTCGCAATTTAAAAACCTTTAAAATGAGCATGCTAATTCCTTGGCCAAACACCTCAGCTGGCAAGACAGCTTCCATATTAACTATTCTGAGAACACAAATTCAATCAAGTACACCAGAGTTCAACTAAACATACAAGAGTTGAACTAAATAACAGAACATCTTATTTGTTAAGTACCCAAGAGTTCCACTAAGTTCAGAGAAGTTGAACTAAATAAATACTGATATGTCAAACTATAGTGTGCAAGACTTCCACTAGATAAACTATGGCCTTTGGCTTGCAAATGCTTACAAAGACGTGTGGTTTCTAGCGTTTAAATACATCAATATCTCATATTTTACATTATTAATCTAGCATTGGAATCTTACCTGGACTAAGAACACTTCTAGTTCTAACAATACGTTTCATAACGAGCTAAACGTCCTACCAAATGAAATGGTCGAAGGCACTCAATTTTCTCAATAGCTAGGTGACCAATTGTCGAATTAATTTGGCTTCATAACTTCGTCTTGGGTGCTCTCACCAGGAAATTAAATAGTTTGATAAAATATGTAAAAGCAATTAGGAGGAGATCAGCCATGATAAACAATGGAATGAACAGAGGAGAAATTAATGGCAATGAGGCTTCCGTAGTGCAGATCTATGCCAGCCTTTGCCCAAGGTTTATTTTTAATTTGACTGTAGAGTCTTTGGGCTGATGGGATAGTTTACTAGGGCTCGAGGGTGGTTTTCTAGAACTTTATGGTGAACGCCTTGGGCTTGAAACTAGCCTATTCCTGTACATTTTCTATAAACTTTTCTTTGTTTCTTGGCCTCTAACAACACGTTGTTTTAATCAACCATACCTCCAAGTATTGATGCATGGTCCCCCTATACCATACAAGAGGTTTAAGGAATTTACACTTTGCAAATTTTTGCAATATTGACTTGACTTCATAGGAGTATACAATTTATTATAAAAAAGGGAGTATGCAATTTATTAAAAAATGTTAATATATGTCCACTAGCCAATAGAAAAAATCTTTTTGCAACTTTCTAGTTTTATAATCCGTTAAGAGATATTTTCTAGTAAATTAAATTGAATTAAAGAATATAGAAGATGTAATCAAATTCCCATTTACAAAAGTTTATTACAACTTGTCACTGTCAGCAATGCATAATAAACTACTAAATAGTTAAGGGAATGAATGAGTTACTTCCAAATTAGTTCAGTTAATTTAAATTGTCCATGTTACATTGGTGTAAAACAAAGTCAAGAAAGCAAAACGTGCCTTAAAAAAAAAGCAAAGTAATGTGATTAATTATGGGAATGAATGAATTATTTTCAAATAGATAATCAAGGAAAAAAGTATTTAGAATTAAGCTGTGGACTTTATTTATTTGTTTAAAAGTTAGAATAAAGAGTGTTAAAATTGATTAAGGTAAGTTAAAAAAATTACCTTAGCTAAAGTTTTTTGGTAAATATTGTAATAAAAATGTTGATTTCATTTAGAATTAGCATTTATTAATTTAAAATAATATAAAGATTGATAAAATCAATTTAAGTTATGAAAAATCATGATAATTTTGGGAAATTAATAAAAGGTTTTTTTGAAAAGCCAAATAAATACTTAGTAGTAAAGTAAGATAAATAGAAAAAAAATACTTTTTTTATCAAAATCATATATTCACTATTTTTAATTACTAAAGAAGTATTTTTTTTTAAAAAGTCGACTTTGATTTTGTGAATCTGGATTTTAACAATTAAAAATTACTACAAGGTTTTTTATTACAAAAAAACGTTTTCACAAAACCAAAATCAATTTAAAAAAATCTGACTTATATCATACCATACAGATAAAACTAATGTCTCTTGTCATACCTTATGATCGCATTTTACATCAGAGAAGAATAAAAATACAAATTAATTTTCTCTTTGGAAGAACAAGAATATGGTGCTGGGCCGCATGGGTTTGCGCACTCAAGTGGTAAAAACGAGGCACGCCAGAGAGAAGGATGCATAGAGGGAATGTTTTGCTTTTCTTGGGAAAGTCAATGATTTGTGATTTGTGACCTTTAAACAAAGTCAATGGATCCGATCCCACGAGAAAGAGAAACACCAAATCTAGACCCAGCAGGGGACACTGTCACTCTCCACGTTCCTCCAAATCAATTTTAGAATCCCATGATCCTTCCCTTCCCTACCCTAATAATACCATCCATCACTGCAGTGCAGATCATATTCTACTTTTTCGTTTCCTTAAAATACAAATTAAAATATCTACTCGTACAATTCAATTAAAACATAGCAAAAGAAAATTCTTAAAGGAAGCGAGAAAGAATTGAAATTTAATTTAATGCTAGGTAGACGGAGAAGCTTTATGCGTACTAAATCAATGCACTATGAGAGATATGTTATAATATTTGTCTAGAGTTACAAGTGCATCACAGCACCAACACTTAAAATTAGCAAGCTAAGGTAATGAATAATATTGATCAGGAGGACTGTAGAGAATTTAAGGCCAGCTAGCTCACTCCTTAAGTCACTGTTTGACTCTCTTATTCACAACGCCACCTCCAAGATCAACACCATACGGCACGGGGAACAAAGATTCCAAATCGTTGTACAGATCAAGCACAATTCTTGGTCGACACGATTTTCTTTTCGTGCCGGCTGGCTTTGATTTTGTCTTCTTTGGTGCACATGGGCACTCTAGGATCACCGGGATTTTGTGGTCCGAAGATGTTGGAGTCTTCAACCCGTCGTCATCGTTCTCTGATCCCACGTAAGAAGAAGACGGAATCTCTAGTTTCAAGTTTATAGGACACACCGGTTTTGTTGTAAGGATGATGTTGCTGTTGCGTTGTTGCTTTTCTTCTTCTTGTTGTTGCACCGATAGTTGTTTGAGTCTAATAAGCTGGTGATCTTCTTGGATCAAAGTTTGGCACCCTTCCTTGTGTACCAATGGATCCATGTTGTTGATCACTCCTTTCAGATCTTTGTCAGAGAGAAAGACTTTGGAATTCGAAGAAACTCTCATGAAGCAAAACGAAGAAGAACCGGATTCAGAGAACATCGATCAAGAACAAATTAAAGTAATAAGGGTGGATATAGCTAGGTTTAGGTGAGAAACTTAAATATATATGGCTAGAGATGGAGCAGATAAAAAAGATGCATGGTGAATGAAATTGGGTCTGGGTGTACCTATCAACATAAAGTAATGAAACTTTATTTATTTGAAAGGATTTTCTTCTTTTCTCTCTCTCAAGCTAGCTTGTTTGGATTGGATTGTAGCAGTGAGAGAGAGAAGGAAGGATTAGGATGTTGAGACTGAAGCGGAGGATCCAATGCAAACAACAAATGCTACCCACAATTCTCTTTCTCTCTCAATATATAACCTGCAGGATGGGGAAAGTGTAGTGGGGACTTTTACTCTGCGAGTCAGCCGTATAAATATAACTATAAATGACCGTTGAATAAGTCTACATTTTTATAATAACTTTTTCTTATCAAATTGTAATAAACAAAATACTACTATTCTATACAAAAAATAAAAGATGAATAATTAAGTCAGAACATATTTACAATATCTAGTTATATATTACTACTATTACATATATAATAAGATAAGATTATAGTCTATTAGGATTGATATTAGGGGCATGTGTTTATAAGATAATATGTATATATACGATTATATTTTATATACTGTCATCTAAAACTAAAAATATAATAAGAATTATTATATATGTTAAGATTATAATCTATTAGGATTGATGTAGTGACATGTGTTTAGATAATATGTACAAGATCATTTTTTATATATTCTCATCGTTATAAACTAAAGTATGATAAGATTATTAAATTTTATAATTATTCTAAAATTTTATTTAGAGTAACTTTTAATTAAGTTGACCATGTTAAATTTTGTAGATGATTTACGAAAATTTATACTCAAATATCAAATATTTTTATATTTTAAAAGAATATATAATTTCTTTATTTAAAAGTACTTTTATAAAATAATAACAGAAAATAAATTAGTAAGGATTAGTGCTATATTACAAAATGTTATGCATGAATGTTATATGAACTTATGTATTTACACATTATTCGATAAATATTAAAAAATAAAAATAAGAATTTTAACAAAAAGCAATGGTTACTGGTTAATTAGTGTTAAATTCGTATCCAAGTAACAAGTAGTACTATATATTTTCGATTATTAAATCTAATATGAACCTTTTTTGCCTCCTGATTTCTACGAACTTTGATGCACAGGGCACGTGGTTCACTACAGGAAAACCATCTGCTGTTAACGTGCATGCTACTTTAATTTGCGCTATTAAATTGGTATTCTCGCGATACATTTGACTTTAATGTTTAATTAACAGGTATATTAATGTGATCTCAAACTTGTTGTTTGTTTGCCACTTTATTTTTAATTGCAGGTAATTAATATCTTGGGTTCCTCTTACTTGGCAAGAAAAAATGGAAAATCTTCTCATAACTTCCACGAAAATTTCCTAGCTAGCTAGGTGAATTGGGAGTGACTTTGGCGTCGTCGCGTAAATTGGGGTGGGCAGCGCAGCAGACATTCTGTTTGTTGCTGGATGCAAGGGCAGCAGGAAATGTTCCTCAACATTAATTGAGTAGTATAGTTAGTGTCGAAACTCGATAGGTTTTGAAAACAAATTCACGTCCTCCAACAATATAATTGCCTGTGTTCACATAGATCTGATTGTGTTTTCAACTTAAATAATAGTTTTGATTCTCTTTAATAAAATAATAATCATAGGCTAATAGATATGAGTCCTAACTCCTAAGCCCATCTTTATTCTATCAGTGTGTCTCCATCAGTCATCCAAATTCCAAAGAAAGGCATAGCCGTATCATCATATTAAAAAAAATTACAATGATTTTTTTTCTTTTCAGAAATTATATTTGTATAAATTTTTGTAGAATAAAGAAAAAAATATAATATAAAATAGCTAATATGATATATATATATATATATATATATATACACACACATATCTGAATAAAAAACAAAACTATATGTTTAATATAACTTGTCTTTTTATCTATAATAATTAAGTGGGCAGTTTTATTAGAATAGGCTGTATATTTATAGCTATGAGATAGGGGTTAGTTCTTGCTTCAGTTTGGGGCTTCTTTCCCTAGAGGGCTAGTTCTTGTTTCTGTTTGTCCGTATATATTCCTTTCTCAGGCGCACACAGATAAGTATAGCAATGAGATTAATGACTGGGCTATAGGTTCGTTATGTACCCTAACTAATGAGTTATATCTTAAATACTCTAGAATAAACCATTAATTTCATCTTTAAAATATTACTAATTAATTTATCTCATAAATAGTTCCCCAAGTAAAAAAATATTGTATAAGTAATTCACTAAGTATTAGAAATTATAGTAAATAATATTTTGCAAAACCTTTTAAATTAGTTCTTGTAACTTTTGTAAAATATATTAACTTAAACTGACGAATACTCAATATTTTAGAGATTATTCATATAGTTTTATCATTTTAAAAACTACTTAATAAAGAAAATAATTAATACTTGAGAAATCAAAATGATGATTTATTTAATATTGTAAGTATAATTTGTATGAGGCATGCATTTAATTTTTTAGTAGGATCAATCAACATCTCTTTAGTTGATAAAAAACAAATCAACATCTCTTTAGATATACATGTTTAGAAACTCTTCTTAGACTGATATTTTATGCGATTTTTTACATCATGGCTCAAGCAACAAATAATTGTTTGTACCTTTTTTTCCCTCCTGTTAGGCACTTAGGCATGATAAACTGCATCCTCGTATCGTTTCGAAACCCACATATAAAGTAGTCAATAAAAATATTGGATTATATATAGTAAAAAAAGAAGTTATAATAATTTACATAAAAAGAAGTTATTACCAAATTTGGATAAAAATGGTGAGATTTGGAACTGCAACACGTGCAGTTAAGTCTTGAATTGCAAATTCTCAATTCCAGATATGACCAAAATACCTGAATTCTTTTTTTTCAAAGAAAAAAAAGTTATTATTAGACATAGCTTTCTTTTATATATTATTGATGACATGCAATTAGATCATCCTTAAGATCTGCGTTACGATCGTTATAGGACTACTGTTATAAGATTTATTTAGATCTGTATAATGATATTTTAAAACTTATTAAATTAGTCAAATATTTTTAACTAATGATAAAAAAAATATGAGAGGGCAATACAATTCATCTGTATATTGAAAAAGTTATTAATATATATTTTCTGTTCAAAATAAAGTGTCGAAGGATGCATGATATGCATCATGCATGGAATTACTGAAAGAGACAGTAGTTCATTTCGATCAGAAGGCTTGCAATGATCTCAAGCATGGAATTCAGCTAAATTAAATAACAAATTATTTTAAGCATAGTGTTTTCACTGTACCTTTATTAATTACATACAGAACCATTATATATATAATATCATTTGGTTAAAAATATTGACCAGACTAGAGGGTAATCCGTCAAGTAAAATCAAAGGGCATGCTTTGATTGTATCGTAGTTTAGCAGGTGAAAATATTAATTTCAAAAATGAAATGGGTCCTACGTACTGCCGGCCATTTCTCACGTTGCTGATAATTGGGCAGGCAGGCAGGCAAAGGCAATAGATTAGACGTGTTCGGTTCGACTTAGGATTCCCAAACTTTACCACCAACCATACGGGAGAGAAGCTTTCAGATTAAGTGAGTTTCGTTCTTTGGGGGGATACTACGTATGAATTAATGTGAAAGAGATCGAGGTATAACAAGATTTATATAAGAGTTTCTTCCTATATTAATCGCCAACATGTATAATTTGTATTTTATGGAAATGCGAAGACACTTGTGTTTGTGTACATGAAAAATAAGGATATATAGAAAATAGACTAGTCACCATATTTACTTATTATTTGTCATATTTTTGTTGTACCAAGAGAGAGAGAGAAAACGAAAAATATTATTATCAATCTCGGTAAAAGAAATTGACAAATGGAATATGCAGAAAAGAGGGAGGACCCAATTGGATTTGCCTGAATTTCACCACATATAGCTTCGAACATGATAAAAGTGACGGATCTTGAGGACCACATATTGCATTGGCTACTTTCTCAGTTTCTATACTTTATTTTGTTTGCTCCAACTGAAGTTGCACCGTATACTCTATTATGATTTATTTAGTGTGTGCAACAAAGTCTGCGTCCGTTTTTCAATTGTCATCAAGCGAACCTGATTATGTTCTTTTTCTTTTCGTATTCCTTTCTTTCCCACCATTTCCATTTTTCTTAAGCAATTTCTTTGTTACTTCAGATGTTTGGTGTTTCACAAAACCTCCAATGCTATCTGTCCGTAGTTGAGGAAATAATAATGAGAGATGAGAGCTAACATGTGATGGTGTTCGAAAAGTAACACCAAGGAATGCATCTATTTAGTTAATTCACATCCCGTACGATTTTTAGGTCTGTGAGTCTGTCGATTAATTTGGGCTAGTTATTCATCCAAACATGATCCAGATTATAGAGTAATTTTGATTAATCTATGAGTACTATTGTACTACAACTACCTAAGCATACAAATTAAGAAATGGAAAGGCATAATATTGTGGGGTACAAACAGGGAGAAGAGTGCCGAGAATAAAAAAGTAAAGGGAGCATGACACACACTCTCATGGGGAATAATTGCACCCCATGCTCATGCTTAATGATTTTGCTTCCCATCTCAATCATGTCCCCATCCCTAACAATCATGAATCATCTTTCCTTCCAATTTTCAACCTCTCTCTTTCCTTAATTTCCTCTTCTATATAACTAATTTAAATTTATTAACAAAATTATTATAAAAATAATTTAACTTTGGGATAATTGTAGTAAACCTTTAACTAATGAGTCTATCGGGGGTTCAGTTGTTCATGTTGGATTCTATTGCATGACACGTCTCTAGACTCTAGAGCATCGGATTCTTCGCTCTTGTCGTATATATATAACTCAGAGTTAAGTATATTTTGTCGTATATAATTTATGAAATTATTGCCACTGAATAAATTTAAACAAATATATTTTTAGATTTAAAATATATTTATTTATTTATTTATTTTAATTTCTATTTAAATTTTATATTTTTAAAACATAAATTAAATATAAACTAATAAAACTAAAAGAAATCATATGCTCAAATTTCAAACACCAACTAATCTACTTTAATTGATTGAACATAATATATAAGTTATTATAAACTCTATGATATTTGTATTCAATTAAAAAATTGTTCAATATTTAAAGAGTTTATTTTAAGATTTATAATTTATTTAGTTATTTGTGAATCATGAGGAAGTTATTAGTGAGTGGTGATGATTATTAGGACGAGAAGTATGTTGGATTATCCGTTGAAGACCTATATATGATTTTGCTTGTTTAAGGTATGGTCCAATCCAATTCATTTAGCAAAAAGATTAAACTTAACTTTTTGAAAAAGCCTCTTTAGTTAAATAGGTTTGGCCATAGATCTTAAGAAAAGTATGTTAAATCTGATGGACAAGCTCATTTAATAATAATATTTCATAATAAAATTATTTTAGTAGTTTGATGAATTGGATCATGTTAATTAATATTTAAAATAAGTTAATTTGTATAGGTCTAGACTTTGGTAACATGCCACATATTATGTTTGTAGGTAAATTTTGGCAATATCTTGTGATTTAAAGTTGTCTTATTATTTTTAATGAAATCTTTTGTTTTGTTTAAAAAATAATATTTTTTACACTTCATAATATGAACCCACCTTTAAATGAGTTAAGGAACCTGACAAGCCTCCCAAACCTAAAAATAGGTTTGTGACAAGTAACAAGTTCATACTTACATTATAAAAGTGTAAAACAGGACAACCTGAGCCTAGGTAGGGCCTAGGTCAGCTCAACCCATTTCCACCCCTAATGATCATAATGGTCCAAATCTTTGATTGAATCAGCAAAAACTTTAATACTAAAGTCAGTTTGGGAGAGAAAGGAAGAATAAAAAGTTATTTGCATAACTATCAACTAGAGTCCTTTATATAGAGATTTCCTAGTGGAAAAAGTCATTCAAGGTACTTGAGTGTCATGCGATGCCATGCGATTAAGTGTGTTTAGGTGTTGCATTACCCAAACTCATGATGTGTGGTGTCTATCAAGGTGTGGTTGAGTTAGTATTAGGTTTTATTGTTAAGTGATGGGCAGGTCTTGATTTTGCTTTGTTACTCAAAGAACAAGGTACTCAAAGGCTGATAATAGTAAAATTAGTTTTGATTATTTTGGATCTAGATAATTATAGAATAATTGTTCCTATGTCAATATTGCTTGAAGGAGACAATGTTGACTTAAGAGTCAAGAAGTTGAAGTGACCTCTAAAAGAATATTCAAGAATATAACTTTGAGAATGAGATATTATCAAATTTGTTGTGAGTTTTAAAAGTTATGTTAAGCTATTGCTAGTTTTTGTAGTGGTGATTTTTTTTTAAAGGACTTTATGCTGATTTTCATTCTTATGGAAAATGGTGGAAATGTTGCATTCTTAGGGAAATTGGAAAGTTATTCTAACTCAATTATAACTTATATTTTTATTCTTACTTTTTTGTCATTTAAATTATGAAAAAGTATTTTCAAAAATATTAAAATCTAACTAAACACATTATTAATTTATTAAAAAATATAATATTATATCTTAAAACAATAAATATTTAAATTTAAAAGTATAAAAAAGACTGAGCCCCATACGGGGCATGCAATGCAAGTGATCCCAAGTTTGTTTTGTTTTGGCCCAAATAAATGAGCGATTGAGGCATATTAAGAGGCAGCAGGTGCAGTGCATGTCGTTTTGCATGGCCTCATGATTTGTGGACGAATTTCCTTTGTCGTTTAATGGCAACATTATCGTTTTTTCCCCATATTTTCTTCTCGACTAACAACAAAACATGTACGAACGACTTGTCCTTCGTTTGTCCGTCACACAATTGGATAATTCAACGTTATGTATGTGTATGCATTGTAGACAACGTGCACTTTTGCTAGCCATCCAAATACCAAGGACAGCACCTAAAACATTCTCTCTTCAATCATCAATCAGATTTTGGCCCATACCCGTACCTTTTTTTTTTGTTTTTGCAAAAGGCAGATGTGGATCCAGTGGGTTGAATATAGGCCCAAATTGAGAAAGCAGTGGTAAGGTAAGGTAAATGGTAATGCTAAAAATGGGCCAAGCTAATAAAAGCAATGGTATCTGCACGCGGAGCCACAGATCCAAAGGACACGCGTGACGATCAACATGAATGTCGTTCATAGAACCGGACGTTGTTGTGTTGAGGTAATGTCGTGTGGACATCGACACTTTCATTTAAAAACTCAAACACCATTGAAAGTTCAGGTTTGATTACGCCGTCCCCTTCCGTCTTCTATCACTTTTTTTTTATTTTTACCTTCAGGTTAACTCCATCGTTGTTTTGTTAATCATTCTCATGCATTCCTTTTTTTTTTTTTCTAAATTGAAAACACACTTTTGAAGAGTTTTATACAATATTAATGTTGCAAATGTGTTGTGATGCTAGCTAGGCTTTATCGAATTTATCATAAGATTGTTGTTTTATTCAAGATAACTGTATTTAATTACATATTTGAGTTGTATCCATAGTTCCAGGCTATGATCATTGATCAGTTTGTGGTCGATTATTGTATAATATATTTTGAAAATTAAAATTGTTTCATCTTTACACCTGGTCACGTCTCTCAATGTTCTGAGATGAAATGGATGCTTTGTGCAGTTTTTTGAAAGACAATGGCAGACACTGAGGATATTCAACCACTCGTATGCGATAATGGAACAGGAATGGTTAAGGTAAAAAAAAATGACGAGGATGATTTTATTATTTCCAAATTTTGCTTGTAGTAGTGATTTTGTTTTGCTTGCCGTACTTTGACACATGCATGTGAAGGGTACCTTTTGATTTCAACTAATTTACTGAGTGTTTTGCAATTTGCTATGTCTAGGCTGGTTTTGCTGGAGATGATGCTCCGAGGGCAGTGTTTCCAAGCATTGTTGGTCGGCCACGTCACACCGGTGTGATGGTTGGGATGGGGCAAAAGGATGCATATGTTGGGGATGAGGCTCAGTCCAAGCGTGGTATACTAACTCTGAAATATCCCATTGAGCATGGTATTGTCAGTAACTGGGATGACATGGAGAAAATCTGGCATCACACTTTCTACAATGAACTCCGTGTGGCACCAGAGGAGCACCCCGTTCTCCTCACCGAAGCACCTCTCAACCCAAAGGCTAATCGTGAGAAAATGACCCAAATTATGTTTGAGACCTTCAACACACCTGCTATGTATGTTGCCATCCAGGCTGTTTTATCTCTCTATGCTAGCGGCCGTACAACTGGTTAGTCTTTCTTGTGCTGGCTAATAGAAAAACAAGCAATGCTATGCAAGGTTTAATTTGCCAATGGGAATGAATATGGACCAGACATTGAATGTGAAAACTCTACATCTTTTAATCTTACTTGAAGTAATTGTCTAGCTAGGCTGGTTGCCCTTATGCTTGTTACATTAATTTGTGTAGGTATTGTTCTGGACTCTGGAGATGGTGTCAGTCACACTGTGCCCATCTATGAAGGGTATGCCCTTCCTCATGCCATCCTCCGTCTTGACTTAGCAGGGCGTGACCTCACTGATGCCCTGATGAAAATCCTTACTGAGCGTGGCTATTCCTTCACTACCACAGCCGAGAGAGAAATTGTAAGGGATATGAAGGAAAAGCTGGCATATCTTGCCCTTGATTATGAGCAAGAACTTGAAACTTCAAAAACTAGTTCTGCTGTTGAGAAGAGCTATGAGCTTCCTGATGGACAGGTCATCACCATTGGCGCTGAGCGTTTCCGTTGTCCCGAAGTCCTCTTCCAGCCATCCATGATTGGAATGGAAGCTGTTGGCATTCATGAGACCACATACAATTCAATTATGAAGTGTGATGTTGATATCAGGAAGGACTTGTATGGAAACATAGTCCTCAGTGGTGGTTCTACCATGTTCCCTGGCATTGCTGACAGAATGAGCAAGGAAATCACTGCTTTGGCCCCAAGCAGCATGAAGATCAAGGTGGTTGCTCCACCCGAGAGAAAGTACAGTGTCTGGATTGGTGGCTCTATCTTGGCTTCTCTCAGCACTTTCCAACAGGTGAACATTCTGTCGTGATTCTAATGACCAAAGTAATTTGTGTTTCTGTTCTCAAAATGATAAATCCAAAATGGTGTTGCCTCATGCACTTTATTACATCTCTGATTGTCTTTATTTTAGTTCTGATATCTAAATCTCTCAATTTGATATATAGATGGTTGCTTGAATTTTCTCTTCTCCTCACAGCAGTTGAGGTTACTTTGGATTTGTGTAACTTACTATGAATAACTAGCAGCATCCTCATGCATTTGGGCACTTCCCGTAGAAATTAGAATGTTGTTTTGATATGGTCAATTTAGTAGGGATATTAATGATGAGGCACTTATTTTTGGAAATGCAGATGTGGATTGCGAAGGCAGAGTACGATGAGTCCGGTCCTTCAATTGTACACAGGAAATGCTTTTAAATGCAGCAGAATGGCTTGGTGTGGGTACGGTGTACTCGTTTGGGAATTAAGTAGCACCTTGTGCAATGATTGAAGATTTTTCTTAAAAAAAATGTTTGTTATTAGAACTGAGATAAAGTGGAGTTTGATGGCAGAATTAATTCTTTGATTTGTTTTGTTTTCCATTGGTAAATTGTTCAGCAGTTGATCTTTAATGATAAATCAAAACCATTTCAGCTTAATACTTCTTGCTTCCTCATAATCATCATATTCTTCTAATTAAACAAGAGTCAGATCCTATAATTTCATACATGCTTCAACTTATTCGGACCTTCTAATCAACTGGACCTTGGACTAAATTGTATGACATTCTCTTGTCCAATTGGGTGCTGAGTTGTTTGTAAATACGCAATTGGTGTACATGTTGAGTTTTTTAAATCCCAAGTGTCTGTATGTTTATACCTGTAAAGGTGATTGTACGTATCTCAATGCCATTAGAAATAATGGCAGTGATTTATTTTCACTACAAGAAAACTGAGTTGGGAAAGTCATAATGTGGAAACAATTATGTGTTGAATATTTATATATATGCTTGTGCTAGATATTGAAAAGTCTAAAACATATTAAAAGCATGAAAGTTGAATATGTTACACAGCAAAGACCAAATAATTTAAAAAGGAATAAAGTCTCGTAAGTCATATACACCTACCACGGTTTTCGACTGTGTGACGAAACGAGGCCAAGTTCGTCGTTGCTTTGCCTTGGGCACTTTGTCAGTCAAAAGGTAATTAAGAACCCTAGCTAAATTCAATTCCGTATTTTTATTTTCTTCTTCCAAAATGAATTTGCGTGTTCAATATCTAACTTTAACAAAAATAAAATTCAATGAATATATCTTCAGAGGTATTTTTTTAAAAATAACATGCATCTTTTGGTATATAAATTTTAATATTTCTTATTTTACGTACTAAGTGCCTATTAAGATAATAAAATTGAGAAAAAAAATATTGATCGTATAAAAACAAAAATTATTGACCTTTGTTTTTTAAAAGTACCAAAAAAATAAAAAATAAATCAAAATATCAAAATAAGAGAGTGTATTTTCCTTAACACTTGGCATAAAAACAATAAATTTCTGAACGCTGTCTTAATCAGGTATAATTTTAGAAAAAAAATTATAAATGTTTTAAATATATAAAAGATTGCACATTCAACCTATAAGAGAGAAAAATTAACATATCAAAATAATTGACATGTGAGTATGTGACACACGACTTTCACTTTTTGCTCTTAACGATCGTATTCATCTTTTAAGTAACTTTGCATTCGGGTTGTCTTTTAGATTTCTAATTCTAAATTTGGTTATGCAACTTTAAGAAAGCATACAAAAAGGAAGTTTGGTGATTTAATTAGTTAGGACGTATTTTGATTAGAGTTTGTAAAATTAATTTTAAATTAATTCAGCTTTATAAAGTTAACTTTTAACTAGAAGCATGTTTAAGTAAACTAATCTATATTTTAAATTATTTATGTGAAAAAACAATTTTAATATAATAAGTATTGCTAAATAATATCAATAAAAAATGTATTTAAATGTGTAACAAGCATGTAAAAAAATATTAAAGTAATAATATAACTTAAATTATGAAAAATACTTTGCTGATTATATTTAACTTATTTTTTCTTCATTGCAAAAATAATAAAATATTAGTTGTTAATTTAACCACTGACTGTGATTTTAATTCAAAAAATTAGTTTTATTCTAGAATAACGAAACACATCAACACAAATTCAAATGTACATTTACCATCTTAAAGGTGTATTTTCACGTTATGTTAGGAAATTTCTAAAGTCTAAGCAGGTAATTAGCCACATCTCTCACCTAATGAAACGTTAAAGTTGCGATTTTCTCCAGGTTAGGTAAAATAAAGCATTATTGTTTGGTCTCCTTCAAAGTACTGTATTATTTATTTGAAGCAATAATTAACTTAAAATATCAAAACAATAAATATTAATGTAATATATCATTTAATTAATATAGATTAGTGATATTTACATGAAAAGTTTTAATATTATTACATAAAATATACACCATAAAAAATAATTTTAACCGTTTAACTTATTTATTTATTTATAATAAATGTAATTTTTAGTGATAATTTGAAGGACGCTTGGCGGCTGGTGTGACAAAAGCACGTCAGAGGTTTGGTTTAGTTTAGTAGAAAAAAATGGTAGTTGTATAAAAAAACGCGACAATTATAACATAATCCTTCAAGACTGGGATAATAACTAACATATTCCTGATATCTGTCAAGAACGCTGTGACGTTGTTGAATTGCATTGGTCTAACCGACAGGTAATTTTTTTCCACCATTTACTTAATACTTACATTATTACATAGTAAACGACAAACAAAACATGAGAGAAAAAGAAACATTCTTATTTCCTGGTAAGTAAGTAGACCCATGGCTTTTATTTATTGTGTTGTGTTGGATTTGAGTTTTCAGTTTTCACTGCAGTGGAAAACGAAATGACTGAATCTCTAATTTCCACACGCCATTGGCAACGAGTCAATTAAAAAGTCAAGCTTTCAATGGGTTTCAATTTGCATCCCAATCCAACCAATGTTGCAATTTCCATTCTTCCTAATCCGACCCACTGTTACTTCCCCATTCAATAATTCAATTCCTGCACTGCACCAATGGAGCTTTTGAAGCCTTTGCACCCTCACCATGCACCCATTTTGCGAATTCCCTTTCACGCTGTCCCCTCTTCATCTTCTTCTTCTCAATCTCAGCCTCAGGTTCCCCTCCCTATGATTTCTAAGGTTCATGTCGCTGTCGGGAAATCGCTCGACAAAGCTGTTTCTTTGCTTCGATGGACGTTAAACCACTTTCGGAACGCGGAAATCGTCATTGTTCATGCTTATCAACCTTCTCTCACCATCCCCACTCTATGTAAGGTCATTTCGTTCAACTCTCGATCTGATTTTTCCTGATCTCTACTTTTGCGCTAATTGATTGGGTGTTGTTTGAGCAGTGGGGAAATTGCCAGCATCACAGGCTAGTCCTGCAGTGGTGTCTGCTTTTCGAAAAGTCGAAAGAGAACAAATCATGAAGCTCTTGGACAAGTATTTGAGCATTTGCCGCGCAGCTAGGGTAACCATCTTCTTTCCCATGTAAATAACTGAATTTATTTATGATAGTAAAGTTGTAACTTGTATGCAGCTTTTGGTTAGAAAAAAGCCGTTATTAATTGTGTTTTTAATATAAATTTTCTTGCCAGGTTAAGGTAACCATTATTGTAACTGAAGCTGACCAAGTCCAGAAAGGAATTGTTGATTTGGTTATTAAGCATAATATTGAGAAGCTTGTCATTGGAGCAGTACCAGACAAGTAAGTACTGCATTCATTGTCTACTTAACCAGTGTTTTTTTTTTTTTTTTAAGAATTTCCTTACAGTATTCTTTATTCTTTGGGATTGTTTTTTCTGTATAAAACTGCCTTGTTTGTCTTGCCTGTAGATTGTATAGAGTTGATTTTATTGGTTTGACTCTCATGTATTTCATATTCCTATAACCTATGTCTATTTTTTTTCTGTAGCGAGTAGAGAATGATGCAACTGGTTTTATTTTCCTTTGATAACTTGAAGGCTACAATCTGCTTCAGTAGTTTCTGTTTTTGTCCCTTTCCTTTCACTGAAGGGATTAATAAATCTTTCCACTTACAAAATCATCGTGGAAAATTGCAGTTGCATGAAAGTGAAAAGGAATTCCGGTAAAGCAAATTACACTGCCAAAAATGCTCCTCCTTTCTGTGAAGTATGGTTTATCTATAAAGGTAAACACATTTGGACAAGAGAGGCTTCTGAAACACCATGTTCTTCATCCTCATGTACTCAACCCGAGATTGCCACCACAGAAAGCTTGAGATGTAGATCTTTTCAATATGGTAAGAATGAATTATTTGACTCGGAATATCTTCGACCAAATTCCGCAAGAACTACTGCTGGTTCTGGAATTAGAAGTTGGGTTCAGGGGGAAATCATTGAAACCGAAGCCACTTTTTCATCCAAAGCATCCAGTTGCAGCAGTCCTTGTTCCCCCCAAAATTCTTCTAGGGCTTATTTTGATACATATTTAGAGGTCATGGAAGAAAGAATTAACAAACAACTTATTGAAACCAAGAGAGAAGCTGAGGCAGTAACAGACGAGGCCTTCACAGAGCTATTAAAGTGTGAGAAGTTAGAAGTTGAAGCCATGGAGGCTATTAGGAAGGTAAACAAAATCTAGTGATTGTAAATCATTTAGGATTTCTGAAGCCTATAAGCTTTTGGCCTTTGCCCTTATTGCTCTTGCTAACCATGACACGAGGAATAAGTATTTTTCTTATGTATTAAAAAAAATTTGACAAAGAATTACAAAACAAAATCCCTTTGGAAAAATACTGGGATTCTGTGCACATTTTTTTAGACTAAACATTTTCAGGCCAGAATTGTAGAAGAAGCAACATTTTGAACATTTGCATAAGTTCACACTAATTGTTTAAAGCGTTGTTTGGAAATTTCTATGACATTATATTATATGATTTAGCTGTATCCTGACTAACTCCAAATCAGGGAGCAATGATAGATATTGAGCCTAGAGTTTATGTAGAAAATCAAGGAATATCAGTGGCTAATTATTAGGAATATCATCAGTTTATTTATTTTCATAATTATTAGGAATAACATCAGTTTATTTGTTTCCATTAGGATTGATTTTGTAATTAATTAGTTTCCTTTTTTCTCTTTGATTACTTTCCTTTCTTACTCTTTGATCACTTGTATAAATTGAAATCATTCTCTTTAGTGGAAACATATGAAAATCACACATTCACACAGTTTAGTTGATTTCTTAATTTCATGGCATCTCTCCCAACTTAAGTTATATTCTATCTCACAGGTCAATTTGTTTGAATCTGCCCATTTGCGTGAAGTAAAGCTCAGAAAAGAGGCTGAGGATGCACTGAGAGATACAGTACAAGAACAACAAAAGCTCTTGAATGAGAGTGAAGAAATTGCTGGTGAGCTACAAATGACCATGAGAAATATTGCCCTGCTAGATAGTCGTGCTCAAGAAGCAAACCGTAGGCGCGATGAAGCTGCAGATGAACTATCACTAATTCAAGAATCCATCTCAACCCTGTGGCAAGAAAGGCAGCAGATTAGGAGACAGAAAACAGAAGCCCTACGTTGGCTTGAGCGCTGGAGAAGTCGTGGACAAGTTGGAGCTGCTCATTGCAATGGGGTCATTGGGTTTGGGGAAGAATTACCTGAGTTAGCAGAATTTTCATTATCAGATCTTCAAAATGCCACATGTAATTTTTCCAATAGCTTTAAAATTGAGCAAGGTGGATATGGTTGTATATACAAGGGGGAAATGTTGGGTAGGACTGTTGCTATAAAAAAGTTCCATCAACATAACATGCAAGGACCATTGGAGTTTCGTCAAGAGGTTAGTTCCTCCCACAATGATCTTTCTGCCTTTTGAAATTGTTATCTTAAAATAGAGGGATGGCTTGAGAGGATTGGAGGTGGAAGCATTTATATTTTAATATATTTTTTGTTTCCGCCACATTAAAAATGGATATGTGTTCTATTTTTCTCACTTGTTTTTTTCCCTGTGTTTGTTAGATTCCGCTAATGTTATCCTTTTGTGATCAGGTTCAAGTTCTTGGTAGTCTCCAGCACCCTCATTTAATCACTTTGCTTGGTGTTTGCCCTGAAGCCTGGTCAATTGTATATGAGTACCTCCCCAATGGAACTCTTCAAGACTACCTATTCCGAAAAAGCAACAATTCCCCTTTGACATGGAATTCCCGAGCACGAATGATTGCTGAAATTGCTAGTGCTCTCTGCTTCCTACATTCTTTTAAGCCTGAAACTATTATCCATGGTGATCTGAAGCCAGAAACTGTACTACTTGATTCTTCACTGGGTTGCAAGATGTGTGGATTTGGGCTATGCAGGCTGGTGAGTGAGGAGTCTCTCCTCCATCCTAGTTTCCGATTTAGCACTGAACCAAAGGGTGCTTTCACATATACAGATCCAGAGTTTCAGAGAACTGGAATACTAACCACCAAGTCTGACATCTACTCCTTCGGGCTCATCATTTTACAACTTCTCAGTGGTAGGACTCCAGTTGGATTAGCAGTTTTAGTACGCAATGCAGTTTCATGTGGAAAGTTGTCTTCAATTCTTGATTCTTCAGCTGGAGAATGGCCCTCAGCTGTGGCAACGCGATTGGTTGAACTGGGACTGCAATGCTGTCAACAATACCATAGAGACAGACCAGAGTTAACACCTACACTTGTGAGAGAATTGGAGCAGTTGCATGCTTCAGAAGAGCGACCTGTACCATCTTTTTTCTCATGTCCAATCCTTCAGGTAACTGATTCTTTTTTTATAAATAAAGAAGCATGTACATAACTTGGTTCAGTAGGCCCTGGCAGAGCCAAGGAATCACCAAATGCAAGTCAGGACTGAAGGCTCAAAAATTGCCTTTTTTGACCCGTTTATTTTGGATTCCTTCTTCAGGAAATAATGCATGATCCTCAAGTTGCGGCAGATGGATTTACCTATGAAGGAGATGCCATACGTGAATGGTTGGAAAATGGACATGATACTTCTCCCATGACTAATTTGAAATTGAGTCACCTGTTTCTTACTCCCAATCACGCACTTCGACTTGCCATCCAAGACTGGCTTTGCAAATCTTGAAGCTTCTTCTATTTGGGATAAAGTGCTCTTTTTTATCCTCATTAGTTTGGGGCCAGTTTCGTTTCAGTCCCATGATTTTCTTTTCTTATTTCAGTTTTTGTGTGGTTGTAAATTTATTTTGTATCCCACAAAACATTGTCAAATTGATTTCATCCCAGCTTACGCCATTCAAGTAGACAGAAGGAAAAAAGAATTGTATTTTGGCCACAATTTCCAGCCAAGACAAAAAAGAAAAAGAAGGGAAAGTAATAGACCGTCATTGTCTGTGCACCCGTCATGATTATGACTTTAATATGTTATGGGATTAAACTGATTCTTGTCTCATATTTGAGGGGGCAAAAGAAACAACTTAGCCTTTTTATTTATGTAAATATTTGTATATTATATTATTCTCATTGCGTTTCTGTAATGTTCTTCAGCTTCACCACTGTTTAGCGACAAATGATATAAGACTGTTGTTTTGCTGTTGCGCTTTACTGAATCGCTTTAGATTCTATCAAATTGGCTGATTGTATTTTCAGAATTTTTCACTGGAAGAGCGTCCTATAAAAATCACGTCGCCAAGCCCATAGGATTCAGAAGTTACTTCTCGTTGCTTCTAGTTGATATGAAGAGTGTTGATGTGCCTTATGGAATTAGTTCCAAACACGCATTAAGATAATTGTAGACTCGCTTGCTTCTAATCTCGTAACATATATTAGGAATCTGAGTAATAATAAATAACCGTTATTGTCCAAAATAAGCCATGGTTAGCTAGGCCAAGTAAAACTTAAAGAAATAGGATATGATCTTTACAGGCTGCAGAGGATAAATATAAGTGCTTTATATAGATTCATGCATTCCAATATACTTGGTTCTAGTTCCACAAATACAAAAGATTTGTCCTCCAGGGGATTATTGTAGGAGGGAATAAAGGTAGACTAGATACATATATACATGTGGCATAAAACATTGATTAGAAAAATCTTCTGCATGAGAAGTGAAAAACACCTTGTTGCCTTCATTCTAATAAATAACATGCTTCATATAGAAGAAAGTAGGGAAGAAGTGGCAGGCATTTCTGTAGAGTCAAAGGGGTGATCATCTTCGGCTATGAACATCCCAAGTCTAGAATCATTCTCTTGGCTACCATCCAAAAGTGGATTAGACTCCCCTTTCAAGTTCCATAGATGGAATTCCTCCTTGCTAGGTGTCATGTTTTCTTCAGAGCTGGTTTCAGATTTCTGATGCATTTGAATGTTTCCCTGATCATCCAGGTAGCTCTCAGTTTCTACACTATCATCCAAGGACTTGAAAATTCCACCTTGGGAGCTTGGACTAGCAGATTTAACTGCTGCTGTGTCCAGACAATGGTTTGAGCCAAAGGATTGGTTTTCCTGATTTTCATGGTTGTTGAAGTCAGAGTTACGTCTGTCAAATGTGGTTGGCAATGATTTTTCCTGCAGAACACCTTGTGCTTGAGTTGAATGTTGACCGAAACTTCCAAAACCTTGAATTCCTCTGGACAACCTCCGAGCACGGTTTCTTTCTTCCTTAAGGAGAGTTCCTTCTTCCAGCAGTTTCAATATCTGTTCTGATTTCTTTCTAACAGCTAGACCCCAATTGAACCTGCATGCATATATACTCACAAAGGCCTCATTAATCACTATCTAGAATGAGTTTAATATGTACTATCCAGTGTCTATGTAAAATTTTTTGCAGTATTAACTAATTACAAATCACTCTTTATGTAACTCTCAAAATAATTATTATGAAAAATATACCATATATTGGATCAGATTATTAAAAAAAAATACATTGTAATTCGATCTAATTAAATTCATCTAGATTTTTCCATGCACCAGTTGCAAGAAGAAAAACAATTAAGGAAAAAGGAAAATTGAAAACATACCCACTGTCATCAATATGCTGAAAGCATTTCATTTGGCCAATTACATCTTTGTCACTTTGAAATTCCTCTGCAATACTTTCTGGCCCATGAGTCAACAGGTGCTCCAGCACAATCAGAGAATTGTAAGAGGCCCTCCAATTCTTCTTGTCAAATTTAAGGAGTCTGTTTTAGAATCATTCCATTCCATTCATTCAACTTTTATCAGATGATTAATATGCAGGTGGCAAGCATCAATAACAATAACAACAAAAAAGGTGACATGCATTCTAAAGAAGAAAAAGGAGCCAGAAAAACCTTTTGTGCAGAATCTCTACTATTCTCAAATAATCATCTAGCTCAAAAGCAGCCCTTGAAATTGATCTAAGTGTTGGGGAATCTGGGGCCCATGAATTTCCTTTTGTAGCTTCTTCTGTCATTCTGCAAATAGTAAAAGGCCAAAAGAGCAATATATTACAAACAGTAGTGATGGCTTCGCAGTGAAACACATTAAAGCAGATGTGAAAAATCTCATAATGGTATCATTAAAAAAAAAAAAAGAATCTTACAGTTCTGTGGGGGTAACATCGGTGAGAGCCAACCTAGCAGTCTTGAATTTTTCCTTGAGGAAGAAAGAAGCTTGCTTTTTAAACTCACGGAACAAAGGTGTGCTCATTTTGCTGCTGTTGTTCTTGTTCAACATGAGTGACATATCTAAACTGAATCAGTTTCTTGGTATAGGCTTGTGTTGGAAGGAATAAGCTAAGATTCATAGTCCATGTCAGGAGAAGAATTCAATGGATTATAAAGTGAATTGTGAATTTAAAATTCGAGTCGCATCTGAGATTGTTGTGGAGAGTTGAAATTTGTAGAAGACTTTTCAGAAACTATTTATGTATTACACAGGTTTAAATACTAATTATTAATTAAAATTGACTAAATTATTTTTATTTGTTGTTTCTTACATATAAAAGATAGCAAGGAACAAATAATGTCAATTAAGATATAGGATTATTGTTAAATTGAAATAGATAATCATTTAAGAAACATTTTTAATTAGTTCTAACAAAATGCAAGTAAAATTCCCTGCTCAACAAGAGAAGAAAGAACATTGAAAATATCCGAGAGAAAGAGTTAAAAACTAATTTGAGAATGGTTGGAAAATTTCATTGAAAAATTTCATTTTCAAAATAAAGATTGTAAAAATGTATATAATAAAAGAGATCTTACTAACTAGTGTCTTGAGGACATCAATTAAAAAATTAAAATATAAAGTTTTATTCAAATATATGCTGAAAATATATTGCAAATCACAAAAAAAATATATGAATGATATGTTTTAACAAAAACTTTATATTTTTAAACTCCTTAATTAATTAGTGTCATAAAGACATTTGTGAGGATTGCCTAATAAAATCATGGTTTTGAGAAGTCAACGTCTTACATCTCCGCCACTTGGTGTAACCTGTGTTTAATTTTGAACGTTGAATTTTGAAATCGTTCACTGCTAATGCAGATCTTCTCCTTCAAGATCAACAGTCAAGACCAAGAGACAGAGTTGCATAATTTATATTTATATGAAGAGAAGCCAAACAGCCATCAGGCATGCACGCAAGCAGAAATTTCCGAATTCATCTTACACTTAATGGACCAACTAAAACACTCTAGCTCTGCCGCTGATTCAATTAAATTTATCTTACTATATTCACCTTCCAATCTCCAATGTTTGTATAACACTCTAATATTTATGTTTTTTTAACATTATTATGTATTCTTGGTTAAAAGTTTGACATATAAAGTTCGATTGATTGAGTAGTTAAAAAAAGAAAGAAAAGAAAAAATGATTATAAGTTCAATCTTTCTCTTAATAAAAATTAATAAATTAACAATTAATATTTATCTATTAATTAAAAATTATTAAAAAAATTTGTCTGTATTTTTTCACTGAATTTTACTCGCAATTTGGTAGGAAAAAAAAATTCAACATAATATGATATAGTTATTCTGTTTGTGTATAACTTTGAAGTGGTTTGTATTAGTTTTTAGGAAATGACTTTTAGGGGAAGTGACACGGTGGCAATTCTGCTGGAGTGGATTTTGGCTCAGATGGTTCTCCCCCACCGCACCAGTAAGCTTTGGAAAATAAATACAACATAAAAGAAGGTCACGTCTCAGTGTTATACAAAAGGAATGATACACATACAAAATGTATATATTATTATTTTTTGTTCAATTTTTTTTCTACATCTTCATTGATTTAAGTTTCAATTTATTGTTACAAGTAACATTTTGCTATATGTAATTTCAACCAGGACAAGTCATTATCATAGAAAGTCATTGGTTCAGCATATGAACTTCATCTGCGGGTTCTTTTCAATTTAAAGCAGAGCATAATCATGCAAGGCAGCTTAATACTTGAATTCTTCTCTATTTTGGCCCTTGTGAAGCTGTCCTTTTGGACAACATGAATGTAATATTTTGTATGAGCTAATTCCAATTTCTTAAAGGCTCAGCTTGCTCCCGGTTATCATACTAATTAGGATGTTCATGTTTGCTGGCTTATATCTGCATCGTTTTCATTATTCTCTTTTACACAACAAAAAATATGTATACTCATTCACCATTTCCCTGGTACTGTAGAGAGGATTGTGACACGATGAATTAAATTGGTAACAATATTTTGGGGTCAATTTTGGGTACTCATGCAGCTTCGTTGACCAAGTCACACACAATTGACTGCTTGGTGATAAAGTTGATGGATTGGGTTCGTTTATATAATTTATTTGCAACTTGTACTGGTTCGCCTGACATCATGCCCATTAGATGTTCCTTCATCACATCCAACCAATTTTTTAAATGTTTATCCTCTAATGTTGAGTTAGTTGATTAAATCACGCAACCACTCATAAAACGGTCTCCTTTTTATAAAAGAATATCTATGTCTATTTGTCTATAAAACATTAAAACACATGAACATGGTTGTTGATGTATTGATATAAGAGTTTTTGCTAAAGTATACCAATTTCCCAGTTGGAGTAAATTAACAAACTATATATATATATATTATTGGTGTACTTTAAGATAATATTTAATTATAATTTTTAATATATTTTACTTAAAAAATAAATATATTTTCTAATATACACATATTTATTTTTAATTAGAATATATTAATAAGTTGCTCTGTCAATAGATTTTTAGATAATCTTTATTATAATTTATTGACATACTTCAGGTAAAAAACAAGTGTATGTTAACAAAATTCTTTATATAAATATTTTTTCTTTAAGTACAATTAAATATTTGTTAAATATAATAAATATATATATATATATATATATATATGTATAAAATTTCAATGCATGACTTTTCAGTTGAATCTCTATATAAAAATATCAATAAATAAAATAAATTATTAAAAAATTTAATAGTTAAATGTTTATAATATATTAAAAATACATTAATCACAAAATACACGAATTAGCCGATATAAGATTGTTTCAACAAAACCTGTGGAGGAAGTGTGACCTCTAAAAAAATATACACTAAAATTTTTATTATTGTTATTATTATCTAAAAAATTAGTTTATAAAATTGTTTTGAAATGTAAATTTTAAATATATATATATATATATATATATATATATATATATATATATATAATTTGACATTAGTTAGTCAAATAATTGGTGTTACTTATACTATAGTGTTGTTAACTTTTACCATATTAATATTTTCTAATAATTTTTGTCTAGACATATATATTTAAAATTATCTTTGAATGGTCTATCAAAGACCTTCAAGCACAATCTCTTTTACCATATATAAATATTAGCCGTTATTGTTTAATTTGCTTTGGGAAATAATGTTTGTGTACTTAAAAAAACGAGGTTGAAAGGTATATATAATAGAAAAAGTGAATGAGAATGATGATGTGCAAATATCTGGTATGAGTTTAGACCTTAATAAGCAGACTTTGTTGTTTGGTTTGGTCAAGAGCGAGCGAAGACCAGGTTTGCACGGGTTTGGCGTCGTGATTCAGTTGGTCTTCTTATATCTATCTCGAAGGAAACATAACAAACACATAACAACCTTTTTCATTCTCACTACTTCCTTCCTTCCACCTCGTATCGTATTATTATCCTCCTCAGTTTCTGTTTCTGTTTCGCAGCCATAATATATATAATAATAGTAACATACTCATACGTTGACTTGTACTTTAGTTGTCGCAAAGTTTGTTCTCTCTTTTATATATATCTCTTGCCAGCTTTTTCTGATCAAACTGCTTCACAGCCTGCGCCGTCGTTACTCAATCACTGCAAACTCTTCTTCTGTTTTTCATCCGTTAGAGGTTAGACTTTCACTATACGTACGTTGAATCATGAAGAGGGTTTTATATATCTTTTAAATAATAACTCTATTTCTCACGTTACAAGTCTCGTATCTCTATTTTTTCTAGATATTGGTCGGATGCATGTTTCTGTTTAATATTTTAATTGTTATGAAAACATGTGACACTAGTTTCTATTTTATTTGATTTGATTGAATTTGATGAACCTGCAGGTGTATATTGTAATAGACAAATATCGCTATATATGTTCTTTGAATTTACTTTTTGATTGATTTCACTTTTATTTTGTTCACAATTTCATGGTTTCTCCTTTGTTTGGTATGTCTAACTTATGTAACTTTGTTCTAGTGGTATTCATAATATGAATTTGGAAATAATTATCATTATGTACGTGCTGCCAAGCTGCAAAAGGATCCTATTCGTATGAATACTTGCTAATGAGTTTTGATAATCAAAATTATCCTTTATGCTTAAAAGTTAATTTAGATGTTCAGTAAAATTTTCAGTATATTCTTACTCTTCGTTTGTTGCAAAACAGTTTTGAAAACATCCCTGAGGCTAGCTATTTCTTGTTCATATTCATCCACTCGTACAGTCGTACTTCATTCAGGCGAAGATTTGAGAATAAGGTTAGAGAACCTCTTCTCTTAAGCTGCGGTTATTAAGAAAAGTAGAAAAGAATCCAAAACCTGATGTCAATTTGAGATTGAGATATTGTGTTCAATGATGCTCTATTTTCTGTAATATAAACTTTTTTCTATTCTTTATATTTTTAGTCAAGGTTCCGTTCCGCAGGACAGGGCCTAATGGGAGAGATTGATTAACACTCGAGTAGATTCAAAAACTAGAGAACAAGATTACCCGTATTAGTAGTAATGGGAAAGGACTTGGTTTCTTCTGACCAGACCACTGTTCAAATTCAGGACAATAATCCAGGATGCATGTGGGGCATGCTTCAAATTCTTGATTACCATCGTTGGCGCGTAAAAAAGGTGTTTCCTCACAAAAGGAGAAAACATGCCACATGTAAGCAATTTCACAACAAATCATGTTTAGTTTCTCTCACTCATTATTTCTTAAGTTTTGTTTTTTCTATTTATATATGAAACATTGTATTCGGCTTTTATAATATCTGGAACCGACTGCTGTTGTATATTTTTTGCCTTATAAGGAATCATCAAAAGGTGTACATAAGTATAAGGGAATGCTACATATTACTTCCTTTGTAAATTTCCAATTTTTCAATTAATTCTTCTAAACTTAGGGTTGAAGTTAAAAATATAGTACTATACCTAAAGCTAAAATTCTAGTTATTGAGCCTAAAACGGTAAAAGTTATGAAAAATTAGCATAAAATTTTATACTTTAACCCAAACTATAGTGATACCGAAAAAGAGCTTAGGAGTTACCTGAGACAGTGTGAAAGGGATAAAATATTATTTATCCAAAACAAAAAAGTATAAGGGGATAATTTAGTCGATATAATCAGAGGAGAATTAATTAGAATTTGATACATAAAGTCAAGCAGATAGACTACTTAAATTAGAACACAAAGGACTTCTGTGTACATCTGCTACTGCAATAACATGTGATTCTTCGTATACTTTGAAAGTTTTCAAACTACTAGGTCATTAATTAAGTATATATATCATTCACTCCGTCTTATTGTTAGTCCTGATTGAATGAAGGAAACAACTGATGGTAATTTTGTTTTAAGAAAGCACTAGAAATTCTGGCTTTGCAGATCACTTGGCATTTTTCTCTCTTGAATGAATCATCATAAAACATTTTGCTTCTGTCAAAGACTTTACATGCTTAGCCAGCTCTTTAACCTTCCTGCAGATAAGAGAAAACCCATTTTGTATGACCAACATGAAGACCAACAACATGGAGTTACAGAAGCAGAATCCCTCCTTGTAAGTTTAAAACTTCATGATCTTATTGTTTAAGGTCATGGCCACAAACAACTATAGATTGATCTCCTGTTTAATATCAGGTCGGGCAACATAGCGAAAAATTGCATGCTGCAGGCAGAAGTTCTCCCAAGAATCGCAAAAAGGAACCACGCACTGAGAAAAAGGTTAACAACGAAAACTCAGAAGGCGGTAGAACCATCGACTACTCAAGGAAAAACCAAGCCAGTAATGAGTATGCACTTCATCTGGAGAAAGATGGCAAGACAACAGAAGATGACCTTAACCATAAGCCTATGGAAACAAACAAGCATAACAGAAACATTTCTAATAAATTTGAGAAACATACTGATGTTTTCGAGTTACTTAGAGTGGAGAAGGATTTATTACTCAAATTTCTTCGAGACATAGACTTTGGTGGGAAAAAAGTCCAACAAGCATGCCACATCAATGCAAGATTGACAAAATCTGGGTCATTTCCTTTAGCCTCAACTTCACAGATGAGAAACATAAGCTCTAGGTCCTTAAAACACAAGCAAAACGAAATTTGGGCCCTTACAAAGGGAGAAAAGTTGCATGCTGGTACTCAAGAATCAAACATGTCAGTGTCCAGTTCTGTGAAAGATATTTCTTATGAGAAGCCAATGCCTTTAGCGAGTGATCTTGGTGTGGATAGTGCCATGAAACAAAAAGCAGTCTTTTCTTTAAGGCCTTCTCAGGGATCAAATCACAAAGGTTGGAATCAAGCGGTTCTGCATCAATTCAAAGTTATAAAACAGAAGATAAAACATGCTCTTGTGGAATTCAGAAAAAGCGGTTACCAAGCTACTTCTGCTGAAGCAATTCACCATAGGGATTCACCTGAATATAGCATCAACAAAAATGAGGAAGAGATCTCACAAAGCTTAGAAAATGGTGTGGTTCAACAATTCAAAAGGAGTAAAAGCCCAAATGAAACTAGTGCTTCTGATTATGATTCCAACAAGCATGATGCTTGCCTCATGCGAAGAACATCCTCTCTGAATGAATCGTTGGATAGATATACTCAGTTGTTTGAGAAAAGCTTCAGCAAAGACACTAAGTGGCAAAGCTCAAAGTCTAAAAGCTTAAAATTGACAAACGAGGATAAGATCCACAAGAATGGGCACGTTCCTAGATTTTCAAGAAGCAATTTGTCTATGCCTAATCTCGAGACTTTAGGCTTTATTCTACAAGATGCACTTTTTGATACAAATGATATAGGGAATAAAGTGGAAGCTTATAATCGTGATCATAGAAAATCAGTGAGTCTTCCTTTGAAGATAGACAGGTCACTTGATCATTTTAAAGAGGCTGAAATTGTGGAAACAGTAGAAGGGAGTGGCAGAGATGTAAATCCCATTCTTTTATCAGATAAGATTATGGAGAAAATTGATGAAATTGATGAAGAAGCTACCTGTGACCAGAAGGAGGACATGCATGAGCCAGCAGTGGGAGATGGAAGTTTTCCCGAAGAAAAAGAGGAAATTAGTAATATGACTACCTATCTTCGCAAGGAGGTGATGGCAACTCTTGAAACTAGCTTTGAGGACACTAAAACCAGCCATGAAGGTAAACAAATTTATGCTAATGTGCATGGGACTAAGTATTTCTTTGAGATGTCATGATATAATGAAAACATTTTTTTATTTAAAGTAAATATTTTAAAAAATCAGTAGATGAAATATTGCAGTCAATTTTCCCTCTCTTAATATTTGTGCTATGAACAACAACAGAGGTAATTGACTAATTGCTGATTGTTTTGGCATTTATCATTTCAGGTACAGAATTGAATTCACTAGGCTCTACATTGGACGAATTGGAGACTGATCTATCATATTCATCCGACAGAAATGCTAGTGTGACAGCTGAAGACACAGACAACACTTCCAATTTCAAATATGTGAAAAATATTCTTGAATTTTCGGGCTACTTGAGAAATGAGCACACTCAGATGCGATACACAGTAGACCAGCCGCTAAAGCCCTCCATATTCAAAGATTTGGATGCAACTTTGCGGCATGAAATTGAACCCTCTGAAGAAGAGACAATCAACCACCAGCTTCTTTTTAACTTAGTTAACGAGGTACTGCTTGAAATATATGGAAGGTCTCCAACTTACTTCTCAAGACCATTCTCATTCAACCCCCGCCTCCATCCAATGCCTAAAGGGAACTATCTTCTGAATGAAGTATGGAATAGTGTTAATTCATACCTGACCTTGAGACCTGAGCTAGATCAGACACTAGATGATGTTGTCGCTCGTGATTTGGCAAAAGGAAAAGGCTGGATGATCCTTCAAGAGGAAGAGGAGTATATAGCACTTGAACTAGAGGAGACGATCATGGATGATTTGTTAGATGAATTTATCTTCTCATGAAGTTTGCTTAGACCATATTGAGGGCTGCTTGATTAGTTATACCATAGTTTTGTTCTGGAAATTCTCCTAGCTGATCCACGAGTTTTCACAAGAGGAGACAACAAGATTGGCTCCTAAATTTCAATATTAGGATGTCAAAAGGGACCGGACCTATCACAAACCTTTCACTGCTGCAGCAAGTTAGCAATGACATGCTGTCGAATATTGGTTCCAGTGTGTTTCAGCTCCATGTCGATTTTTTCATGCTTAATAAGATTCATATGTTTATTATTAACTTATCTTATAACTGGGATTGTCTGGTATGTCATGTAAAGCAGTTGCTCATGGAGTTTTGGTGCATAGCGTGATTGATTTTCCATGTAAATATAACATATATGAGTGAAGGTGTTTTTGCTTACACCTTGGAGGTTTCATTTCCCTGTACTGGATTACTGGTAGAGACAGTAATTTCTACCAGTAATTGATGAAAATTTATTTTCTACAAACCAATATCATGTTTCTTCTGCACCGAAAATGCTATGCTTAAGTTATACTTGGTTTCTAGAATTGCTAGCTTATTAACTAATGGAAGACTCTTAAATTCAAACCCAACTTATAATATTGTTACGAGTCAACCCTGATCTGATGTATGGATATTTAATTCATATGAATGTAATTTTTATAAAATAAAATAAAAAATAGTATTTTTTTAGGATAAACAAGAAAAAAAAATAGAATGTCCCCGGAAATTAGCCATATTTAAACAATGTTATCTTTTTTATTTTATTTTTATGCTTCAGCAAATTACGATCAGGATGAGAATAAAATTATTATTGGAAAAGGCTTAGTTGACTGTCAATTAAGAATTTAACGTGTTAATTTATTCTTTTTAACAACATTAAATGACACGATTAATGTAGAAAAAAAATATTTTAATTGATGATTTATAATTTCAAGAAATATTTTGTGATTTTTTTCAAAATTAGGGGATCAATTTCATGGATCATTATATTTTCAAAAACTAAATTGATTCATAATTTATAATTTTAAGCACCATTCTTTAATTTTGTTAATTTCATAAACTAATTTAATTTATCATTATAATTTGAATGACTAAATTAGTTATTTTTCCTTTTTAAATTATATGTACATAATTCGCAAAAAGTATCATAATATTTTCGAGAGTAATGAAACCTCATATTAAATTAAGTTGGAATAATGAAATATCATAATTTTAGATTAAATAAGTTTATTATCATTAGCATTGATAATTGGCTGCCATAATGCTCAGTTCAAGGATTCCAGCAGCACTGTGGAGTGAAGACAAGGTATATTCAATGTACATCTGAGTCAGCCATCTTCGCACAACAGCCATCTTCGCACTGTGGACTTCATGGAATCACCTAAGATACGTTACATTTATGCCCTTGCCTTTGTAAATCTGAGGTGGCTTACGAGTTCGAACCTCCATTGCACCCTTGTGTGATTATTTGGGGTTAGGAAAAACACAAGCATGCGAAGTGTGACAGCCATCTTCGCACAACAGAGGTTGGTTCAGTTAATACGTCGAACACCTTGTGACATTGTTAGTTTGAAACTGTTTTGCACCCAAGCAACACAAAACCACGATTCCCTGTCTCGGAGAATCGAGAGGCTCCCCAAAGGAGAATCTGTCGGCGCCGCTTTCCACAGTTGGATGAGAGATGGCCTCCCCGTTCACGGCGGTGACGTCTTTCACGCCGTTAACCGTCTCAGGAAGCTCAACATGAACAAGCGTGCCCTTCAGGTCAGTCATGTATAGAGTGAATGCGAATTTTTATGTTAAAGCCATCTTAGATTTATTGAAAATGATGTAGAATGAAAAGGGCATTAGTTGTTGATAGAGAAAAATGAAAATTTTATCGTTTTGTATTGATTGATAGGTGATGGAATGGGTGATCAGGGAGAGGCCCTACAGGCCTAGGGAACTGGATTACTCGTATCTTGTGGAATTTACAACTAAGCTTCTTGGGATTTCACATGGTGAGAAGCTCTTCTCGCGAATTCCCGTTGAGTTTCAAAATGAGTTGCTCTACAACAACCTAGTGATTGCATGCTTGGATAAGGGTGTCATAAAGCTTTCACTGGAGTACATGAAGAAAATGAGGGAATTGGGGTTTCTCATCTCACACTTGGTTTTCAACCGCCTCATTATTCTGCATTCCTGGCCGGGTCGCAGGAAGATGATACCCAAGTTGCTCACCCAGATGAAGGCTGATAAAGTCACCCCACATGTGTCCACCTACAATATTTTGATGAAAATAGAGGCTAATGAACATAATCTTGAGAATTTGGTGAAGGTCTTCAGTCGTATGAAAGTTGCACAGGTTGAACCGAATGAAATATCGTACTGCATTTTAGCTATTGCTCATGCGGTGGCCAGGTTATATACTGCAACTGAAGCATATGTTGAAGCTGTGGAGAAGTCTATTACAGGGAACAACTGGTCAACATTGGATGTCCTGCTTATGTTGTATGGGTATCTAGGGAACCAAAAGGAGCTAGAAAGAGTTTGGGCCACCATTCGAGAACTCCCCTCTGTTAGATCTAAAAGTTACATGTTAGCCATTGAAGCATTTGGAAGAATTGGACAGCTAAACCAGGCTGAAGAATTTTGGTTAGAAATGGAATCAACAAAAGGATTGAAATCTGTAGAGCAATTCAATTCAATGATGTATGTATTTTGCAAACATGGATTCATTGACAAAGCAGCTAAACTGTACAAAAATATGAAGGCAATTGGGTGTAAACCAAATGCCATAACTTATCGTCAGCTTGCTCTGGGCTGCTTGAAATCTGGTATGGCAGAGCAAGGTTTAAAGACATTAGACTTAGGCTTGCGTTTGACAATTAGCAAGAGGGTTAGAAATTCAACCCCGTGGTTGGAGACCACTCTTTCAATTGTTGAGATCTTTGCTGAAAAAGGTGACATGGGAAATGTTGAGAGATTGTTTGAAGAATTTTATAAATCTAAGTATTGTAGATATACTTTTGTATATAATACCTTGCTTAAGGCTTATGTAAAAGCTAAGATTTATGATCCAAATCTTTTGAAAAGGATGATTCTTGGGGGAGCTAGACCAGATGCCGAAACCTACAGTCTTCTCAAAATTGCAGAACAGTTTCGGACCTGATTTTGGTTGATAATTTTCAACATGTGTATCTTGTTGTCTTTCTATTTACTAAATATTTATTGGTTGCGGGCCAAGAGTCAATAAGATGCAAGAGGTATTAAAGAACATATACCATCTGAATCTCCACTGCTTGGCAAAATCTTCTAGGCTTAGAGTAGTAGGGATATACTTATCTGAGAAGTTCAGTAATTGGTTTTTCTCTAATCTTATAGCACGTCATGGTTCTTATTATGATAATTCATTCAACTCTATTTCTATCATGGAAAAGTTCTTATTTAGAAAATGTGCCATATATCCCTATGAAATTATGATATCCAATTCGGAAAATTATATTGAATAAGTCAACATAAAGAAAGTGATGGCATTATTTAACCACACATTCCATGGACAAGAATTTTAGGTCGGCTGTGGGGACATTTTCTATCATGTTGAATTTGGAAAGAAAGTCATGTTATGATTCTAGGTTCATGATTTAGATAAGCCCTGTTATTGAATACTTAATATCATATAAATCTGCATGCTGGATAAATGGAATGAAAATAGAAGCTATAGAATTCTCCACAATCTGTCAAAGGGATTACTAACATAATAACTTAACAAGTACCTTCGATTTTATTGTGCCCATTTAGCTGTTCCTGCAACCTGAAATCGAAACTGAATACCAAGTGCCATGGGTTCGAGGCAATGCTTCAACTGTATGACAAACGCCTGCAAGTGCTGTAGGTGGTAGCAGCATTTGCAATGGAGAAGCAGAAGCCAAGAGAGCGGGTCTTTTCTGATGCATTCGAAGTTGAAACCAGTTAAGGCAACGGGAAAACAATTAACATAGAGTAACACAACAACCGCTATCATAAGGACCCATTCACGAGGCTTGCAAGTGCCATTCTTGAGATGTCCATTTGTTTCTACCTACAAAGATGTACAAGATGGTGGAACCCCTTTGGATGCTAGAATAGACTGATGAGAGTGAATAGAGATAGAGCATTAAGAACTAGCTTGTCGAGCTCAAACCATGAGTTCCTCCGTGACTGATTGTTGAGGATTTTTTAACATTCCAATCATATCAAGAAAAATATTGTTCCTAAGACAGCAACATGAAGTACTCGTACAGAAGGGTCATGTTCAAAGGATGTAATCAGCTAGGCTGCTTGAATAAAGTTCCTGGAAATTTCTCATTTTTTTCCCTTAGATGTCCATGTGAAAAACCATAGACTATTTAATTTTTTTTATATGGAAAAAGCGAAGTGAGTGGTAAAACGTATGTTGCATAGTTAAATCGTTTAGCCTTTCTCAAGAATTAACAATTATATTTGTTTTAAAAGAAAAGCCATTTTTCTTTTTCACCGAATGTCTAGATGAACTGATGCTGTGTCATTCTAAATTTAAATTAACTAAAAGTCTTGAGTATAAATCTTTAGAAATGCAACTGTGTTAAAAGGGAATGCTTTGTTATTTACTAATCTCATTTGACTTAGTTTAATTGAATGTTCAATATGATGTCTAGATATGAGTGGTCTTGGACAAAAGAAAATAAATCTCTGTTATCAATCTTTACCCATCATTTTGTTCATGTTTATGGTGGAGTTAAAAAAGATAAAAATAAAATTGTTTTCACTGTTCTTTTCGAACCAAACATTAGTTGCATGCTTTAAAATTTTGTAGCATTCTGTTCCATTACATGCGTAGTGCAGGCTTAAATATTCGTGAAATTAACAAATGCCTTTGTTAATGCCTTATGGAACAGCAAAATGCTTTATCTAATGCATATTGTTTGAATTACAGATGGTTAGGTGACTTGTCTCAAACACGTGACATAATCTAAGAAAAGTGTCAATGAGTTGGTAAAAGTAATTAAGGATTCAGAATTAACTTTTATTTCTCCATAGATACATGTTCGATTCTTTTTTACGCCATTAAAATCCTACTAGGTGGATAGCCCTTCTTAGACAGATCTCTAATGCTCAAGAACTAATGCATGTTAGTGCGGTTAAGAAAAGCCAATTCAATCTTCAAAACGTTACATGTTTTTCTCTCTATCCACCTATTTATGTGTGTTCTTTTCAGTTTTAAACTTCCATGTTTTTCAAAAAATCTCTCAATTTTCCTTCTTCCACGACTTTTTTACGCAAGAGTTTTTATGAAACTTAGACTTACATATAACACTTAAGACTGAGGTGAGTACAGTTTGTTTTATGTTTTAATGCATGTTATAAATCATATCATATTTTGTAGAGGCTGAATACAGTTAAATCCCCTTAGCTGCATGGAATTTTTGACTGGTGATCTTAAAAGGATAGTTTTTTAAATTGTAATACGCGCGGAAATTTTTTTTTTTTAAACTTAAAAATCTTGCTTCAATTAGTTTTGTATGTTTCAAAGGAACCACAATGTGATAGATTGATGTGGCATGCGTTCAATACTGGAGACTGGAGAGCTTCTCCTTACACATGTCCACTTCATTTCATGATCTCTAACTGTAATTGAAATAAGTAAGATGAATTCTAATATGAAGTCCTAAAATTTCATCCTTATCGGTGAAGTACTAATTTTTACTATTAGATAAATTTATTAAATATTTAAGGGTTAAGATTTAAGAGAAGAAACTGACTTTACCAGTATTTTTTAAAATACATTTAAAATTTTTTATACCATTTTTTTTTATTTTATCAACTTCCTTACCACCCCTACCACTCTTATGCAACTCTCTTATCACTTTCTTCCAATAATGAATTGAACCAACTCATCACCATTTCAAATTTGAGAGAAGTTATCTTGCCATATTTTTTCAATTTCATTCAAATTCTAAATCTTAATTCATTACATATTTCCTTCTTTTTTTAATTCCTTCAACCCTTCTTACCATTACCAAATTCACCTCCCTTTTGCTAGTTGCAAAATATCGCAAGACACAAATCTGAATCCAAAACACTGAGCACTATAGTGGTTCTTCCAATGCGGGGTTGTGGGTGTGGTAGGGGTTGCAGACAAGGTTGAGCCAGAAGAGGAGGCGTGGAGGAAGGTCCAAATCTTAGATTTGAGGAAAACAAAACAAAGGAGGAGAGAAAGATACTGACGACAGTCAATTGGTCTCCACGGTGGTGCTTTTGCTTCTTATGTTGGACATTAACCACGGAGAAGGGAGATTAGGGATGGTGATCATGGGAGTTGCCAACAAGGTTAATGCGGAAGAGAAAAAGGAAAGTAGATTAAAACAACAGAAAATAAAAAATAATAATTTTAAAATGATTTTTTTTTATTTATTATATTTTTTCTTCTGGTTATCAACATGTTATTGCCGGTCAATTTTGGGATACACGAGTGAGGAAGAGAGTTTTAGACTTCATATTAGACTTCACCATAATTAAACATGAACTTGATTAACCTGTCAACAGAAAAGGATTAAATTTGAAAAACTGTTCATCCAGAACCTTCCATTATTCCAAAACCCAAAGACTAAATCGAACTGAACATGCTTTGACAAAATTGCACAAGTCTAGCTTGGCTAAATTGCAAGGCAAAGCTACTAACATGCAGAAAACCGATTGGCCAATATAATTTATCAAACCATAGGTTTTATTGAAAGTTAAGTAAATAGCATCTCTTAGAAGTAACTGCACCAATATCAAGACGGAACCGGTACAGAGTATGACAAAAGAGACTGAGTGTGCAATCCCTTTCCAAAACATGCAAGAAAACCAGCAAGACATCCACTGTCATTCATTCAGGTAAGATAATTTATGAACTCTGCAGCAGTAGCAATTGCTGCCCCAGTAATGGCATCTATTGCAATTTTGTCTTTCTTGTTGCTGGCTGCAGATACCAGGGCCCCAGTTACTGCACCCCCAATCATGGCATTCTTCTGCAGTACATCCAATCCAAGTTCAAGAAAACAAAAATAAAAAGGGGGTTGAGTGAGAATTCAAGTTAAAAATAAAATTACTATTGAACAACAAAAGCACAGTGCACATCTACGAATCCAAAAGTTACAAAACGTTTGGCTTCCAATTTTCACAAATTCATTTTTTTTTTCAAATCTTATGTCAAATTATTGTTCCCAAATCTTGAGTTCTGTCTAGTTGAATAAACTTCTCAATAAACACTGCAAGGAAAAGAAAATAAGAAGGTAAAATAAATTATATTTTACCCGTAAGGTAAAATTAACTTATGCATAAGTTGAAATTAGCTTTTGCAGAAGCTAAAAAGCTAAATGAGAACAATTTTATGAACAATTTATGCATAAACAAATTTTAACTTATGCATAAGCTAACTTTAACTTATTAAGAAATTTATCCAAACACAACCTCTGCAATTTAAATTTCTAGCCACTCAAGCAATATTGAAATGATTTTTTTTCTTAATTCTAATACAAGATGCTTTTTAACAACAGCTTCAATTTTGTTATCAGATTACATATCAGCATGTTGAAGGCAAGTCCAGAAAACAAAAAGTAAGTATAATTTATATCAGGGGATCTAAGATCTTAATGTCCATTTAAATTGTGAAATTAGACTACTGTACTGTAGAAAATGCTGGGAGTTGGGCAAACGGTAAGTACAACCACCCTGTGGAGAGAATTACCCAATCTCTGGTGCCACGGATCCTCTCTACCCCATATTCCATTCCAACATAAACGCCAGCTATAGTTCCTATAAGGGTAAGAAAATTACATCAAATGGAGCTAAAGCATTTTTCTAAATGAATGTAGCCCATCATGCAACACAGAGTCTTACCCCAATATACACCTTCTTTGCACATCTTCTTCAACTGCAACAACACAAACCATACCTCGTGAGAAAGGAATGAAGAATAGCATACACCACGAAATGTCTATTGAATAGGATTCCAAGGTGCCCTTTGGGGGGTCACCCCAGTCATCATCATTTTCCGCTAGGAAAAATCCTCCCATCACTATAATATTGAAATGTTATGGACAAGACAATCTAATGGCTCGTTATGTTAAAAAATGACAACAATATACTAATCTACACAGTGAAATTGGAGTAGATGTCTACACCTAAAAACATCAATAGCAGGAATTACAACGTTAAATCGCGAACTTACCGTTTTCTCGAAATCATGACTTGAGATGTTCCCTGGAACAGACATGTTGAATTAGTCTGACAACAATTAACAAAGGCCTTCGCAGATAATAATAATTCAAATCAAAACAACCAGGAACACTGAACCTATGCCACCACAGAAGCAAAGTAAAATACGGTACTACAATACAACCTATTTTATACTTGCACGTTGGGGTATAACCCGAATTTAAAAAAGGAAAGTAAAAACAAAAAACGTTATAAGAATCAAATTTTATCTCTTTAGACTCCGTGAAGAAAGGAAAATAGCACGAAGATTAAATGGGGTGGAGAATTTGTGAAATGCTTACTTACCCTTTTGGATAATATGATAAGTATCTTCAGCAGCTGATCGCGTGGCTGCGACCTGAAATTGGAAATGAAAAAATAAATAAAAAGGGCAATTAATTAAGAAAGAGAAGAAAAAAAAAACCTTACAGCTCCGATCTTAAGGAAACCATCAACAGTGAGATTGAGAAATGGATTGCCCATGTCAATAGCAACGTCGACTCTTGGAGACCCTGAAAGCCTCGCCCAAGGCATCTTTCACGCTCACTCTTCCTTCCTTCCTTTCTTTGCTCTCTTCAGTTATGTTAATTCGCAACATACGAAAAGGGACAGATAGGGTGGGGATCAATGTGTCACTTCATTGGCTAATACTCGGATATTCTTCCTTATCAATTCTTTATATTTTTTTCATCACAGCTTAAGAACTATTTGTCGGCAAAACGACTATTTTGGAGTATTTTTTATTAATTATTATTTGGGTTTATTTTGAATTAATATTTTAAAAAATAAGTTACAATATTTATTATGACTTTTAAATTAAAATTTATGATCAATATTACTGTTTCTAATTTTTTTTAACTAAAATTCTAAAATATTTTACGATTTTAATTAATTTTTTTTAATCTATGTCTTTAAAGTTATCAGATTAAATTTTTATTTTGTTTTTTGGTTTTATAATTTTAAAGTGGTTAAAGTTTTTAATTTTTTTTTATAGATGTTATAAATTCATTTATGATTTTTATTTTTATATTTTTATAAAAATTGTAAATATATTTTAATTTGATTATTTAATAAATAAATAAATTATAATTTAATTTTTTGATAAATAAATAAATTTTAATTTTATTTAATATTTTTATATGATTTTATTTAATCTTTTTTATTTAATATATTTTTTATATTTCTATATGATTTTATTTAATATTTTCTTACTTTTTGGTATACTATTTTATTTCAATACATGTTCTAAACAATATATTAAATAAAATCAGATAAAAAATATTAAATATATAAATATTAAATAATATTATATAAAAATATATACAAAACATTAAATAAAACTAAAAAATATAAAAAAAATACATTTTATTTATTAAAAAATTATTTACAATTTTTTTAAAAAAATATACGAGAAAAATAGAAATCATAAATTAAAAAACTTTTACAATTTTAAAGTCGTAACAAAAAAATTAATCATATAACATTAAATTCGTAAATTATAACAAATTTAAGTGGTTTTATAAAATATTTTACAACTTCAATTAAAAAAATAAAATAATAAAAATCATAACATCGATTATAACTTTCAATATATTATGATTTATCTCCTTTTAGATAATAATTTAAAATGAATCCTCAAATGATAATTAACAAAAAAAAATGATCCACAAATAATCATTTTGTCAATATTTATCTTCAATATCTCAATCAAACAATTTAACTTTTTACTCCCTTTCATAATTTTTCATTTTGTTTCATTCATCATATTTTTTTAACTATTACAATAACCTTTATTATTGGAGAATATTAGTGTAATATTTTTTTTAAAATGTATGAATAAAAAAAGTGATATATGGTGTAATTTGAAAAAAAAAAGTGTATTTTACTCTTAAGTTTATAATTTTTGAATTTACCTTTTTTTAACTCTCTTCGTCTTAATGTTAATAACGTGAGGGACAATACTTATGGTAATAATTATAATATGCAAGCAAAACTCCAAGGATTTCAAAAGTGATATCTTAAAATATATGCCTTCTCTTTGTCATTGTGTTAATCATACTTACTTTAATGATGTTGCACATTCTTTACGGAAGTTATTTCCTTTTTTTTGTTGCTTAGTGTATATATTTTTTATTTTCTATTTTTTCACAAAACTGAAAAGTTTTGCTTGATAATGTTACTAGATTACATGTGAAATCTTTGTCTAATTCTAATACTTGTTTGGGAAAGTCAAATTAAAATATGTAGGTATTAGATTTTAAGTTACCAAAATAAGATTGGCTTTATTGGAATTATGTAAATATTATGATAATAGCAAGTCAAAAATTCAAGTGGAGATTTTGGTTAAAACGCAGAGTTGAGTTTTTACTTTGTATGATTATTTGATGTGATAATTTATTTGCTATTATTATAGTAAGTAAGAAATTACAATCAAAATTATGTGCATTGACACTATCATTAAGCAATTGATCGGTGTATTGTTTTCTGAAAAACATAAAGATGAAAATTCTGCAATTAGTTTAAATGTTGTTAAAAGCATTGCTCTTAAAATGGATGTAAATCCATCCTTTTAACAAAATGGCATGTTATTAGAAAGGAAAAAAACAATTTTAGTAATTGTAAAATTATTGTCTATCACTAGGGGTGGCAGACTATCACCAAGAAAATTATGTATTTCAATTATATAACACTTTTTATACTCCTTTTTGCAAATCTAGAAAAACTTTTTATAATCATTTGTGTATTTTATTTTGCAGGTGATGGATGATAATTTTGCAATTAGGAATATTTTATTGACAAGCGCAATAACATAGTGACGGTTTTTTCCTCTTTGGTAGGAGTAGCTATAAAAAGGCACAAAATATGCACTTATAATAATAATATGTTTAAACCTAACATTTTCTTTTGCATTTTATCTGCCATAAAAATATTTATAATTTTCCTTGCAACCTCTTCTTCTTCCCATGAGAAACACCATAACTCAAAAACACCAATCATATTGAAATTATGTGTAAATTGTTAAAGTGTTTATTAAAATTAAATTATAAATCTAACTTTTTTCAAGTTGAAAATCAAGTTGATTACTAGATTAAAGGACTCACATAATTGTTTTGAAAACATAGTCTAATTATTAAAATTCTTATTTGTTGAATTAAAGTCTCGAATTTTTGTAACCAAAAAAAAGTCTCAAATTTTAACTCAAATTCTACGATCAACACCCACAGAATCGTACATTAGATAATAAAAAAAAAGTTGAAAAAAAAAAAGAAGAAGTAGGAGCTTGTTGAAGCTTTGAGGGAGTTTCATAAGTGTCGCAATAAACGAAACAATAAGCACCCACAGAGTTGTGACAAAAACGGACGTCCAGCAATGTGGTTGAAGAGGTTTGTTTACTGGTTTTCCCTTACTCGAACAAGACATAATTTTTTTTTAGTTATTAGAATATTAGTTTGAAATCTTTAACAAAAATTTTAAACTCATTTGTTAAATCTCTTAATAAAAAAATAAATACATCTTTAATATAAAAAATAAATTTTTATAGTAAAAAATAAATTTTTATAAAAGAATTCTTAACATATGTATATTATTTAAAAGAATTTCTCTCTTCCTAAAATCTCAAAATAATATATATCATTAAAAAAAATTAAAAAAAAAATCCAATATTACATAACATAACATTATAAAATTAAAAAAAAAATCTAAAATTTTAATTTAAGATTTACCCAATATTTTTAAACTCGGAAAAAAGTAAATTAATGACACATGACATCACACACGTTACTACGTGAGCTTTATTGGGCACTGTAAACTCAATGAAGGTGGTGGTAGGTGGGTGGAAATGTGGAATAAAAGTAGCCGTGGGAAACTCAGAACAGGAACATCGGGACATTGGGTGGTTTAATTAATTAATTAATAATATAAAAAAGAAAAATCCTTAAATCACCAATCAGAAGAATGAAAACCATGTCTAGATGCTTTTGTTTTTACAGAGCCATGTCTTGATGCTCGAGAAAGCTCTAATCTTTTATGTATTTATTATAAGGTCTAAAGTATTTAGTTTTTCTATAAGATTAAATTTAAATTATTTTTTATAAAAAGTTATATAATTATATGATGGTGAAAAAATATAATACATTATTATTTGTTCAATTTTTTTATTCGTCAGAACAAAATACAATATCAAATAATTTATCCTTCATTAAAATTTGATATTAAAAAATTAAAACAACAATTAAAAATATAATTTCAATTAAATGAAAATATTTAAATGATAACATCATATAGAATTAATTAATAATATAAAAAGTATCCTTGAAAACGTAATATCAACAAACATGTGATTTAATGTAAAAAAAAAACATGTGATTTTTTGTGTATTCAAGATCATATGAAGTAATCATTAAGCAAAGAATATACTTTAAATTTATTGAATATATTTAGTATTATATCTTGAGCAAAAATTTTAAACTAAATATCACTAGATCTTTCAATAATTGAGATGAAAATATCTAAAACATGGATAATGTGAGTTATCTTATAAGAACATTTAAAATATGCATATTGTTCAAAAAAATTTCATCTCTCTGTTCCTAAGATCTTAATATGAGATCTATCAGTGATAAAAAATAAGAGAAATCTTAAAATATTTTTTCTTATGTGACACTATGAATTTTACCAAAAAATAATATAAAAAATTTTAATTTAAAATCTATCACTAAAGATACTTTTAAGCAAATATGCTAACTAAATCAATGTTAAATTCAATCTTAAAAACATTTTATAAATAGTTGTGATATTCTCTTTTTTATATTTTTTAATACTATATATGGCTAAAAATATTTAAAATTGTTAATTTTGACAAATTTTACTTCTAAATAATAATAATAATAATAATAAATCAAATCAGTCCATTAAAAAATTGTCAGAAAAAATATCCCTAATATTTTCAGCAGCATTTATCGAATATATCCATCACATTCGTATATATCCAATTATGTGTATGTTTAATTCTTCTCTACAAAATCACATTTAAGTATTTTGTCAACAGATAAAACTCTTATTTTTATATTTATTTTATTTTTATCTTTTGAACTTATATTAGAACACACGACCTAATATTTTCACCACAAACCAAGCATACGGTCAGGGCCAAAATAAAACATACTTGTCTCTGAATTTGGGTGATCAACATAATTTACTCTACGAACCAGAAGTTAACGTCACTCTCTTTCCAAATGAATTTTATGAGAGCCACAACGGCCACAAAGTTATTCTAGATGCATCTTAATTGTGATTTGTGAATCGTGGATAGTTGGGACCTTGGACAAACATGAACTACAGCCAAGGAGAGGTCCCTGACCAGTGACCACAATAATATAATTTCTCCTCAACTTTTTCCTTTTCATTTCTTCTATTAAAAGAAAAAAAATAAAACTTGAATCCTATATACAGACTTTAATGATGATTTAGTTTACTTTTTTGGCACACATAGTTGTATCGCGTGTTTTCATTTGTTTTTTTTTTTATGTTTTTTCAATATTGAAATTGATTAGTGATTTTAATAAGTAGATGATCTTTTTTATTTTCTTTACAATAAAGTTTATAGAAGTTATCTAAATTCTCATTATTATTTATTATGTTAACACTAATAAACTTTTTTGATAAATAGGTTAATAATGAAGATAACATAACTCCAATATAATTAATTTAATAATAGTTGTATACGAGACAATTGAGCAAATGGGAAATCATATATTTAAATATACATTATGTCAATTATTTACAGTTGACCTGTGAAGATTTTCTTTTTTGAAAGCTCTGGTTTTGACGTTAATGTCTTCTTTTCCTCTATTCTAAAACCTGTTTTAATTAGATAGTTCATTTGAAATTAAGATATTGGGAATAGACGTAACCATTATGTCAAAAAAAGAATTTAAAAATATAAATCTTTTTCCATATTATTTTACAATCCATTTTAAAAATTTCTTTTATTTTGACGGGATGCATAAGATTGATATTTCATTTGTTCACTAAAGTCGACTTAGTAATAGTAAATATACATATATCATTTGTACAAGATATCAAGTTCAAATCCAACTCTTATCATTCATAAATAAAAATATAATATTTCACTTAAAATCATCATGTATTTTCCCATAATCATTAACATGCTTCAATCAAATCATGTATATTCAGCATCTTATTAGGGATTCAATTCTTAAATTTGTGTTTATAAAAGAATATTTTATTGAGAGAGATGAGAGATACCCTTAAATTAATTTCATTATTCTGAAAAATTAGTTTCTAATTCTCTACTAGGAAATACTCCAAATTTAAAAAGAAAAGAAAAGAGAAAAACATATCTCAATCAGTTTACTTGCAGATATTGAGTTATATTAGAGTAAGTTAAAAAAACATATCATTTAATAATTTTCATAAATATTTTATAAATATATCATTAAATAAAAAATTCTTACAGAAAAATATGTTTATAACATTTTATATTAAATTCCCTTTAAAAAATTATATTGATTTATAATCATTTAATATTTTATTAAAATTCAACATGCATGGAGATTTATACTAATATTGTAGTATATATTTAATATATAAAGATAATAATTATTTAATTACATTTTATTAAATTTCAAATTTGATAATATCTGATACACATAATTAAAGTGATTAATAATTAAAATCTGCAAAAACTGCATTTCATATGAAAATAATTAAATAATTGAAGGAAGTTTTTAACGTCAATTTTTTAAAAATGATGTTTATTTATTATTTATGTACTAAACTAAAGTAGCCTTTTAAAAACAATTAATTTTTTATTTTTAAAAAAGAGAGGCAAAGGAAACGCCCTAAAGCATATTCCGGTTTATCCGCATTCTTATAAAGGGTGATAAGGCTGTTTGGACGGTCATACGCAGTTGTATTGTAGAACTAGAACAAGGGTTTCTCTTTCTCTGTCTGCTTCTTCACTCTCTCTCGTTTCAATCGAAAAAAAATCATGGGCAGAAAATTCTTCGTCGGTGGCAACTGGAAATGCGTATGTTTCAATCATCATCTTCAACATTTACCTTTCTTTTTTTACATGTGCGATTTTGTTTTAATCTCGATGAATGAAATCTCGTTAGTCTACTCTACGTCCCTACATGATCAACTTCGAAAACTGTTCTAATTCACAAGGCTGGGCTCTGAAACTATCGTAAGATTGTATAATCCTTATAACTATAAGATCCAAAGAGTTTAATGTCTGTTTTGTGAATCATTTGATGCATGATACTATTTTTTTTCGATCTATCACGTACATAGTAATAGTGACACTCTTCGGACTAAGATCCTTATCCTCGTCAGGGATTTGTACAAAGGAAACACACACTTTGAATATTTTGTGACGATCTTGAAAGTATGTGTTTTTGTGAATGCTTTATGTGTAATCTGATGATGACAATTCTTATTGCTTGGTATTTTGTTTTGTTTTTCATGGATCTGTTTTGGACATATTGTGGAAATAGCTAATTGTTAAATCAACTGGTGTTCTGAAATTCCTAAGTGATTCATCGGCGTAGCTGATGCTTTGAATTGATTTTGTTGCAGAATGGGACCACTGAGGAGGTGAAGAAGATTGTTACTACTTTGAATGAAGCTAAAGTCCCTGGACAAGATGTTGTAGGTGAGCCTTAGCTAGCTTCTGATGGGATTGTCTCTATTTGTGGAAAACATTTTGTACTTATCATACTCTTGCGATGGTCTATCTGGCTAAGTAAATTTCACTGTTAATATGGATCATTTTTTGGCATTGGGAATTATAATCACAAAACTACTGAGTACTTAAAAGGTTCTAATTCTATCTTTTTGAATTCAACAGTACTTTTTCTTTTTAAATGTAGCGATGATATGTGACGTAAATTCTTTAGATACCATATATGGGTGTTTCATGTGCTTATACCGTGTGCAATTTGCATTTTGCCTTTGGATTTAAAATTTTTCAATTGTATCATAACCTTTTTTTCTAAATATCAAGTTTCTGGCTCCCCTTGAACCTATTGCAATTTCTTTACTGGTATCATATATCCATTGTTGGGTATTTCTCTTCAGTTATTTCCTTCGCAAATAAGTTCATCAAATTGTTTTTATTGCCTCTTGGCAATGACAATGATCTGAGACGTGCTAATAAACGTGTTTGTCTTTTGCAGAAGTTGTTGTGAGCCCTCCTTTTGTGTTCCTTCCTGTTGTAAAAAGTTCGCTGCGCCCTGATTTCCATGTCTCGGCACAAAACTGTTGGGTTCGCAAAGGTGGTGCTTATACCGGAGAGGTTAGGTATGTTACCTGTTTTTCTTAATATTTTTCACTTGGTCATGTGCTCTGCATTTAGTTATTTTTTGGCTAATGGCTTAGTTATCTTCATTTGGTTCAGTTGAACCTTGTTATAAAACTGTCTAGTTTCCCCATCCCTGTGTCGCCAGTGATTTATAAATAGTGAGGCACATTTTCTCAAAGCTTTTACCCATCTTTTAATAGCTTTCCATTTTGTCTTTTATGTTAACAGTGCTGAAATGCTTGTTAATTTGGGAATTCCTTGGGTTATTATTGGTCACTCTGAACGGAGGCAGCTTTTGAATGAATCAAATGAGGTACAAAGTGTTCAACTGGCCTTGCTTTATATTCTCTTGTTATAAAATTCTACTTTGTGAAGTTGCTTGTAATGGCAAAAACATAACATTTACTAAATATTTTACTGTCTATCAGTTTGTGGGAGATAAAGTTGCCTATGCACTTCAACAAGGTCTGAAAGTTATTGCATGCATTGGGGAGACTCTCGAACAGCGTGAAGCTGGTACAACAATGGCTGTTGTTGCTGAGCAAACAAAAGCAATCGCAGGTACCTTTTTCTCTCCATATAAACAGGTTTAATTTTGTGCATATTCATTAAGTCGTGTTTTTATCTCTCAGATTTGTTCACAAATATTGTTTGGAGGTCTTTGCAGTTCTTGATAATAATAAAAACTGTGCTAATTGCTTTAACAGATTAATCACCTCATCACTTGCTATTTTGTTAGCAATCTATATTTTTGCTGACCTTAATTGTATTTGCAGCTAAAATATCAAATTGGGACAATGTCGTTTTGGCCTATGAGCCAGTTTGGGCAATTGGAACGGGAAAGGTTGCAACTCCTGCTCAGGCTCAAGAGGTTTGCTTGCCTATATTTTGTTAACAGTACTATTGTTTTGGTGAAAACTTGCTTGCCACTATTCTGATTATTTTTTTTAATTTTATTGTTCTCACATATTCGAGATTGTGTTTATCTGATATCTTTTTGTTCTTTGCTCTTTTGCCCATTTAGACATTTGATACCTCGCTGAATAGTGACTTGTAAATTGTGTTCTCTTGACGATGTTTGTTGGGTGTTTGGCCTAGGTCCATGCTGATTTGAGGAAATGGGTTCATGACAATGTGAGTGCCGAAGTTGCTGCATCTGTAAGAATTATCTATGGAGGTAATTTTGCATCCACTTTACACTGTATCATTGTCTAATGTATCATATGTAGTTTACTTGGAGTTGTATGCCAATGAATAAACATTGTGAGTTTCTTATCTTATGAAGCATTCATTAACTGCAGGTTCTGTAAATGGAGGAAACTGCAAAGAATTGGCAGCACAGCCCGATGTTGATGGATTTTTGGTTGGTGGTGCTTCCCTGAAGGTGATTTCCCCCCCATTATTTTGGTTGTGGTTGGTTTCTTCACTTCTTGCTTTGCATTTAAGCAACTGACTTTTTGTACTTGTCTGTAATTAGGCGGAATTTGTGGACATCATAAACGCTGCTACTGTGAAGAAGAATTGAAATTCGTAGTTAAGAACTGATATGCTGCCTTTCAAGCTGCTTCGGAAATTGCTGTTTTTGAGTTTTGGTTGGTTCTGTGCTTTGTGGCCAATGTTTTGAACTCTGTTTAGTACCTGAATAAACATGCTTTCCTTTGATCTCATCCTTAGGCAATCAATTGGATTTTGATTAAATTTCTGATTGCAAAAATAGTGTAACTACCATAACATTTGGTGGGTAAATAATGTTGAACTTGACTGTACTTTAATCGTCAGTTTCTTTATTACTGTTTATGCACGTATCATTTAAATATAGAGGCTCTTTGGTAGAGGCGAAAGAAGGTGAAAAAGAAGTGGAATGAACAGTAAAATTTGGTGGGATTCACACCTTTATTTTATACTTTATTTCAAAATTTTCATTTCTTTTCTTTTCACTTACCAAACATACACATAACTTTGTGGGTTTGGTTCTCCTTAAGGTTGGGATGCATTTTGTACACTAAAGGTGAAGGATCTAACCCTAGATAGAGGTATGTATGCTAATCATGAGAACTTCGCAACTTTGATATCAAGCAGTTAAGTTATAATTATTTACAGTTTAGGAGGCTAGTTTAGGCAAAACCCTGAAATGCACTTGTAACAGTGCCAAAGGTGGCAATGCTTGGAATTAACCTGTTGTATGATTTTTATCTTAAAATTCTTAAATTGAGAAAGAAAATAAAGAGGGTTATTAGATATAAATTATTTAGCAAAAAATTGATAGATATAAATAACATCCAATTGTATTATATTCTCTGAATTTAAAAATTTCCCATTTTAGTCTTTGTATATAATTTCTTAAAATCTCTTTTCGATCTATTGCCTTTTGGATTCATTTGGATACTGGTTAATCTTTTGGTGTGTATCAAATCTGGAAGGCACTGTGGTGTGCGGTTATTTTTCGTATATGGAAAGAAAGAAACAATTGTGTTTTCACTTACACCATATTATAGCTGAGTGGAAAACTATGGTGCAGGATATCAATTTCTTGGTTTGGTCTTGGTTTCGAGCAACACGGAGGCAGGTTTGGCTTCTTTGTAATTGATGTATATTTTGGGTCTGTAATTGAGTCTGTTGGAGAGGCTTGGGTGTATGATCAGATGCGTCTAACTACTTTTGCATGGTTATGATTCATGTGTGTTGGGTTGGGACATAATATATTCAGGTCAGTTTGGTTAGCCTACATTTATAACAGTTCTGTTATTAACATAGCTTAACCGTGGTGCTGATCGAATGTCTCTGTTAGCTACCTTTTGTAGTCACCGTACCCCTGGTATCATTATTTACATATTAATACATATTTTGCTGATTTAAAAAAAATCTTAAAACCTCAAACACACTTATTAGGATTTTATTCTTTTAAAAAAAACATTAGGATATATGCAAAATGTTTTGTTTAGACTATAGAGAGGTCATATTCATTTTTAAGACCTTTTAAGTAAATTTTGTGAATTTTTAATTTTGATTATACGTGTATAATTGTATGTTAAGATTTGTTTCTCTTTTTTATATGAAGTTATGTGACTTTAGGGAACTTTTAATATTGTTTGCCAATATAGGTTATTATTCTTTACCTTATTTATGGTGAGGATAAGACTATTACTATCATAAGGCCTGTATCGCTTTTCTTTTCATTATACTAGTGTGTTTGGATTTGGATAGAAAAATTTAAGTGAGTTATTCAATTGAAGTGGGAATTTATAATTCTTCACCTTAAATATATTTTTTAGATAATATATTTTGAAAGTATTTGAGATTCTAATAATTTTGTTGAAGTGTTTTAATTACCTATAATTATAGAATTTTAAAATTTCATCTAAAAAGGTAAAAAAAATGTTTTCTTTCCTTCGTGTTCTCCCCCCTTTTTCTTTTTTCTTGTTCTTTCCTCTCATTCAATTTTGTCTCTAGATTTGTATATCGCTATCATTTTTATCCCTTAATTTTTTTTTAAGTTTCATTTTAAATGCTTGTAAGTCATCTGTTTTTTCTCATTTTGGTCCATAAACTTGTACTCTTATTAGTATTACTTAAGTTTCTGCACCAAGTGCCAAAATGAGAAAAAACAAATTATTTTCAAAGACTTATTTTAGTTTTTTATAGTTTCAGAGAGTAAAATAACGAGATACAAATTTAATGATTAAATTGACCATTTACTTAAAAAACGCTCTATCCAAATTATAAATTTAAAATTTAAGAAATTTGAATTGCTTTATCCAAATAAAATCTTTATAAAATAAAAGAAATTTAGTTAAAAGCAATTCATATCCTAGGTATTTTAAGATTGTGTGGATAAAGTTTTTGTATGAAGAGATATAGTCATACAAGTTTTATTTAATGTTTAAATGTTAAGTTTAAAAAACATATTTTATGTTTACAAGTTTTTCAGTTAAAAAAATATAAAAAGTATGACTTAAAAGCATAAATTCTTTTTAAAACTATATACTTCCTCGGTTATTTTTCTTCTTCTATTTTTTAAGGTTTTTATGTAAAAACTAAGAAATATGATAATTTTTCTTGATCTTAATAAAATATTTGTAATGTTTTTTATTTTCCCTTTTTCAATTGTACTCCATATTAAACGTTCATGGATAAATTACGTAAAGATTAGGTAGAAAGAAAAGGGTATAATTCACAAAAAAAATAAAAAGTTATCTTAAACTTTGAAATGATAAATAAATAGAAATATTTTTTCTTCAAAAATTCAAAAATTAAAAAGAAACGGAAGAAAGTAATTTTTTTAACAATAAATACCATATGAAGAAAATGAGCAAATTGCTAAAGCGGTTTTTCTTTTTACTCAACAATTGCTAAAGCGTTTGTATACACTCCTCATCCGGCCAGCAAATGCATATGAAAATATTTAGTATTAGTGCATGTAAGACATTTATATCACAGTTGAAAGGGCTAAAAGTATTTTTTATTTGTAATAATGATTTTTTTATTCCTCCTTTTATGCATTAAAATTTGCAAAAATACCATTGAAGCAACTTTATTTTAGTTTCAAAAGCAAAAGCAATAATGCTTTGCCAAGGACAGGATGGCTTTCTTTTGTTCATTCACAAGTTTTGAGCCCCATGGCCATGGCCATAGATCACTATGCTTATTGCTTAAAAGCGACTGGGCCATAAAGCAAAGACTAACTAGATCAGTTAATGGAAAGAAAGAAAAGGTAAAATGAATTAATTAAAGGTTAGCAAAATTCATATATACTTTTTTAGCAACAACATTCTTAAAGCTCAGCTGCCCGCACATGTACACTACACATGAAGTCTTCAAATTGTAGAGGAGTTGGTGAAGTCATTCATCTACTTATTGCACGGTTCACAATTTCTCATTTTTCAACATACTGTCTCAGCTCATTATTTGATGTTGGTTTGGTCCCACTAATCAATCAACTGGAGGTCACTTTACATGTGACCAAAGTCCATTGCAGTTACCATCTGTTCACATTTCACAACCCAAAATCCCCCCCTTTTGGGGTTCATGAGTAGTAAAGCACACATATCGCACGGTCTAACTTTCTAATAATGCTATATAAATAGTTATTTATATATTAAATTGAACCTAAATTTAATGGTGATGCACTTTTTATCCTTTGAGTGCATACTTCTTTTTCTCATTAAACCTTCATATCAAATTAAATAAGTGCATTTTCTCTTTAATTAACCATTCATTCAAATAAGTTTCTATTACCTTTTTTTATTTTTTTAATTAATGTTTATATTTCATTAGTCAACATAGATTAACAAAACATTTATAAATTATTATTGAAATATTTTTTATTAATTAAATCAAAACTTTAGATTTAAAGGTTTTGAATTTTATATAATTAATTTAATTTATTACTAATAAAATTATCATCCATTAATCAAATTAAACTTGAAAATGTTTTATTTAAGTATATGTAAAAGCATTCCTTTATTATATGAGATAATTCATAATTATATATAATTAATTTATCTTTAGAATTAAATTAAAAACCAATAAATAAATAAATTTTGACTATATAACATAATTGGATGAAAATCAAAATTCCATCTTCTTTTTTTGTTAACAATTCGTGACTTTTATATCTTAATTTTTATAATTATTCTACATAACTTTATTTTTTTGTTTCTTTCAGCTTATATGTACTCCGTGCTGTAAGAAAATGACAAGGAAAAAAAAGTTTGGTCACGCATCGCATCGCAGTTCCATTGCAGACCCATTCAACTTCTCACGTCAAAGTGCAATTTTGGACCATTAAATCATATCCATCTGTTTGCTTTGTACTTTGCAGTTCCATCTTCCATGTCACGGGTTGTTTGATTTTAATAAATAGATCCAATAATAAATTCAAAATATTAAATTAAAAATATTTAAATCTTCCATTAAAATATTTAATTTAATTAAAAATATATTAATGATATAATTTGTGATAGTATTCTCCAATAATAAATTATCATATATAATAAATAAATAATTTTTATAATAAATATTTTAAAGTCACACCTAAAATAATTTTTGTTCATTAATAATAAAAAATATCAAATATAAATTAAAGGGTTAATTTCCTTTTTGAAAATATTTTTATTTTATAATTTTATTAATATAATTAAATAATTGATACTTGGGCTTTGATTAGTATATATTGACATTTCTCTTTGTATTTGAATCTTTATAATTTAATGTTTGATTGATGTAAATGAAGTTTTATTTTAGATTTTACTATTTCATAATTGATACATATTATTATATAATTTTGTTATCACTTGCGAGCAGGGAAGGTCGGACTGTCTATTAGAAGACCTACTTAAGTTCAAACTTTGACTTGTTTAACAAAAAGGATAAATTTAAGTTTTTTAAAAACTTTTTTTAAAATAACTCAAGGCCTTAAAAAACTAATTAAATTAAATTTGACAGACTAACCTATTTAATAATAATAATTTTAATAAAACATTTTTATTAATATAATATATAATATTATAATTATTTAAATGAAATTATAAAATATTTTAGTGATATGACAATTTGAATCATTTTAATGTTTAAAAAAATTAATTTTTATAAGCAAATATGTGTACTAGGAACAATGATTCTTTTTCTTCTGATGAGGTCTAAAAAACATTGGTAATATGTTATATATCAACGGTAGATAAATTTTGGCCACATTTTGTTATTTAAAATTGTTTTATTATTTTAATGAAAAATTTAATCTTATTAAAAAATTAAAATAAAATGCAACACATTCAATTTTAAATAACATAGAAATAACATTAAATTATGGTTTCACACTCTAATATTTTTAATGCATAATAATTTTATTGTTATATAATAATTTATTATACTTTTTAATATAAAATAAATCTTTAAATAAAGGGCAAACCAGATTTATATAAAAGATCAAAGTAAAACCTAAAAAATAAACTCATAAGAGATAACAAAATCAGATTTATTCATAAAACATAAATAAGTGAGATTAAATTTAGGTATGATTTGGTCTAACTTATTTTTTATCCTACTTGAGAGCTAAAATTAATATACCCACAGCTACCATTAATGTATTAAAATCAGACGATAGTCCTAATGCTTTTCTATCACTATTTTTTTATTTGAGTTTATTTTTTATCTATTGTGAGTGTGAAAAATTACGCTATTAGTCAATTAAAAAACACAAAAAGAAGACACCAATAATTTTTACCTTTTTTTTTGTCTATTTCTTTCTCTCTCTCACACACGTACATCTGTAAAGTTGTTGGCTAGTGGCCATTATTTTTCTACTTTTAATGGGCAGGAAGTTTTGTTTGTGAAAATCAATATGTTTTTAAAATTGAATTGATGATTCAAACACTCATTCAAGATTTAAAAGTTTAATCTTAATTGAATGGTGGTTGAATTGATATTAATAAAACAATAACAATTAAATGATTTATGAAAATATAAATAAATATAATATTACATAACTTTATAATATTAAAAATTAAAATAAAATATCATTTTACAAGTTCTTAACATTCAAAAAAATATATAAAACTTTAATAAAATATACCATAATACTAAGGACAATAGTGAGTTTACATTTAGAATAAAAAACACAAATTAGTACTAAGGATAAAAATTACAATATTAAATTTTAAAAACACAATAATAGTAGTAATGTAAATATATTTTTCATTACCTTTAATGACTTTGTTTTAGTATTTTTATTTATTATAATATTTAATTTAATATATTAAAAATTTAAAATATCTTATTTAATAATTTCAACTTTTTAAATACACTAAATAACTAATTATATGTAGTAATGCAACAGGTTAAGGAGTTTTGTTTGTCCTCTTCATTTCACGATAAAATTTTCTAACTTTTTAATTTTTAGAAACTTTTGAACTTTAATAAAAGTCCTTCTTTTCAGGCATCAATGTGATAATAGCAGGTTTGCAAACTTAGTACAATGTCAGCTTTGCAGGCTCGTGTGTCTAAATTGTAGTAGTAATAGAACACGTTCAGTTCACGGAAACATCTTTTTAGAAACCGCTGAACCGATTCAGTCCGATTTTCACGATTTTCTATCCGGTTAGTTGGTTGTCCGATTTCAGGGGTCATTCGGATCGAATTACAAACCGATTTCCGGTTCAACCGGTCGAACTGATTGGTCCAGACCGGTTTTCAAGATCTGGAAAACCAAATGAGCCCATTTCGACCACAGATTTATATGGAAAAAAATACTTGAAAAAAAAAATTCTCCTTGAAGTTGACTCGACTGAAACACAAGGGGCAACAATCTAATTCTACAAGCTTGTAGCTGCATTTGTCCATTCATTGTGTCGCACACCCAATGTGTGGCCATATTCCTTCGCACTTGTCCATTCATTATGTAGCACACCGATGTGAGTCCATTCCTTTCTCAATGCAACACACACTGGCACAGAATATGTGTGGCCTCTGTTTACCTGTGCACATTTCAATTCCTTATTCTGAATTTTTTTTCATCTGATAGATATCATAATGGTAACACGTACGTGAATATTTAAATAAGTATGCATGGATACCCCTTTTATCATATTTTACTATCACATTATATCACATGTTACCGTTACACAATTAACATGAATTAGGTCTAACAAAAATAACTAATTTTCTACCAAACATGATATCTATAGGAAACCAAACAACAACAAAAAAATAGCATAAAGATGTTTACCTATATGAATGTAAGAGAAGATAAAAGAAACAAGAAGCATAATAGGCTGCACAAAGTGAAAAACAACATCTCCAAATATGGTAAGTTAGTAAAAAGCTAGAAAAGCTCATTTGAGAAAAATAAAATACAATGAAAATGAGGAAATAGTTCAATATCCAAACTGGATTAATGGCTAGGCCAAGTCTCAGGTTTACCAACCTAATCTAGTTGAAAAATCCTGAACAGAATTGAATGGTTATTTTCCATTTCCAGTGAAACATCGTGTTTTGTCGTGTTGCGTTTTCCTCTATGAAACATTTGCCTCAGAATTAAAGCTGAGTTCCTGTACATGCGCGTGAATGTTGGTAATTAAGTATTACATAATTAAAAACTCCAGCTACTTATATCTGAATTTGCTCCATGTATTCTATCCTAGGTTGGTAAACGGAAAAGGTGGATCTGGCCACATCAAATTTTGTTTCCACCAAACGTTAAAAATTAAAAATACTCATATCAGTACATCTGCTATTGAATTGTCAAGCATTCAACAATATGATTTTTTTTTTTATTACTAAAATGTAGCTTTAGTTCATGTCTAGTTTCATTTGAAATGTCTACGAAACATTTGCTATTGCTAATATTATGAGTAGAGATAGATAAAAATAAAACTTGGAAATGACGAGACAAAGTAAAATTAAACTTGACATGGGAGGACCCATATCAGAGAGGGTTGCATCCAATTCAAACGGCAAGTAATACATTCAACTTGCAATCTCGTTGGACCCTCTTCATGAATGTGCACGTGATGATGCTTACCCTCTTAATGTTATCAAACGTAGCAATAGCATGTCCATCCTCTGCGGTTATTAATAGGGTTACGAGAAACATATACCTTATTTTTCGGTGTTTTTGCAAGATAAAATAAAAGAGAGATGGACAAAAAAAGTTACATACAAAATGAATAGTTTAATGGTCAGTTTTTTAATTGAATGAATAGTTTAAATTTTACACTTTAACGATACAATTTTTAAAATTTATTTATAGTTCTCTTTAAATATTTTTTTTACAACAATTGTTAACCACAAAGATACTAAAAGAAAAAAATTTGTATATGCACGGTTAATGTAAATCTGTTAATTTTTATAATAATCAACTTAGAAGTTATATCATTTCGAAGTTTGTCGATGACTCGATCTCTTATATGAATCATAGAGAAATTTATATAGATTAATTAAAAGAAAAAGCAGAATGGTTTGGCATAAGAGGCATTATTCCCTTGATTACAACATGATAGGGACTCTATGCTTATTATATTAAGGATTTTGTTGAAACAAACAATCTGACTTTGATCTCATATTTAACCTGGGGAATTTGGAAATTGGGAAGAAGAAAATATCGGCCTCTTATCCTTCCTTCCCTCGTGCAAGTATCGTACGGTCAACAGTTGAAGACAAGGAATAAGGTAAGAGCCCATAAATAAATATAAAAGAAAAGGACAGGGAAGACTAGAAGATGAAGAGGCCACTGACCAACAGGATGCAAAATGACATGGAAAATTGGAAGCTAAGGTTAAGAGACCGTGAATACCTAATTTTGTTGTTGTTACTTAGTTTGTTTTCAAAACTTTTTTTTTATTTATAAAAAATGAATATTCATTTAAAAAAAGGATTTTTTTCCTAATTGAAACAAAAGATAAGAAGAAAATATTAAATTGTCAAAAAATAAAAAAAATGTAAAGCTTTTTGAAAGAAAAATAAATAAAAATGATTTTAGAAACAATTATTTTAATTTTATTATTAAAATGATATACTGTGTAAAAAAGAACATTGCAATAATATGGGGATCCTCATCCTACAAGAATCTAATTTCTTGTCAAATTTGAATTTTTTTTATTGTAAAAATAACTATGTATTATTAGTGTAAAAAATAATTATAAATTATTTTATAAATATAGTAAAAGTTAATAAGTTTATTATGTATGATGTAGATTGTGTTTTCATTAAAAAATTAAGTAAAAGTGAGATTAAAAAAAAGTAGACAAATAGTAGTTATAATTATTTATTAAAAAAATGATTTGGATTTGGATGTAGAGTAAGACGGTTTGATGATTGATGAATTGATGGGGGGTTGTGACAGGACAAGGACGAGTGTAGAGCGTGTATGAGAGTGGAGAAAAATGGGAATGATAAAGAGTGCGTGATTGGAGAAGAGCAAAGTGTGTAGACCAATAAAACAGGAATAGTCCATACGTGATACAATGCAATGAATGTCACTGCTTCATTCGTCCCCTTTTTCTTTTCCTATATTTATCTGTTAATATTAATTTTCTAGTAGTAGTCTAGTACCACCCATTCTTTTACCCAAAACAAAACTGGGTATCGCCTCCTCTTCTCTCAACAACCAAACCCATAATATAAAAACACGCATAACCTCTCTCTGTTTTTGGGAGTCAGCTTCACTGCAAACTGCATACAGGTTCTTAGCCTTTTCCTTCACCTTCCAATCTCAATTCCTTCCTTTTTTTCTATCATTCAATTCAACTTTCATGCTTTCTGCAGGATCGCAGCATGGGAGTTTGCTTGAGCGCCCAAATTAAAGCTGAAAGCCCATATAACACTGGTATCTATCTTCCTCTTCAACGCCCTGTTTTCCATTCATTCATGTTTCGGCCCTTGTGCTTCCATCTTCATTACTTTTAGTTTTGCCTTTTCTCACTTTCCTTTCGTTTTGTTCAAGTTTAGTCCTTTCCTTTTCCCCTCACTATTGAAAAAAAAAACTAAAATTTATTTTGTTAATTGGAGTTAAGCTTCGTTTCCCTTACCCTCCTCGTCCAATTTTTTGATTACACTCTGTTCTGTTGCTTAATGTTTGCTTGTTCGCTGCACAAATATGAGAAATCAATTTCGGTAACTCTGCTTTCTCAATTCAATCGTCTCCTAGTAGTCTTTAAAGCTTAACCTCAACACTCTGAATGTATCGATGTGATCAATTGCATTGTCTAAACTTAATTGAAGATGCACTTAAGATAACTCAGTGGATGCTGTTACATTTTTTTTTATCGGCAAATTGTTAATTTAATTTTTTTATATTTTTTTTAGCGGAAGCGACCTTTTCCTCCCTCCCTTCTACTTTTACCTCCCAACCAACCTTATAACTTGTAATGTTGTTACATTTGATTTGGTGTTGATGAACGTTTAACGGTAATGGATGTGGTTTGGTTTGGCAGGGTTCAATTCAAAGTATGTGAGTACAGATGGAAATGATCTCGGTAGCACAAACGACAAGGTTTCAGCAAACTCAGTTCCTCAGACTCCTCGGAGTGAGGGTGAGATCTTGCAGTCATCCAATTTAAAGAGCTTTACCATGTCAGAACTTAAGACGGCCACTAGAAATTTCCGTCCAGATAGCGTGTTAGGAGAAGGTGGTTTTGGATCAGTTTTTAAGGGGTGGATCGATGAGAATTCATTGACCGCCACCAAACCTGGCACTGGCATTGTTGTTGCTGTTAAAAGACTTAATCAAGATGGCATCCAGGGTCACAGGGAGTGGTTGGTAAGTTTAATGTAATCCTTTTTTTCACACCCGGTACTAATTAAGAAGTAAATGCTTCCTGTCTTACACTGGTAAGCGCAATTCATGGTTAATGATTTATGAAAGAACCAAGTCTCAAGTTGCCTAATGTGGTCCATGCTCTTCTATGCCACACTGATGTTGTAATTTGCATCAGTACATTTTAAACCTGTTACATTTTTATACAATTATATAGTATTACTTATGGTTGGAAATAGGAAGAGTTTATTTTCAGTGGTTTAGATGTGCTTGCCTAACTGTGTTTCTGTTTTCACTTTTAGGCTGAAGTCAACTATCTTGGACAGCTTTCTCATCCTCATCTAGTGAGATTGATTGGGTTTTGCCTTGAAGATGAACACCGCCTTCTCGTCTACGAATTTATGCCACGTGGAAGCTTGGAAAACCATTTGTTCAGGAGTGAGTTTTCTTCCTCTCCCATCTTCTCACAGTTTTAACTTGGGAAGTCTATATAACACTGGGAATATGTATTGTTGTAACAGGAGGCTCATATTTTCAGCCACTTTCTTGGAGCCTACGTTTGAAGGTTGCTCTTGATGCTGCCAAAGGACTTGCATTTCTGCACAGTGCTGAAGCAAAAGTGATATATAGAGATTTTAAGACTTCAAATGTCTTGCTGGATTCAGTATGTGAACTTTGCATCTTTTTCATTCAATACATAATGAATGAAAAAAAGATCTGATGAGTGTAGAAACCATTTGGGTAGCAGATCTGAAATATGTGTTGTTGATTTGATCACAGAAATATAATGCAAAACTATCTGATTTTGGGCTGGCAAAGGACGGACCAGCAGGTGACAAAAGTCATGTCTCCACCAGGATAATGGGAACCTATGGATACGCAGCCCCTGAATATCTAGCCACAGGTATTGTTGGGTTCATATTACAGAACCATTAGTGAAGCATTTCATGACTTTTTCCTTTTCTGAGTTTGTTTAAGTTATATTATAGATTCAGCCTATTGGATAATGATTAAAAAAAAACATTTTTACTGTAGGTCATCTTACTGCTAAGAGCGATGTCTATAGTTTTGGAGTTGTCCTGCTGGAAATGTTGTCTGGCAAGAGGGCAGTTGACAAGAATAGACCATCTGGACAACACAATTTGGTGGAATGGGCTAAACCTTACCTGGCAAACAAGCGTAAGATATTCCGCGTGTTGGACACCCGGCTCGAAGGACAATATTCAACAGATGATGCCTATAAGCTAGCCACCCTTGCCTTCCGGTGCCTATCAATGGAATCCAAGTTCAGGCCAAACATGGACGAAGTGGTTACGACATTGGAGCAGCTGCAGGTTTCTAATGTAAATGGAGGGCAACAAAACGGGCTTCGTGTTCGTAGAAGAAGTGCTGATGTTAATAGAGGCTATCAAAATCCTTCTGTTAATGGATTTCGAATTCGTAGAAGAAGTGCCGATGATATTAGCCGTGTGGAGACTCCCACAGCTTATCCCCGACCCTCTGCATCCCCTCTTTATACTTGACATTGCAAAAACACACAACCTTCAAATTTATCATCATGCATCTCTTTCGGGTGATCACATCAACGATCTCAGGCACCTTTGTAGCTATTAGCCTATTACTCTCTAGTACTGTACATAACATATTTCACATGATATATTCAATGTTGCTAGTTCACTAATATTTCACATATCATATTTTGTGTAACTACTAAACTAGATGCGGAGGCAGGTACATTACATTTGTATGATAGCTCGGGTTAGCTCATTTTTGTTCTCGTCTATATTAGGATGGTGTGATTTCTTAGTCTATTTTGTAACACCTAGTTGCCTTATGTGTCTTCTACATCAAACATACGAAATAGTAGTTCATTTAAAGACTTGTGCCCTATTCTATTTGTTTCCATTCTTTCGTGCTTCATTCTTGTGAACATGGACTCAATTATGGCCATGAAATGGGAAAATTTTGAAATACGTTGCGAAATATGAAACAAAAGTTCAATTTGAAGAGATGGGTCAACAATGAATTTTGAAGCAGTTTGGTTATGAAAGAATAGCTTGCTAAAGAAGAGAACAAAGACATAAATCTACGCGTTTTCATTTGAAAAGGCATAATCATGAAGCAACTTTTTTCTTGAATGCAGTTTGGTTACGACATTGGGATTTTAAAGAACATTTTTTTGTTGTTGGAATTTTATGATTTTAGATTAAATATAATGTTTAATTGATTACACTGATAGGTTTTGAATAAAAGAATGTTTAAAATGGTTCCATCGGTTTGGTTCATAAATATTCTGATAAAAAAAAATGTCAGAGCTATAAGCAAAAAAAAATCTACCAGAATGGCTTAAGTGTAGCAATTAAAAAGTTAGACTTGATTTAAATAAAAATTATTATAAAAACTAAAATTATACTATATTGTTAATAATAAAGGAGCTAATTAATCCTAAAAATGGCTGATAAATTAAGGAAAAGTAAAGCTCAGGTTTCCTCGGTTCTTACGGCATTTGCTCATTACTTTACTAGAAAGAGTATTTGGGCTTGAACCCTCATATTAATTCTTCATTTCTTGAAATAATATTTTTCTAATGATTCTTTTATTAAATACATTTATCTTAGAGCACTTCTAATAAGTATTCTTATACCTTGATATTAGATGCGAGAACTCATCTCACTAATACATGTTATTGGAGGTAGAGATTTGATGTCTATTATGACAAGATTATTTTTGTAGAACAACATTCCAAGATCAACATGTAGATCTCATAAAAATAATATTTTAATATCTCTCATCATATTGTGTATGATCAATTTCTTATGAAAGGAGGAATATTTTGCATACTTATCACTTGTGTATGCACCAAATGGAGTTGTCGGCTTTAACCTGTTATGTTAAACAATTTAAGAGTTGTAATTGTTGGGTTAAGACGAGTTGTATTTATTGTTTATCCAGTTTAAACATATTACATCTGTTAGTTTTTTTGTTTAGTAGAAACCAAAACTTCCATATTTTTTTTTAAGATTATAATAAAAATTGTAAATTTTCTTATTTCACTCCTTTCTCAACTACTTCACAGTAAAATACATGTATAAATTAATTAAAATAAAAAAAATAAGTAAGTGTGTAATTGATAAAAAAAATAGTTAATGTTATCTTGAATTTTGCAGACGAAAGATAAATAGGAATAAAAATTCTCTTAATATCCAACAATTATAAAGGAAATGAGAAAGTATGAAGTAGTGTGACAAAGACCGACATTCACACACAAATTTAAAATTTTCCTCTCATTTCTTAACAATTTAAACACAACCAAACCATCCTAAAGGAAAAGCAACAAAGATAACAAGTTTTAAAAAAACTTCCTCCGAACATGGAGAATTCTACAAAAGGGAGGGAAGTTATTTTTTAATGTTATATTTTTATCTGATATACAAAATAAATAAAAATTGTTACTAAAAATATTTTAATAAAATTTTAAATTTTTAAACAACTATTTTTATTATATAATTTTAATTTTCACTTTTTTTTATATATTTATTTAAAATAATACTTCACACCAACAAACATTAATGATTGAAAAACTCAGACACATATTTTGTTTCAATAACATAATTAAAAAAAACAGTACATTAATTTTTCTTTACTTTTCATTCTTTATCCATTCAAAGAATATACAATTCTTTTCACTATAAGTCACACATTTTTAAAAAAAGAAATAGACTAATGCGAATAATAGATTACACCTTCAAAGACTTATTTAAAAATGTTAAATTTCAAAAACTAATATAAATACACTTTCAAGAACTTAAATTATAATTTAGTATGCAAGAAAAAATAATTAAAATTTAACAAAAGTTAAACGTATGGATAATACTTATCAATGAGTACATTTCCTTTTTCATGTCACTTTTATCCCTTTTTTTAATAAACTCTTCTGTATATGTTTTTTCATTTCTTGTTATTTCTCTTTTATTTTTACCTCAAAGCATTCAAAATAGGATGGATGAACATCACTTCTCTTTACATATTAACATAAATTACAAAGGTTGAATTTTTTGAAATTTGATTTTTAAATCTCAAATAAAAGTTTGAATGGTTGAGGTTCTTTCATTTGTTTTGCATTAAGATTTTTAATCCTTTCAAATAGTTATCCAATCAATATTTTTAGAAATATAATTTTTAATTTCTGAAATCCCTTTAAATAAATAAAAAATGGAATTCAAAATTTTATTCAAGAACTTAAAAACAAATTTTAAAAAATTGAAATTTTTTATATTAATAAACTTTTATTTAAGGATTAAAAATGTTGAAAAAAATTAAAAATATTTTGATTGGTCACATTTTGTTTACGACTAAAAGTTAAAATTTAAAATATTAATTAATCCATTTTTTTTGTTAATCATTTATAGATTTTACTAATAATTAATATTCATTGTTAATAAAATCTCTATTTTGAATCATGTTTATTTTATTGGAGACTCAAACCTAAGTAGTTATTTAAAAGAACCGATCTCAAGTTCTACTCAAAGCAATAATAAGTTAATTAAAGCTGCAGTGGAGTGAAAAACAGGGGAGAAGGGGGTAGAATAATTGGTACGACATCACAGGGCAGGCAGTGATATTATCTAATATCAATGCATGTATGGCTCACTCGTTACGTCTAATCAGAAGGTGTGATTCTCTTCACTTTCTCTATGTTGTACTCTGCCGTTGCAAATCTCTCCCATTCCCCAAAAGCTCTCCAGTCTCCAGTGACTGTGCCATCAAACCCAGGAAAAAAGTGGCTTCCTTTATTATTATAAACTGGAACCACTGAATATCAGTCAGCACAATAGTGGATTTTGTTTGACCAAATGATACGTGGTGTAATCAGTTCATAAAGTACAATTTATTTTATGTAGAAAAGCAAACCTTCCTCGTCCATCTCACGAACCTTAGCTAGCTCTATGACCATCCTTGGTACAATAGACTCTCCATAGCCTTTATAGACCCAAAATAATATTCTGTTTTAACAGTATTTTTAGTGATAAATTTTAAATTGAAATTTTAGATATTTTTTACAATTTTTATAGAATCTTAATATCTCTTTAATTTTTTTTAGTAATAAATCTTATTTTGAGATCTTAGAGAAAGAGAAATAGATAAAATGTTTTTTTTAAATTATGTGTAAATATTGAGAATTTTTCTACAAAAATTCATTTTTTATATTAAAGATCTCTTCATCTCCTTTATTAAAAGATATAATAAAAATCAGATCTTAAACTCAATATCTTTACTCAAAATCTAACATTAAAGATTTTCTTACAAAGTTATATCTCAAAAAAAAAAAAAAAAAAAAAAAATAAAATATATATATATATATATATATATAAGTTAGTACAAAAGTACACTTGTGTTGCTGCAGCCTAGCTACCTGCTTATCTACGATATTGCATCATCTAATTCAGCTTTTTACAACAGATACCCTGATTCACTATCATGAACGCATGGCCTCCTACACATAATTCCACTAAAACACTCGTTTGTTTGCTTATTTACACTCCTACCATCAGTTCGTTCCCAACTTATCATTGTAACTATCTAGTTATCTAGTTGGCCTTGATCCGCACGGGCAATGGTGGAGACAAAACCGAACGTACTAGTTTGTTTTGTTCCCTACATTAATTAATGAGCAGCTCATTAGGGTTTTAAAAGTAACTTCTGCATGCAATGCACAGTTATCAGAATTAATATATAAACCAAAAAGGTAAAGAAGCTAGCTACTACCTGAACCTATACCCACAAAAAATTACGACTCAACAACGGCAATGCAGTCTCTTTCAAGTAGTTTCAATTTTCAATTCAAACAAAGAAAAAACCAAATTAATTAGCACACATAAATTTAACCTCAATAATTGATAGAATAGTAGTGAAGAATTTGGATCATCACATGCAAGTTGCAACAGTACTACAAGCCTGAGCTCAATTTGCCACAACACAGTTCTACAAAGCCAAAGAGGAAGCAAAATGCATAGCTCTATTAATTGCTTAAAATAAAAAAGTGCATGTTAGGGTAGGGTCGTAGCTAGGGATAAGAACTTGGTGAAGCTAACTAGGGATCAAGAAGGTATGAACTAAGAAACCATTAGGGCATGAAATCTTAAGTTGAAATATCGTTGTCACCATAGTCTTGGTATTGCATAGTGGGGTCACGAACTTGAAAGAAAGAGCGATTTTTAACGACGATGTCGTACAAGTGGAAGTGCTTAAAGTTGGAGAAGTTTTTGGGGAGGGAGATAAGGTGGGAGGAGGTGTCGGAGCGGTGGAACTGGATGAGGTCAGAGCGGTCAGAGTCACGGTAGCGAGTCCAGCCGAGTTCAGTGAGTCGCTGCTCGAGTTCGGTGTAGGAACGAATGACCTGGTTGCTTGGGAGATACACCAAAACTCTTGGTCTTGCACCGGGTGCGGTGGCTGTACCAGGTTGTCTTGCCTCTTTCTGCTCGAAGGATTCCCTTGTTGGGTTTCTTATGAGCCTCGCCACTCCTTTCTTGTCAAAAACCCAAACACCAGACATTGCTGCCACACTCTTTTCTTTTCTTTCTTTTTCGTCAATGTATGATACTACACGATGATGTCACACCTGATTCGCTTCTTCCTTTCACTACAACGATGACGATACATATATAAATGACTACACAACACGCTTACTCAAGACTCAAGAGGTGCACTTTCATTTTCAGCTCTTGTTAATTTACACTATTTTCATTTTAAAAAATAGTCAAATGAAATAAATAAGGCATACCATAAATACTACTCTTCCTCTCGTCTACCCTTTTTTTCCCATACAGCTACTTTCCGTTTCGATGGAAGAAACAAAAAATCAAATCAAAGAGGAAATAAATTTAAAATTTGAATTGAGAAGAAAGTAAGAGAATTTTTTAAAAAATTTTGCGTCCCCAAATCATTTTTTTTTCTCTCTTTCATTCCAACCAAACAATTTTTTATTATACCATTATCTGTATTTTTTCTTTTCTTTCGTCCAAATATACCAGTAAAGTTGTATAATAGATAAACCCTTATATTTGACTAATTAAATAATTCATTAATCATTTGAACGAACCTCCTTATATTTGACTTGTGATTTTAATAACTCTCTTTGTTTTCACTCTTGTTACTGTTGCATATCTTTATTTAATTAGTTAACTTTAAATCAAAAACGAAAGTAATTTAAGGGATTGTTCCAGTAGAACAAAATATTGTCTTGCATACCAATGGAAGTTGGATAAATAGGAAGGTTAGTATTTTATAATGCAATGAATTAATGTTCGAATCGTTTATATTTAATACCTTATTATGTCTTAAATAAGATTATTTCTAAAGTAGGAGACATGTGAGAAAAAAAATATTGTCTTGCATATGCTATTGTAGGTTTTAATTTCTATTCAACCTTTTTTTTAAATAAGAAAACAAGGTAAACTGGAACTAGTAATAGCTAAAAATAGATATAATTTAACAAAAAAAATCTGATTAAAACTTTTTTTAAAAATTAGAGAACTTGATTTGAGCAAGACAATATCTAACGCAAATTGATACAATTGTTTTTCCATTAGTATAAATTCAGTTTGTTGAATGACTATATCTAACGCAAGTTTTTAAATAAAAAAATGTTTCATGACTTTCAAGTTTCATCCAGTTGATGCCAGATTTCCATATTCTACGGTTTTATTTCAACAAAAGGCCACAAAGCATGAAGATGAAGCAGTTAAACGTCGCTTTACATGTGACGAGATGCCTCAGGAGTCCATCATCTTAAGTGGTAAGGTATTCATGTAAAAACTGTATTTTGTCACTATTAATATTAGTGTGCGCATGCTGAATCAAACTGTTCGTTTTGTTTTATTCTTAGCATTTTGGAGCCAAACACATTTGCTCACGACAGAATTGATGGTTCTCGTTTTTTTTTATATGATTGGTTTAATTTAATTTAAAGAAATGTTAACATATTTTTTTAACACACTCTTTTGAATTTATTAAAAATCACAATTTTTTTTATGAATTTCATTTTTCATTCGAATGACTCTTTCTTAATTTTACAATTTTTAATAAATTTCTATTAAAATAATGTGTTAAAAAATATGTTACTGCTCTTAAAATAATGTATTAAAATAAATTGTATGCTGCCCAACAAAAATGCACCCAAGGCAACATTCATGTGCGATCTTAGGAAAGAAGTTGGCGGTGAAATGGATGGTGGTATGGTGCGCAGTGGTGTGGTCTCTATGGTCACAGAAATTTACTGTTTTTTAAGGATGCAAACATTGATGGTGAACAGGTATGGGAGATGGTTAAAGTCCATATTTGGTCAACAATCCCTTTGAAAGGTATGTAGGTGGCTCAATGAAAATTCAAGTAGCATTTCATGGTTACAGTGATATCAAGACTGAAGCAGCAGCAGAGCCTTGCACAACGAGGCTTCCTTTTGTTCCTGTGATGGAAGGAAGTTATGATAAAGCAGGAAGTGTTGTCCATGATAAAGCAGGAAGTACTGTTCATGATAGACCAGGAAAAGTGGTCCATGATAGATCCGGAAAAGTTATCAATGATGGATCCGAAAATGTTTACCTGATAGATTTGGAAAAGTTGTCAATGATAGACCAATAAATGATCAACTATTTGTCTGGCCTTGGATGGGCATTGTTGCAAACATTGCCACTGAATTTAAAAACGGAAGGCGTATTGGAGACAGTGGTTCCAAACTAAGGGATGAGTTTACTTTGAAAGGATTTTATCCCTTGAGACTTCAACCATTATGGAACAGTTATGGACATTCAGGCTTTGCCATTGTAGAATTCTCCAAAGACTGGGATGGTTTCACCAATACAATGAAATTTTTGAAAAGAAGTTTTGAGGCAGACATTGTGCTAAGAGGGATTACGACAATTTAAGAGACCGAGGAGGTACACTGTATGGATGGGTAGCTCGTGATGATGACCACCACTCCAAGAGTATAATTGGTGATCACCTTCAGAAGACGGGGGATTTGCAATCTGTTTCAGGAAAACAAGCAGAGGAAAAAAGGAAAACAACGCTGCTTGTCTCAGATTTAGCTAAAACCTTGAAAGTGAGAAATGAGAAATTGGAGCAGGTATGCAGCAAATATGATGATATTAGTGTGTCCCTGAACATAGTTATGGATGAGAAAGAAGCGATGATTGAATCATATAACAGTGGTATGTTGAAGCTTGAAGTGAGTTGTTTAAATTCATATTGGTTTCTTTTCTTTCTTTCCATTCCAGATAGCCTATTGTTTGTTTTACTTTCTAGTGAAAGTTTTCTAACCTTTTCTTGGTGGCTTACTTCGTGTTTCACCTTGTTGGATTAGAAATAAAAAGGATGCATCAAACTACCCGGAATTATTGGGAGGTGTTTTATAGGGATCGTGAAAATGCCGGATTGAAACTGCATGCTCAGAGGAAAAAACTAGAGGGCCGTGAAAAGGATCTGCAGAGAAATCAAGTGCAGAATGAGAATGAGAGAAAACAACTGTGCCTTGAAAGGAAAAACGTAATCTTTTTTGGCTGCTTAAATTTTTGGATTTCCCAGTTTCTTTGTGTCAGATTGCGAATAATGCTCCATTTATTTAAATTTAAATAATTTGAATGGTGATGAACTTTGTTCTTCATCTTTCTGTTTGCAGAATGAGATGGCAATAATGGAGCAAAACAAAACCGATGAGAAAGTGATGCATTTGGAAGAAAAACACGAGGCACAAATTCCATATTCTTCTTTCCAATTCCTTTGTGTGTAATCATAGAAGTTTTTTTACTTAGTCATTCTTTTTTGGTTTGAAATGCAGTAAGAAAAGGAGAAAATGCACAAAAAAAATTCTTGAACTACAAAATGAACTTGATGCCAAACAAAAATTGGAATTGGAGATTCAACAATTGAAAGGAAATCTTAAAGTAAGGAATCAAATAGGAGAGGATGACGAGGAGGAGAAAAAAAAATTGGATGCAATTAAAACGGAACTAGAAGATAAGGAGAAGGAATTAGAAGATCTGGAAGCACTTCAACAAGCTCTCGTTGTCAAGTAACGTAAAACTAATGACGAGTTGCAAGATGCTCGCAAGGAGTTAATACGTGTATGTGTCTATTCCCAAGCATAAATATAAATCTGTTTGATAGTATTACAACTCTAGGTTTTTAACTGAAAGGTCTTCTCCAAGTATATAACAAGCAGTGGAGTTGTGCTTACAGTACGAGGCTTATCTTAGAGATCCAAACTGGTTTCCATTTAAAGTTTTAACAGATAAGGAAGGGAAGGCCAAGGTACAATCACTTCCAGAATTACATGTTCAAATAGAAGTCATCGTTTTTATCCCTAGGATTTGTTCCTATGGTCATTTTAATTGCGGAAATTACCTGATTGCCTCATTATCCAAGCTTGTAATAATAGTATAATACTTTAAAAAGCCATTGCATCATTTCATTATAGTTAAAACCATGGTATGCTGTAGATATTGTTCAAAGATTTGGCAGGGTAAGGTGCTACTCATATTTTGAGCACTTTGTTGGCACTTTTTCCCCTGATGTTTGGATCACGATCTAATATATGTTGGATATATTATGCAGGAAGTTTTAGATGAAGAAGATGAAAACCTGAGAACTTTAAAGGATGTCTTTCAAGCAGTGGTTACAGCTCTGAAGGAGTTGAATGAGCACAACACTAGTGGTAGATACCCGTTACCGGAGTTATGGCATTCTAAGGAAGGAAGGCCTTGTTAAAGGAAGGTTGTTCTTTTATAATCAGGCAATGGAAAGCATTAAAGCAGCGAAAGAAGTAGGACTGATGCGGAACTTATATTTTCGGTTCTTATTCCATCAAAGCTACTGATTTAGTTCAACTCTAGTGCCAAAGGTTGGTTATAGTATGTTACATGCAATACTGGTATCATATAGTGTACTTTTTTCCCGTGTGGTATAGGTTTCTTTTATTGCCTTGGAACATTTTTGTTTAGAATCTATTTGAAATTATATCAGACCTTGCTTCAAATTGAAGTATTGTTTAGATTTATATTTTCAGTTAACACTGCTATTTATAAATATACTATACTATTCAACAATGTCAGAAAATTGTGGGTTGAATTGAAACTGACTCTGCTGTCGATTATTCTCTTCTTACGGGTTCGAGGCAGTATACCCATCCTTATGGGTCTGTTATCAGGCTTATAAAACAATTTGTTAATAGAGATTGGGAGGTTAAAATTTCCCACACATACAGGGAGGGGAATGCAGTAGCTGATTGGTTAGCTAATTATGGTCATTGTTTTCCTTGTTGGGGACTCCATATTTTATCACCCTTCAAAGGAATGTAAATATTTACTATGGTCTGATTTTGTGGGCATCATGTTCCCACGCAGAGTTTTGATTTAGTATGGCTTCAACCACCCTTCACATAAAATAAAATAAATAAAAAATCCACATTCTTTAGAGACTAAAGTATCTTTAATGTCCACTTAAAAAAAAGTATCTTTAATGTAAATCATAATTTTAATGCTTAATAAATGTTATTACCTCCTTCCCATTTTTTATAGTTGTTTTAGCTTTTTTTCCTCTTCAAAATAATTGATATTTTAGTTCAAATATAATGTTTACTTCAATTAAATGTAGTATTTCTTAATCTATATGTTAATTTATTGATAATAGTACTTTGATTACGCTTGCCGAAAGGTTTAAGTACTAGTTTTTTTTTTTTCCAAAATATATCAATACAACTTGTGTGAAATGTTTTTAATCAAAGGAGTATCTACTTTAGAATTGCTGAAAATTTTGGTTGGCCTGACTTTATATTTTCTCCCCCGAAAATTCTTCAACTACTGCAACCGGTGTCCAAATTGCATATATCTTTCTGTTTGTTAAGGTATTTTTCAAGTACCAAAAGCATTCGCCTTTAGATTCCATGCACTTTTAAACGCGGTAGTAGTTTTGATAAGCGTTATATTCAAAGTGATTTGTGAAGAATCTTTAGATTAATTATACAATGAACTTTAGAAAATCTATGAAACTTTATAAACAATCAAGAATCGACAATACCTGCGAGACTAGTTTTAGAAAAGTTCAATGATAACTATTGTATTTGAATAATACATAAGAATCAATTTTAATCTATAAAATTATGATAACACCATAAAAAAGTAGAACTAATTATTTGTTATTTTGCCTTCATAAATATTTAATAATTTTTCTATCATGAATATAATTGAAAAACACATCAAATCCGTGAGTTTTTTTTCTTTCTAATTTGGACTCTCCCTAACACTTTCTTATAAGACTCTTTTAATAAAATAAAATTACAAAAATATATTTTCATTAATATTCACAATTTTCATTAAACCCGCCAATTTAATACTTATATAATAAAGAAACCTTGTTACAATCTAAAGATAAACACGAAATTAAACTCATCGCAAGAGGATCTTATATCAAATTCAAGCTCTTCTTCGATGTAGACCCGCGGAACTTTTCAATGCTAGGTTCATTTTAGTGGATCTTTATCACTATTGTATAGTTTGGATTTGAACAGTCTGATAGTTTATAAGATGAGAATTGTTTTTCAATTATATATATTTTGGTTATTTTGATAAGTAATGTGAAATCTCCAATGCACCATTCTCATATTGAAGATTGAATATTTCAAATTTACGATTTACAGTATTAGACATCAATAGGTGATCCACTTTACATTTAGACTTAATCTCAAAAAAAAATGGTAGTACATAAAATGAGGATTGTTATACTTACGCAACATCTCAAACAAACTGTGTCACAAATCTACTTGATTTCTTTCCCTGAGTCTACTAATAACTAGTTGAATGAATCCCGGTGTTTGAAATTTAAGCAATTTATTTATTATGTGTAGTGTGTAGTAAATGGGATGGGATGCGATTACTATTTTGATCATCTACTAGTAGCGTCAAATCCACGCCGAAACACATGGACGTGAAAGTTACTTTGCCCGTGTTTAATATTCTGCTATTTCTCGTCCAAGATGTGAAGCTTCTTCATTGGAAGTGAGAATGAGATGCTTTTGGTGCTAGATGTTCCTTAGAACCATAAACAATAAACAGCATGAGACTAGCTTTAAGATTTCATTTTTGAAGATACAGTAGATGTAAATTCAAACACGCATTAAATCCCAGACAACTCTGCAGTTGGGTTTTTTCCGACAAACATTATACACCCCACCCAAACAAACCAAATACTATTCCCATCCGAGCTTTCACGTAAAGTCAAGCACAATCACAACACGCTTCCTAGATCCATGATGGAACAATATATATCAGTTAATTAGTAGCAATACAATAGCATCATTCTGTAAAATTTAGCCGCGGGCTACCCTTTTTGCTTAGCCGCTTCAGCATTTCCTACACTAATCGGAACGTACAACTTCACGCGCGCACCCTCAATTATAGAAAATAATAAAAAATACGAAACCCACCAATGAGAAACAAAAGTCAAAAAACTTGTCACAATAAGCTGTCACTCACTCTTTTTTGTTTCTTCCTCTGCAGTAAAAAAAATAGGATCTAAGGGCGCCAAAAAGGAAATGGATAAATGGTGGGAACTCAAACAAAAAGAAAATAAACTTGTATTTGATATATATATATCTTAAGAAAATAAAAGAAAGTGGGTGAAGCTAGCGTTCAGACACGGAAGTTCTTTCCAGTGAAAGTTTGACCAAATTGCCAATTTGATGGAACAATGTTCCAAGAGGTGGAAGAGCGACGGTCACTGGCGGTGACTCTGAAGGACAAAGCCTGAGCCACCAAAACGGCGTTTGACTGCCAGTTCTGTCCCCAGTTTCTGCTCATTGGCATCCACCCCGTTCGCGAACCCTTCACATAGGCGTGCACGATATCCCCTGCACCTGCTACGTTGCTGATCAAAACCAGGTTAAAGTAACGGAAACCGTTTATTGTGAACCTGATCCCACCATGCTTCCGACATGCCACCCTACGGAAGGCGACAGGTACGATGCCGGCGCGGTATTCGGCGATTTTAAGGAACATTGGCATGGCGAGGTCGAAGTGTGGGCGAGGAGGGTTGCACCAGCCGCCATTGTCGTTTGGAAGAGCGTAGTTAGGGGGACAGAAGTTGGTGGCGGTGATGAAGATGGAAGGGCTGCCGGAGTGACACCACTGCTTGTCGTTTGCGCATTTGATCTCAAAGCACGCTCCGCAGCTCAGCCCGCTGTTGAAGAGTGCCGTGCTCAACGCTGCAGTGTTCACTCCGTACCCTTGGCTGTACAGGTTCCCGTACCCGCATGCTCCACCTGAACACAAAAAAACAATGTCGCGCATTAAAGTCTCAGTTTTTGTTTCTACTTTTTACATAACATAGTACTAGATAAGTACATACCCATGGTGCCGGAAGCATCGGATCCTCCGTAGAATGTAGCGTGAGCATTTTGCCAAGCGCCACCAGAGTATACGCCTGGAATTCGAGCATCCACCATCCACATTAGGGACATAAGGCACAGCAGCACGGTACTGAACACACCCATTTTCTTATTCTTCTCTGCTTTATTCAGTTGACAGTGAAGAATTAGAAAAGAGCAGAGAGAGGTATGGGAATGAATGAGTGAGAAGAGGGTGGGGGGGTGGAGTACTTATGGACAAGGCTTTCTTCAGCTCTTCCCTGCGGGGGCCACATTTGGAATTAATTAAATGCCTCCTTTATGTATATGTATAGACTATAATAAATAACTGGTCTTTTATCTTGACATTTTGTTTTTAATTTTAATTTGCTCAACTATTTTTTTCTTTAAAAAATAATTCACTTTGCTGATCCATGATAAATTGTGAAAGATATAACATCAATGTTCAAATATTTTGGTTTAATAGCACTTTAATTTTTTTTATAAATTAACTTTAAAACTAAATTTAAACCAAAAAATTAAAATTAAAGAAGAAAATTAGTATATTTTATCTTTTATATGTAATTGTAAAACCAAATAATGTTTCTTTTTTTCATCGATGCTCAACTGCACTCTGAGTCCGTAGGTGACACTTCCCAAATTCTATTCCCACATATACTTGTGGGTCCACCAATAACCACTATATGTTTTGGGAGTGTACTGTATACATTTTCGGATTTTGGTCTTTTTGCATTTTATTTTGCAGTGAAGGTGGTAAAGGAGGGACATAATCCTCCCACAGACAATGTGAACAGGACAAATAAACGAACCAAGTCTTTGGGGATTTCAATCTCGATGGACAGAACACAGAAGCATAACTGATTAACTGGAATCAACCTAATGATGAGGTATGTTTCAAACTACAAAATGTTTCGAGCTCAATTTTTTCTGATGACATCAGTAACACTAACAGTAATTACTATTGACAGCTTTGGTAAACCCTTATGGCTTTGAAATAGGGTAGTTTTCATTCCTTTTGATAATAATTAATAATAATAATAATAAGCCATCATCATAGTGTCAAAAGAAAGGACCGGAGACTAGTATCTCGCTTTACCTGGCGTGATGTGCGGGTTTGATTAGAGTGGGTGAATCTCCCAACGACATAATTTCTGATATAAATGGTACGCCTCAAAACGAAGAATGACGAAAATAAAAATAATAAAAATATATTCATCTTTATTCTTCAAAAATAACTTTAGAGTAAATATCATATACAATTTCGTATTATGTCAGCTAACAAAAAAATTTAATGTATGATAAATACGTTGAGAAAAGGAATTCTTAATGGTACACAAAATTTAGCTACTTTCTTGTTTCTATTTCTCTTTCAGACATATTCTTCCATTTATTCTCCATCTCAGATAACTCAATTCAAACGTAGTGTAGTGTGAAGGGTGAGGGCAGATGAGAGAAAAGAAATTCAACCAAATCTATGAACGCAGTGCAAGAAAGAGGCCGAAGGGGCTTAAGAATCCAGCGTGGGTGGTGGGCCCTCTCCTCCCTTAATCATCGGCCTTTAACTGTAACTGGGCCACCTAATAGACGTAAATAATTTAATTCTTTTAACATCACTGAAAATACAAAACATTAATTTGAATTAAAATATGTAATAATTTTGACTAACTATGGTATACTTTTAAGACTAAATATGTTTTTAATCTTTTAAGGTTTTTTCTGTGTAAATTAAGAAACACAATAGTTTTTTATCCTATTATAATAATTATGAAGTTTTTTATTTCATTCTTTTTATATTGTTACCCTACAATAAATGCATACTAGTTTTTTTTTTCATTTTCGCTTTCATGATAAATTTGTAAATTATTTAAAATTAGGTAAAAATAAAAAATGTAATTAATAAAAGAATATTTAATGTTATATTGAACTTTGAAAAGGATAAATAAATAATTTTTTATAAAAAATTCAGCACTTAAAAAGAAACACAGGGAGTGTTTTTATTTATTTTTTTATCATATATTTCTTTATTCTTATTACATCATTTATTTTATCATATATTTTATTTATTTTAATCATAGCCTAATTCTTCACGGTTTCCTTAGTAAGTTACGATAAGAGTTTATGGATAATTGTTTAACTAATCTGTAAGTGCACTCTTTTTTGTTAAGTTTAATCATAAAGTTTATTTTATACCAAAACCATCTAATTGCAAGTTACGCACATCTCTTGTTTAATAGTATTTACAATCAGCTAGCTTTCCATGTCACGAGAACTGTTGTTTGGTCCTTGAGCCTTTTCTACTTTCGAAGAAAACTATTATTAGCTATGCAATAATTTTTTACTTGCATTAGCAGCTATATCAAAATAGGTCAGGAGGTGTTTAAAATAGCCATTTATTTTTTATCATTAACTAAAGAAATTGGATAGTTAGTAGCATTGGATACCCCAAATATCAAAAGATGATTGATGATAAGCAGTTTACTGTTTATCTTCTATATTTCGTTAGTTCATCATTTGATTCCTCTTTTTGGAACATTCTCATGTTGTCAAAATGTATAAAACATATTGAAAAGGAGGAAAATTTTGTACTGAGCAAAACAAGCAAATTCAAAGGAAGGCTCAAATTAAATGGAAAATGCTCCAGTTTGATGAGTTAGTAGAAACTGATGGCAAACTCATACCATATATATAATCTTTACTCTGTAGCGTTACGTTGTTAATAACAAAAATGGTTTACCCTTTTGGCGTCAAAAGGGAATCAAAGCATTGCCAACAGGGATAGATTTACATGGCTTTTTCTCTTTTCAATTGGTTAATTAATTAACAGTCAATTGTTTGTTACTAATAATAATTTTGGAGAAAAAACATGCATGCACGTACTTAAATTCAAATTGAATTAGATGATAATCCTGATAATCGTGGTTGGTCATGTGGAAATATGATTACGAGGCAATTAACTGAAGGTGGAAACAAATAGTGATTCACTACCACCCCTAGACTATCTAGTGTGACAGCTTGTGGGATTTGGTGCATGCCGGACCAAACAGATGACTTGTATTTTGTCAATCATCATGGTGCATTGCTAAATTCACGTTGTTGTGATTACGATCCATCCCAATACCAAATTACCAATTCATTTTTTGTTTTTAAAGTGTTTTCTTTCTTTTTAAGCTTGCCTAATTTTTTACCTTACCAAATTGGATTAAACAAACACTCATAGGAATATATATATATATATATATATATATATATATATATATATATATATATAT